>JAQQAC010026012.1:14575935-14634352 GCA_029783875.1 Phataginus tricuspis
CTTGCTATTAGAGAACAAATTCTAGGCCGAGTGAAAGCAAAGAAAACCAGATATGAAGCTATTGTCATCTAAGTAGGAAAAAAGTCATGGGTGGGATTACAGGGGCAGCAATGAAATGGAAATGTGTAAACATTCGTGATAAGTTTTTGGAGATGGATTATATTAGTGGAGGGGAGAAAAAGTGTTGACTCAAAATTAAATAGATGCTAAGGCCATTTTTGAGATTGAGACTGTATTAATGCAAATCTGAGGGTAGAAAATCCCCCAAGATCAACGGTTCTATTCTGGATATGTTAAAATTGAAATGCCTATCATCCTTCTAAGAGAAATGTTGGTTAAGTAGCAGATACGCAGATCTGGTGCTTTAGGGACTGATGAGGGCTGAGAAGAGTTTTGAGTCATCAATACATGAATAATATTTAAAACATGAGAACTGTGTGAGGTTACCTTGGAGGAATTAAGCTCTGTTCTTTTAGCTCGACTTTCAACAGCAGTTTGAGAGAACAGTTGGGAAAGACAGGAAAGGAGTGGTAGTAAGGGACAGGAAAACCAGACGAGTCTAGTGTCACAGGGTGGAAGAAGGAAGGAGTAATCCGCTGCCCCAGATGTTTCTGTGGGACACGAACATCCGTGATGACCTTGATAAGAGCTGTTGCCTTGGAATTGGGGGGGAGAGCATGATATGAGCAGATTAAGGAGAAAATGAGGTGGGAAAGTGGAGGTAGTGGCTGCAGATAACTGTTCGAAGAAATGTTGTTAAAGGAAACAAAGAAATGAGTCAGTGGCCTCCATATGAATGTAGGATCAGGGGCGAGAGTATTTGTTTGTTTTCAAAATAGGATATTTTAGAATAGTACCATCCTGTAAACTTTCCCCAATAACAGAAATGTTCTGTGACCCTCATAGCCAGTACGGCAACCACGAGCAACATGGGCCTATCGAGCGCTTGAAGTGCGACGAGCACAACTGATTTTTTAATCTAATTTCACTTTCATGTATTTAAATAGCCACATGTGTCTAGTGACTTTTGCATTACACAGCACAGTTCTGTAGTGTATTTGTTATTGATAGAAACAGTCCAGCCAAGAGGAAGAAATTGATATAGTAGTGAAGGTGGTCATTGAAGGAGGGAAGTTCTTGAAAAGGTGAAAGAGGATAGGACCCGAAGCACTACGGAGGAATTAATGTGGATGGGGCCCAGGGGTGCTGGGTCCTCAGAGGGAAGGCAGAGGGTGCTGACATAGCTGAGGAGGATTTGGTGCTACAGGCTAAGGGTTGTCTATGTGCTTCTGTGTTCTCTGTGATTTTCAAAGCAATGTAATGTAGAGATATTAGAAGGTCAGAGGGAAAAGGGGGTGTAAAATAGTCTTTTTTTTTGAGAGAGAGAAAGTGAAGTGTTGCCCATTTGATATTCATGGTTATGGTCTTAAGGTGGGCCAGTAGCATAACTGTGGAAGAGAAATGGGCCATTTATTGAATATCTACTATAATCTAGTCCCTAAATTATAAGTGTTTGTTTACATATATTGTTTTTGTTCTTCACAGTAACCATACAGGGTTAAGTTTCATCTGCCTTCCCACAGAAAAAATTGAGGCTCAGAGAATTTAAGTGTCTCACACAAGGTCACAAATGCTATTAGCTGACCCAAGATCCCTATCACTGACTCCAAAGCTCACATGCTTCCTAGTCTATCACACTATCATAGTAGGAGAAGCAACACAGATTTTCATCTATAAATGCACTTTAACTCACATTTTTTAATTAATCAGTTTCTGTAGGCATCACTTCTTAGTCTGTTCTTCAGGATAACTACAAGAATGTACTTGTTCTGCTATTTCTATGCAGGTAGAAGGAATCTATTCAGTTAGGTTGTTGTTTCACCAGTACTGGACCATTCTATGAGGATGCCATTTAGAAAAATGTAGAGGGATACCAAGTTCAAGCCACTGTGTCATCTGTCTATCTGTCTGTCTGTCTGTGTGTCATGTCTATCTATCTATCTATCAGCCATAAAAAAAAAGAGAATGAAATCTTGCCATTTGCAACAACATGGATGGACCTTAAAGGCATTATGTTAAGTGAAGTAAGTCAAACTGAGAAAGACAAATACCATATGATCTCACTTACATATGGTCTCTAAAACAAAGCAAAACAAAAAAAACCCAAACTCATAGATGTACAGAGAATAGATTGGAAGTTGCCAAAGGCCAGGGGTAGAGGTAGGCGAAATGGTTAAAGGGAAACAAAAGGTGTAAGTGTCCAGTTATAAGATAAGTAATCATGGGCCTGTAATGTACAGCATGCCAACTATAATTAATAATACTGTAGTGCATATTTGAAAGTTGCTGAGAGAGTAGATCTTAAAAGTTCTCATCACCAGAAAAAAAAGTTCTGTAACTCTGTGTAGTGATGATTATTAACTAGACTTGTGGTGATCATTTTACAGTATGTACCATTATGAAATCATTATGTTGTACACTTGAAACTAATATATCAATTATACCTCAATTTTTAAAATAGGAAAAAGAGAATTTTTTAACGGTAACAAAAAAAATTGAAAAGGTAATAAAAGTTCTCTTAGAGCCCCAGTCCCAGGGGGCAAACTTTCAAGGAATAAACCTCTTAGTTTTTCCAGAAAATAGGAGATACTACCTCCTATCAGTAAAAGATAATCTTGACCCCTAACCACATAAAGATAGCAAATCATAAGCTAATTTTTCTTATGAATTAAGTAAATTATATCCAATATTATATTAAAAAATAACATTATGACTAGGTTGGGTTTATCTTAAGAGGGAAAGAATAAACATAAAAATTCTATTAGTTATTCTTAAAGTAATAAGTAAAGAAGAAAGAACAGTCATTCCAATAAAAGCATTATAATTACTTAATAAAATTCAGCATATGATGAGAGGAAAAAAGGATTAGATGGCTATCCCCTTAACTTAATAAAAGCTATCCACCAAAAATATACAGAAAATATGTAAGGAAGAAACATTAGATGTACTCCCTTGAAAATCAGAAAAAAAGACAAAGATTCCCAAGTCAGTGTTACTGTTTAATGTTTCTGCACAGATCTGAAGAACTTAAAGACAGACTCAATAAGAAAGGTCTTTGTAACAGTTAATGCACTTTAAAAAGAGAGATCGCTTCAAGAAGGGGTTAACTGTTGATTCCTGGAAATGGTCAAAAAGCTGGATGACCAACAGAATGTTGTAGAAGAAATTCTTACAACAAATAGAAGTCTGGACCAAATGTACAAAATCTTTCTCAATTCTGAGATTCTCTGATGTTTAAGTAATTTGTTTAGGTTGTTAATTAAGAAAAAGTTGAACTTATATCTATCAAAAATATTTATTTTTATCAGAATTTGATGAAGGTAGGCATTATTTTCTATAACTTCAAAACAGTTGGTAGGAAAGTTGAGACAATACCCACTGTGCCATTTTAAAAAACTGCTTGTACTGGAGAAAGAGGTCATGGTAGCCTTTGTCTTCCTCTTCTAGGATTCTGATGACACAGTGGCTTGAACTCAGTATCCCTCCACATTTTTCTAAATGGCATCCTCACAGAATGGTCTACTGTTAGTAGAACAGCAACCTAACTGAATAGATTTCTTCTACCTGCATAGAAATAGCAGTACAAGTACATTCTTATAGTTATCCTAAAGAACAGATGAAGGAGTGATGCCTACAGAAACTAATTCAAATATGTGGGTAAAGTGTGTCTATAGATGTGTAGATCTACACTCATATAAACACACGTGCCACATTTTATCATCTGATGGATGGTTAGGTTCTTTCCATGTCTTGGCCATTGTAAATCATGCTGCAGTGAACGTGGGGGTGTGTTCTTTTTGGCTAGTGTTTTCTTTTTCTTCAGATGAATACCCAGGAGTGGAATTTGCTGGATCATATGGTAATTCTATTTTTAATTTTTTGAGGGACCTCCATCTTGTTCTCAGTGTTGGTACCAGTTTACATTCCCACCAACAATGCACAAGAGTTCTGTTTTCTTCACCTCCTCACCAATATTTGTCTCTTGTCTTTTTGATAATAGCCATTTTAATAGGTATAAAGTGATATCTCATTGTGGCTTTGATTTACATTTCCCTGATGATCAGTGAGTTGAGTATATTTTCATGTGCCAGTTGGCCATCTCTGTATCTTTGGAAAAATGTCTATTAAGAATCTCTGCCCAGTTTTAAATCAGTTTTTTTTTTCTATTTCATTGTATGAGTTCTTTATATATTTTGAATATTAACCTGTACCTTTTAAATTGTTAATGGTCCTTTCACATTTTCTACTTTGTTCTTATATATAGCATTTTCTGTATTTCCAGAAATGTATCGATTTTGTCTAGGTTTTTTAAATTGTGTTTTTATTCATTTTACACACATACACAGCTTACTGGGCACTTACTTGGGCCAGGCACTGTTTTAAGTGCTGAGGTTACAAAACATAAAAACAACAAATAGAAGTTTCTGCCCTTTCTAAGTTCTGTCCTTAAGTTCTGCTGGAGGAGACAGGCAGTAAAACACACAAATATATAAATAAATGATAGAATGTGTGATATTATATGTTGAAAAGTAAAACAAAGTAGAGAAATGTAAAAATGAAACATTGAGATTTTAGATAGAGTAACAGGAGACTCAGCCCACAGGAGTAACAGTAACTTACAGAGAAAGTGACACCCGAGTAAAGACCCAGAGTGGACCATGCAGACATCTGGAAGGAAGTTACACTCTAGGCAGAGGGAAGGGCAGCTCCTCTGAGACAGAAGTGTGCCTGACTTGTCAAAGAATGGTGAGAAGGCTGGAGTAGCTGAGGAAGAGGTGGCAAGGGGAAATGTAGTGGGAATGAGGAAAATAAGGTGACGGGGACCACGTGACATGGGTCCATGTAAATCATTGTGAAAGCACTGGTTTTTAGTCAGAGTGATATGGGAAGCTGGTGGAGGGTATTGAACAGAGGACTCGAAGCATCTGACCTAAAGGAACAGGGTCTCGCTCGGGTCACTTTGTTGAGAGTAGATGGAAGAGGCTGGAAACAGACCAGTCAATAGGCTGTTAACAACAATCCAGACTAGAGTTAATGGTGTCTTCAGCTAGGCTGATAGCCGCAGAGATACTGAGAAGAGTTTGGATTCTACTTAGTTGTAACATTTGAATATTCACATGCTGATACATTCAGATAGTATTCCCTTCTTAGGGTTTTTTGAATCTGCTGTTTGTAGTTCTTTTCGTTTTGTGTGTGTGTGTGTTTGTTTCCAACCTCCATCAGCATGTGTCTTGCCAGTGGTTCTCACCCTAAGGCTGTGCAAACCTAAGAACCCACTGGAGAAGCTCAGAGACATCCTCCCATCTTTGTTGTCACACAATTCAGATGTGGTGTATGTTGAAATTTAGTTCTCTGGGTCCTGGGGATGCAAAAGGTCCTGTAGTTTCTGACACAGTGAAGAACTGTCCTGTCTAAAATGTGTCCCATTAAGAAACACTGACTTGTTTAGTTCATTAGTGTTTTCAAAGAACTGTTTTGGCATTTTTGAATTTTATCAGTTTCTAAATCTCTGGATCATTGATTTTTTAAAAAGAAAGTTGTAATAGTTGATGTAATATATTAGTTTCAGGTGTACAAGATAGGGATTTGACATCTGCCTACCTTCTGTCGCATACAAGTTATTACAATATTATTGACTATATTCCCTATACTATACTTTTAATTGCCATGACTTATTTATTTTATAACTGGAAGTTTGTTATAAACTTCCTTTTGATCCCCTTCACCTATTTCACCTGTCCTCGCTTATCTGACAACCATCGGTTGTTCTCTGAATTTATGAGTCTGTTTCTGAGTTTGCTTTGTCTTGTTGCTTTTTTGTTCATTTGTTTTGCTTTTCAGATTTTTATAAATTATTTTATCTGTTTTTGGATACATCATTTGCAAATGTCTTCTCCCATTCAATAGGTTGCCTTTTCATTTTGTTGACAGTTTTCTTTGCTGTGCAGAGAACTTTTAGTTTGATGTAATCCCACTTGTTTATTTTTGCTTTTGTTTCCCTTGCCTAGGGAGACATATCCAGAAAAAAATTGCTAGGGTCACTGTCCAAGAACTTAACGTCTGTTTTTCTTTTAGGAGTTTTATGATATCAGGTGTTACATTTAGGTCTTCAATCCATTTTTAGTTTAATTTTTTTGTTGGTGTAAGAAAGGGTCTGGTTTCATTCTTTTGCATGTAGTTGTCCAGTTTTCCCAGCTCCATTTATTGAAAAGACTCTTACCTCTTTTGTTGTAGCTTAACTGACCATGTAAGTATGGGTTTGTTCCTGGGCTGTATGTACTTTTCTGTTGATCTGTATGTTTGTTTTTGTGCCGGTATCATGCTGTTGATTACTGTAGCTTTGTAACTTAGTTTAAAGTCAGGAAGTGTGATACCTCCAGCTTTGTTTTCTTTCTCAAGATTCCTATTCGGGCTCTTTGGTGGTTGCATACAAATTTTAGGATTATTTGTTCTAGTTCTGTGAAAAATACCATTAGTATTTTAATTGTGGATCATTGGTTTTTACCCTTTATTTCCTTCTTTCTTACTTCTTTGAGTTTACATTGTTGCTCTTCTTCCTTAGCTCATTTGTGTTCATACTTGTTCTCTGATTGATGTATTTGAAAATGTGAGTTTCACTCTCAGGGCTCTCTCATCTGTGCCCTGTGAATTTTGATATGTGTTCATTCATATTCCCCGAACACCTGATATGGCACCTGATGCCTAATGAGCACTGAATAGATATTTGTTGATAATTCAAGTAACTCCAACCTCTATTTTAAACTAGAGGGTAGAAACCATATTTACTGATATGTTGCATAATAGTTGCAGTGGAGGGGCACCTACACTTGATGATATTAATAACTCCCTTTATATTTTAGGTGCAGCAGTTGCAAGGAGTTTACAATTTACAGGAACAGCACTTCTGGACCTTATGTTCTGACGTTTATGTTGGGACCTTGAAATTAGTAGTAGCACCCGATGCTGATGCCAGGTGGATTTTAAGCCAAACACATAATATTTTTACACAGGTATGACTTTTTTACTAACTTCTTAAGGATCTTAGAATTTATCTACTAGTTTTACATAAAGGTATGTACCACAAAATTTATTATTTGACATATTAAATATGTATACTACACTATAACGTAAGCATATAAGTACTTTTTTTCAACCACAAATTCCGGAATCCTTAGTTTAGTTTATGTTCTTAAGGAAGACCATCCTACTTGCTCATCGTTGTACTGATTTTAATTTCTTTAAGAAAAAGTAGATTCTCCATCAGTGTACACCTTTATAAGACATGTTAGGTGTTGTTTGAAGCCAAAAATTCTAACTAGCATTTGGAATAAGAATAATGTCTTGTTGGTGGCTTTAACTAAAAGTCGACTATGTTAATGTTTTTGTGTGATAGCAAAGCCAAAGATAATTCTGTGTATTTAATAACTTAATATTGCTGTTTTTAGTATATAGTGTGTTAATAGTGTCTTTGGAATCATGTGTTAGTGAGTGCAGTGCATGCCTGCAGCCAAATTATTTCAGTTAATGCTCGTGCCATCATAAACTGACAGTCATGAGACTAATCAAAGTGAGAGTGGTCACTGTGTTATTCCATATGTACTGGGAGAATAAGAACATCATGGCAAAAACATCTAAGGAGAGAGAGAGGAGGACACAAATTCTGTTTCAGTCTAGTTTGCTGGGAATGTTTGGTAAAAAAATCTAGATGTTGACACTGCAGCCATATAGATTTAATGAGGAAACTGTTTCCATGCCTTGAAAGTCTGTGCTTAAACCTGACCAGCCTCCCGATGTGGTGCAATGGGAAGTGCAGACCATGCCCTGTATGGTGCTTTTGCCGGAAATGGTTAGTGCGAATCTGATCCCTAGCAAACACTAGACAAACCCAGCTGGTGGAAGCTTCTGTATACTGTTAGCCTGGACTCTTACAGTGTCAATGTCATGAAAGGAACAAGGGAAATGATAGGGCAGAGGGTTTATTCTAGACTGGAGGAGATTTCACAGTTAAATGCGATGTGTGATCCTTGATTGGATCTTGGATGGGGAAAAATAACCACAAAGGAAATTTTTGGGTTATTAGAAAATTTGAATATGAACTGCATAGTAATAGTTCATATAATTGTGTAAGTGTTCAATTTTTTGGGTGCAAGAATGGTATTGTGGTTATAGAAGAATATTCTTATTCTTAGGAGATATATACAAAAGGATTTAGGGCAAAGTATCAGGGTGTCTAACTAATACTGATGATTATCAGAGATGGAAGATAGGTATTTATTATACTATTCTTTGACTTTAAATTTTTCCAAAATGAAAAACTAAAAACAAAAGCACTGGAGGCTCCTCATTTGCCACCAGGATAAAACCTAAACTTTCTTGCATGGCCCAGTTAACTTTTCTTTTTTTTAAAATTAATTAATTAATTAATTTTTATTAAGGTATCATTGATACATAATCTTATGAAGATTTCACATAAGCAACATTGTGTTTGTTCACTACATTCACCCATATTATTGAGTCCCCCCTCCACACACCACCACAGTCACTGCCCATCAGTGTATCAAGATGCCACCGAGCCCCTACTTGTCTTCTCTGTGCTACCCTATCTTCCCGTGACCCCACACACACCAAGTGTGCCAATCATAAAGCCCTTCGGTCCCCTTCTCCCTCCCTCCCCACATATCCTCCCCCAACCCCTCTCCTTTGGTAACTGCTAGTCCCATCTTGGAGTCTGTGAGTCTGTTGCTATTTTGTTCCTTCAGTTTTGCTTTGTGGTTATACTCGACAAATGAGTGAAATCATTTGGTACTTGTCTTTCTCCGCCTGGTTTATTTCACTGAGCATAATACCCTCTAGCTCCATCCCTGTTGTTGCAAATGGTAGGATTTGTTTTCTTCTTATGACTGAATAATATTCCATTGTGTATATGTACCACATCTTCTTTATACATTCATCTGCTGATGGACACTTAGGTTGCTTCCATTTCTTGGCTAGTGTAAATAGTGCTGCGATAAAAACATAGAGGTGCATATGTCTTTTTGAATCCGAGATCTTGTTTTCTTTGGGTAAATTCCTAGGAGTGGAATTCCTGGATCAAATGGTATTTCTACTTTTAGTTTTTTAAGAAACCTCCATATTGCTTCCCACAGTGGTTGAACTAATTTACATTCCCACAACAGGGTTCCCCTTTCTCTACATCCTTGCCAGCATTTGTTGCTCCTTGTCTTTTGGATGTTGGCCATATTTGTCTGCAAGCTCTTTGTAAACATCATGATTTTACATTCCCAATACATAGAAGAATATACATATATAATGAATTTATTAAATAAACAAATTCTTAATACTGTTTTTGACCAAAACCCATCTTTACATATGCTAAGTATAGAAAAAATATTGTGTTCCCATCGGTCTTTTTAACCACAAGCACAAAAAGATGGTAATGAGATGTATATAGAGAGAGAAATAGAGAAAGACAGACAGATGCGTCATATCTTCAGACATGGACCCCAGAACATATTTGCAGTTTAGTTGAATTCAGGACCCTAGCATAAATTAAACAATCTCTCTTCTCTAAAAAGAAAAATACACAGTTATGTTCCTTTGGGAATAATTAATGAAGTAATCTTATATGAGGTGACAGCAAGAATTACTGTACTACAAAACCATATGCTGGTATCACTCCAGAATTTTAAGAACTAGATCTCTTTTCAACAGACACTATAATAAGTCTGTATCATTATGACATTCAAAACGAAGCATGCAAGACCTTCACAGTACGTCTGAATCCTTCTCACGCCTTCTCCCTGTTTTTGAGGCGGCAGGAGAATGGGCTCGTAATACCCCCCCTTTGCGCTGCGGCTTCTAGATCACTGAGTTCTCCTTCAATCTAAGTCTTCTCCTGGTTACACCGCGCGCCCTTCCACATTCATGGTGGGAGCTTCTGTTGACCCCTGGGACATCCCGTAATAGTCCCCTAAGACGCTGGCGCTTGGTCACACTTTTCCCTTTGGAAGAAACGCGAAGTCTAGGTTTAGAAACGCGGGGGCAGCTGTGTCTGCGCCCGGGCGCTGCTGACGCTGTAGCTGCGGTGGGCGGGGCGGGGGCGCTGGTGGCCCGAGGAGTCTTCACTTCTGAAATGGCCGACTTCGGAAGTCTACACGGCTGCTGCTTTGCTTATGGAAATTGTGTTTCTGTTTTGAAAATTTTAAGGTCTGAAAAATATTTTAAGCCTTTTTATCAGCCAAAGTCAAGCCAGCTTTATTTCATTCTTTGCGGAGAGTGGGGACTCCGAGGAGTGGTCTCCCAACAGGGAGAGGGGAGTCACCCCACTAATCTTCATTCCATACATTTAATGATTAAAATTTTTTTTTTGTGATCAGTGTTTTAGTTCTGCTGTATACAGAATTGAAATGTTTTCCTAATGTATTTTCCTTGTTCGCTTATACCTAGTAATGCATATTCATATGCTATGGGTATATACCAAGCCTTGAAGTAACATTTTCATTATTTGAAGTGAAATTAAATTTTTTTTACATTAAAAAAATTTTTAATTAACGAATTATTTATACATTTTATTTATCAAAGGTAATAAATCTCAAATTGCTCTATTTTTGAGAAAAATATCACACTGATGTTTTAGGTGCCTTAGTTCCAAAAAACCCAAAGCATTTTCTCAGCAATAAATTACACTTTCTGAAATTATGACATATTTAGGTGTCTTTCTTATATCTGACCTTAAATCAGAATTTATGTAATAGTTTTTGGTTTGTCAGGATCCCAGATTCAAAAGGACAAATGTACCCCTATGTTTATCGCAGCACTATTTACAATAGCCAAGAAATGGAAGCAACCTAAGTGTCCATCAGTAGATGAATGGATAAAGAAGATGTGGTACATATACACAATGGAATATTATTCAGCCATAAAAAGAAAACAAATCCTACCATTTGCAGCAACATGGATGGAGCTAGAGGGTGTTATGCTCAGTGAAATAAACCAGGTGGAGAAAGACAAGTACCAAATGACTTCACTCATTCGTGGAGTATAACAACAAAGCAAAAACTGAAGGAACAAAACAGCAGCAGACTCACAGAACCCAAGAATGGACTAACAGTTACCAAAGGGAAAGGGGCTGGGGAGGGTGGGTGGGAAGGGAGGGATAAGGGGGAAAAAGGGGCATTATGATTAGCAGACGTTATGTTGGGGGGGCAGGGGGAGGGCTGTACAACTCAGAGAAGACAAGTAGTGATTCTATAGCATCTCACTAGGCTGATGGACAGTGACTGTAATGGGGTGTGTGGTGGGGACCTGATAATAGGGGAGAATGTAGTAACCACAATGTTTCACATGTGAAACCTGAGCATAAGATTGTATATCAATGATACCTTAATAAAGAAAAAATAGTTTTGGTTTGTTAAAATTTATATGAGGATAATTTTAAATTGAAAAGACCAACATCAGAGTTTGGAAATTATAGCTTCGTATTTTGTTATGAAACTAAGCTTAATGACTATTTTGAACTGCATATTAGGCATGTCCTTTTTATTCTCATTTTGCATAATCATCAATTAATATTTAATGGCTGAAGAAGTTGCATTTCTGTGCATGAATATAGAGTAATACAAGTGAATTAGTGAAGTCTCTTCAATATTTATATTCCTTTGGGATGATTAAGTGATAATCCAATTTTTAAACTACAAGGTGGGGTTGGCACAGAAGAGCCCTCTCTCCCATTCTCCCTGTGCATTGTTTCTAAAATATGAGTCATCATCTAGGAATTGAGGAAATATATAAGCTTATTTTTTATGTTTAGTATTTGAACAGAAAGAGGAACTGGGATAGTGGGTTTAAACGTTTATATAAAACATTTTATATTTGTTGTTTTAAACTGGCTGTTATGATCTGTTCAGTTTTAAAATACACTTGTTAGAAATAATGTTTGGAGAAAAATCTTAAATGTGCTTGGGGTTCATCACCCTCCTCAGTTCCCCAAATCACAAAAGACAATCAGGCTTAAATACATGCTGTTCACTCCCTGATAGAACTTCTACCTAGATTTCTTCTGTCTTTTCTACTCTTTGCCTGTTTCTGTTATGCTTGTTAGTCCTAAACCCCTCGCTTCCTGCTTTTTGCGCACTGTTCCCTAGCCTCAAAATAGAAGTTGACACTGATACGCAGGAAGGAACCAAAAAGCCTTCTCACAGCCCAAATGGAAGTTCCCCAAGTGTCAGAAACCTCCACCTTCACCTCTGCCTCCTCCGTCCCCTCCTGTCTGTCCACAGCACCCACCCAACAGTGTCACGGCTGCTCAGGGAGTAAGAGAAGCTGTTAGCCCCTTTTTGGGTAACTGGCTATCTTTCCAACCTTTCTGTTGTTTTTCCAGTTGGTAGGGGATTTGAATCTTTTTATAAGTATTGGTGTTGCTTGCCAGCTCTGCATTTTTGGCCTTATCCACCCCATTTTCTTCATCACATGCACTTGATGTCCACCAGAACCCAACCTCCAGCTGAGGTTGGCGTGAACGGCCATAGGCTGTGAGGCAAACAAATCCCTAGGTTTGTCGTCTTTAATTAATGCACAAGGTCTAAGTGTTCATTAGGTGGTTGAGTGGTGGGAACAATAACAGAAGCAGCATCTAGCTTTTACTGAGAGATCACCACGTACCAGATGCTAACGTACGCAGCGGTCCTCACAGGACAGGGGGGATTAGCCCAGGTCATACAAAGGGAACCCGGCCCAAGTCACTGTTCACGGCTTGTAGTTTTGCCCTATTCACTCACTGTATCACTAATTCTGAGATGATTCAGTTTCATATGGAAGAGTAAGGCAGGTTTTCAAGACTTCATTTTAAAGGGATAAAGATTAATATGTGCAGTCAAAACTAAAGTAGAAAGTTTCTGTAGTTTTTGTGAGTTGGTAGGGAATACAAAGAAACTAATAATTTATATAGTCATATTCCTGTTTATTTTTCTAAATGGTCTACTTTTGATTTGTTTTCCTTTGTGCAACAAATGAATATTTATTGAGGATATTCTAAGTCTGTGGCACCAGGTTAACATTTATTTTCTCAGGAGCACATGTGTTAAATATAACTAGCTGTCTCTCCAATTTAAAGAAGTAGTGATTGAACTATGGTTTATACATTATTCTCAAGATATAAGACACAATGCGTATTATATGGTCTACACTTCTTAAAAACAACCCCTCGGTCCGCCTCTGACTACTGGTGTCACCCCCCTGGTAGAATATTTGGTGGAACCGAGTCCTGTTTTGATCTGCTGGAGTATTTTTCAGATCTTTGTGGTGCGAATAGACTGTATAGCAAACCTAGTTTGCATCCATTAAGTAGGTGACATTTCTTTGGAAATCCTGCTTTTCTCTCTACATTGAAGGATATTTAGAAAGGAAAATGGGAAGCTGGAAAACTTAAAGCTGCCCCACCAGGACAGATGGATGAGACAAATGACTCTCTGTTAGTCTGAGCTTTTGTGTAAAGCTGTGCCCCTCAGGGGAAAGATATCAGCTTGGGTAATTAACTCATGATTATGCAAAGATCAATTTACCTAGCCGCTTTGTTTTTCCTTTTTCTTTCTTATTGCTGGGGGCAACCTCATTTCTTATCACTATCTTCAGGGCATTAGAGTTGGGGGTTAGGAAAGTGGCAGATCAGTAATAGCCCAACTTTGCCTGTTTTACTCTTGTTAATTTTGTTAAACGAGAGAAGAAATTAGGCCAGTTTATTGGGCAATAGTTGTTTCTCATAAGGTTAGATATCCAAGTATTTCTCAGAAGAGTTTCCCAGTCTCAGTACAGTTCTTTCAGGGCCATCTTGGTTGAGTAAATCAAATATAATTGCAATCAATCATAATAATTTGTTTTACTAGCCTTTTATAGCTTATTAAATCCTTTCTTTTTCACACACAATCCTTATAATAATGCCTGGTATGTAGCAATGATTTATCAAATATTTATTAAATATTGGATGAGCATATGACAGTTCTGTGAGATAAGTATGGTTGGTATTTATCAACACATTAAAAATAAGAAAACAGATTAGTTTTCAATTTTAGCTTATGATGACACAGGTATTCTCTCTCTTTTCTGCCACAAGCATCTTTGAGGTTGTGATTAAATGTATTTTTTGTAAATTTTAATAACAGCTTTAACTTTAAGCATGGATTTTTTTCTTTTTTTAATGAGGTAAAAAAACTAAAAACTCTTCTGTGTTGGTGTCTTGCCAATGGGTTTCAGCCCCGGGCAAGTTCGCTATGGATTCAATGTGACCAAAGAAATTGAGAACAAAACTGTTCTTGGGGTGAAAGGGTTATACCAAACTTTATTTCCAAGTGGCAGGTCAGTCACTAAAATCCCATTCATTCAGAGCGAGTCTGCGTGCAGCAAGCCAGTCTCTGCCTCTGGGCCTCTCTGTCTACACCGCCGTCCTCTGGGCCTCTCTGCACTGTTGTCCCGCCCAGCCGTCCTCTGGCCTTTCTCCTCAATGCTGCCACCACTCCAGCCTCTACTCTGCTGTCCTGCAGCCTTGCAGCCGTGCCACTGTGTCACGCCCAGAGCAGTGGCCCAGAGCTCTTTATATAGAGTCAGCAGCCATGTATTGCCCACAGGTGTGCAGTGAGCTAGTCAACCAGGGCCAGGTGAGAATCCCGGCCACAGGAACTCTCATTTTATCCACACTCCACCCCTCCAGGATTCTCTCCTCTCAATCTATGTGCCCTTAGTCCTCTGCAATGGTCCCTGTGCAAGGAAGCTTGAACACTGTTCTCCAGCCTCTCCAGCAAAAAGTCTTGAAGACACACAGGCTGGACTCGTGGCTCTGTCTCTGACCTCTGCCTCTTTGGTCTTAATGGCTGGAACTGTTGCTCTGGTTTCCGTTTTTGCCATAGCTCCAGTAAGATCCTATTTGGCTTCCCATCTAATTTCCTTCCATCTACTCTTGCCCGTATCAAATCAACCCACATCTGGGTCTCGTAACCCTCCTGGGGCCCCTCAAATTCCTCCTGTGAGTAACAGGTCTTATTTCTTTCCAGGTTCTCGTTGCTTCAGCTACTGTACATGTCACCTCGCATTTTGTAACCGCTGCCTCAAGGCAGGCTGCACTGTCAGGGAAGATAGCTTTCCCATCTCTGACCCTGACAGAACAATTCCATCCACCCCTAAGTCCCACAGACGCAGGAGCCAAGCTGATATTGACTCCGAGGGCTTCTGCCTAAACCGGGAGCCCAAATCCACCAGCTCAGCCTGAGTATAGGGGCGGAGCATAGAGGGCTCCACGACCTGGGGAGGGGGCTGCTCCTCTCCTTGGGGAACCTTCAGCTGCTGGGTCTTTATTTTCTTTACAACCACGGGGCGTGCTTTCACTACAGGAGGGGCCAGTGCCTCTGGCATCACCCCTTCATCCCTCCCCAGCTCCTCCATCACTGGGGCTGATGGCACCTTTCTCTCCCCTCCCCCGAGTGCCTCCCCTGCTACAACCTTTACCTTTTCTACTGTGCCTCGCAGCAGTGCTACCTCGGTCTTCAGCAGGTCTCTTACCTTCAGCTCAGTGCTTCCCAGCTGGCATTCTCGTGCCGCCTCCGCCTGTGCTACCCTCAGGAGTTCGTCTTTTTCCTTGATGGCCTCTTCCTCCTCCAGAACACCTGGCCGCGCTGCCGTCTTGTCTCCAATGGCACTTTGCTGCCGGCATTCTCGTGCCGCCTCCTCTCACATCAAAGCCATTTCCCTCCAGGGAATCCACAGATGTTTGCAGCTCACATTCTCATGCCGCCATTTCTTGGGTCTCCTCTGTAGACTTTTTTAGTACTGTGAGAAGCAGCCAACCCACAGTCCCCACTGCCTCACAGGCACTCTGCTTCTCAAAGGATCTACTTACCATACGAAGGGCCTCCCCTACTACTTCAGGCTTCACCTCCACTTGCCTCCAGTCCTGAGGTGGGGCCCTCCCTCTAGGAGGCAAGCCACCTCGGACCACATTCCCATTGGGGGACAATCCACTGTCTCCCCATTCACAGGGGCCGCCCGCTGAAGCACCCCTCCCATAAGGGCAGCCTGTCTTTTTCCTTGGTCAACAATGAGTCCTGCCAACTACGCCAGTTGTCTTGCCAATGGGTTTCAGCCCCAGGCAAGTTCGCTATGGATTCAGTGCGACCAAAGAAATTGACAGCAAAACTGTTCTTGGGATGAAAGGGTTATACCCAACTTTATTTCCAGGTGGCAGGTCAGTCACTAAAATCCCGTTCACTCAGAGCGAGTCTGTATGCAGCAAGACGGTCTCTGCCTCTGGGCTCCTCTGTCTGCAGAGCCATCCTCTGGGCCTCTCTGCACAGTCGTCCTGCACAGCTGTCCTCTGGGCCTCTGTCCTTGGTGCTGCCACCTCTCCAGTCTCTGCTCTGCTCTCCTTCAGCCTTGCAGCCATGCCACCGTGTCATGCCCAGAGCTCTGGGCGGAGCTCTTTATATAGAGTCAACAGCCCTGTATTGCCCACAGGTGTGCAGTGAGTTAGACAACCAGGGCCAGGTGAGAATCCTGGCCACAGGAACTCTCATTTTATCCACAACTTGTTCTGGGAGTCAGCAATGAAAAAAAAGACAAAATCCTTTATGTTGGATAGATTACATTATCGTGGGACAGTGACAATAATCACAGCAAGTAGCAAATAAGTTTTATATCAGAAGGTAATAAGTGTTATGGGTAGGAGAGCAGCACAGGGAGATTGGGGATAATGAGGCCTTTACCGTTTCTGGCACCAAGATTTTTTTCCTATAGCATGTATATCATCATCTGACATACTGTGTTTACTTTTGACCGTCTCCCCTCCTCTATAGCACCCAACAGCATATAAACTTGAGAGCAAGGATTTCTTTTTGATCTATTTTGTTCACTGTGTATTCCCAGGGGACGGAACAGTGCCAGAGAACACTATGAACTGAGTGAATTGTATACAGGATGGTCAGGGTAGGCCTCATTGTCATCTGAGCAGAGATACAACAAGAAAGGGAGTATGTCGCGTGGCTATCCCGAGGAACACTGTTCCAGGCAGACGGGCCAGTGTGGCTAGAGCTGAGTGAACAAGCCGTGAGATCAGGTCGTGGGCAGGCTTGGGAGGCCTTTGGAAGAACTAAGAAAGATAAGATATTACAGGTTTTGAGTGATGGAGTGACATCATTGTAGTTGTTCTACTGTTAGAAGTACAAAAACTGTATCAGAAACCATTGAAAAATCTAGGCAAGAGATGGTAGATTCTGGGTTTGAGTTATTTTGAAGGTAAGGCTAACAGGTTTTGCTCATGGGTTGGCTGTGAGAGAAAAACAGGTCTTTAAGTTGCTTCATTAAGGGTAGAGCTGAGCTATAGGAGATAAAAATAAGATCAACAGGTTCACGGGGAGGAAACAGTATTCAATTCCACTGTGTGTGACACTTGTTAGACCGTGAAGCAGATGGTAGGTAGGTCACATCTGGAAACACAGATCTGGAAGGTGCGAGCATAGAGATGGTACTGGGAGTCTGGGTACTAGATGAGATCATCTAGGGAACGGGTGCAGAGAGAGAAGGGATCTGAAGACTGAGCCTTTGGGTATTTCAGTGTTTAGTGTTCAAAGATAAGAGAGTAACAGGAAAGCAGCAACGGAGATTGAGAAAGACCGATAACTGAGCTGAAGGGGCGGCCAGCGAGTATCACTGGAAGCCAGGAAGGGAAAAAGTGTTTCGAGAGCAAGAAGTAGCCGCCTGTGTCCCTGCTGGCAGAAGAAGCCGTCAGGGTGAGGACTGAGGGTTGAGTGCTGGTCTTGACAGCTTGCAGGTGCTCTTGACAAACAGCTCTGCGAAGAGCTGTAGGCAACAGAGGTTTGCATGGCATGGTTCACGAGGAAAGGGGGAGCAGGAGTCGTGGGCAGCAAATACAGGTGCTACAGGAGAGCTGGCGGCAATTCGGAGAGCAGACGTTGATTAGTGAGGTCATAGTCAAAGTCGACCTCATCTGGAATGAAAGTAAGTAAATAATTAGTAGATGGCCATACTTAAGTGTTTACTCAGCAGTGATCACTGGGAGATTTAGGGCAGATTAATTTATGATTTTAGTAGCCAGCTAGTAAAGCACTGTGGTGTCCTTTAGCAGAGTAATGGCGGGCGGGCAGCCCCACTCTCCCACAGCGCACTCGGCCGGGGCGTGCAGTCAGCAGCATGGGTTTCTTTTGTGGAGGTAAACGGAGACTCTTCATTGCAGCTGATGAATATGCTTATTTCTAAAATGAAATTACAGGCACTTGATGATGAAAAATGGACAGTTATTTCCAAGAAGCAGAAGAGAAAAACAGTTATTTCCTTTTTCAAAAAAAAAGTTTTCAACATGAGTTTTTGTTTGATTTTTCTAATTTTTTTTTTTTTTAACTTTTCAGGCTGGAGTGAGACAGCTTTATGTACAGATTGACTTTGCGGCCATGTAATGAATGAAAAGAAATTATGCTTTTCGGGGGATCTAGTTTTCCCGGGACTCTACAATCCAAAACGTTGTACCTAACTTTTCAAAATAGAGACATGCGCAGTGCGCCTCCCCAGCACCAGGCAGGCCGGGCAGTCAGCCATCTGTGCCCGATGCGGGTCCCCAGCCAGGGGGTCAGAGTTAAGAGGGTCTCTCCTGGGCCTTTGGTCTTGTCTTTTGTGCTCTTCCCTCCAAACCACTTTGATTTCTGAGGTTTTTAGTTTATTCCAAGAGGTTGTTTTTCTTTCTTTTTTTTCCCCCGTATTTCAGTTGCCCTTACTCCTATCATCCTAACCAGTAAAAAAAATCAAATGGTAGGCCTCCGGTTATCTGGAATGCCGTCACTGAAGCTGTTGGAAACCACTGCTTTCATTCCCACAAAACTAGCATTATTTTTTAAAAAAAGAAAAAAATGGAAATCTGTTTTATATGTAATGTCACAATTGTTGACGTTCTTCAGTATAATCATATGTTTGTACAATTGTTTGTACCTTGCAAACTTATGAACCAAACCATATTGGGTTTTCAAAGTGCCTTTGTATCTGAAAATGTATTTGCCAGCATAGACATGTACCATCAAAGGTCATATATATGTCTTTTTTAATGGATATTCTGTAATCTGTACAAAATAAGATTCATGTTAGTGTAAACAGATTGTCTTTTTATGTACTTCCAGCTTAGGTTTAATTATATGATAATTTTCCTTTTATTGCTTTATCTCATAAAAAAATAAAAGGTGTTATTTTGCTTTTTAAATCAAATTCAATTATCACATTAAATTCTTTTGTGGCCTGTGTTTTCCAACCTTTGCAAATTCATCTGATAAAGACAGTTTTGATTTACTTAAAATTCCAAATTTCTATAAAAACTATTGTGTCTAAGGTAAATGTTCATATATCTCTTCTTGCCATTTATGGATTTTATTAATGAAAGGAAAAAACAATACAGAGTGAAGGCAGACATGGTTGTGACAATGTTATTTTACTTTTTCATTCTTCAACATGCCAAGTCATCCAGTTTGTTTTCTGGTGCAAGCATTGCACAAATACAGTTGCTTTCAGGAATCTTAAAGCAGCATTTTATTGAATTTGAACTATGAAGGTATAAAGAAAATGTGGTTATACGGAACTCTTCCTAACCCAGGTATCTTAGAAGTTAATTTCTAGTTTCTTGTTTATTTGAAAAATAAAACTGCATTTTGAGATGACAGGTGCTTGAACACTGAAATAGTCTCTGTGTTCTACAAAAAAATAGGAATCTGTATAGACATTTTTCCATAGTACTTCATTTTATCACAATGTATCTTATAATCCCTTTTAACTTTAAAAAATTGAAATTGTTAGGGAAAAAACCCTGCAGAATGTAAATGATTGTTTGGATTGTAGATCAATAATAACTTTTTCACTGATGTGAAAGAAATTGCTGTTGATATTGTCTAAGTTTTAGAGAATTTTTTCCTCTATTTCTGACCTACAATTTATGAACTGCCCTCTATTAGGAAAACTAGACTACTTTCTTAATGCTTTTCTAAATTGTGACAGATTGCCCTGAATTGTTGCTAAGCCCCTTTTTGCAGATTAAGTAGTATTTTCATGTTTACTTACTGCCAGGCAGTTCTACAGCTAAGACTTCTTGCATTAGAATGTGCTTAACTGAAACAGTGGTTGAGATGTTTTTAGGAGGAAAAATGTAAAAGGATATGTGCTGATGATGGTACTGGTTTTTTCATTATAAATGTTAAGTAGTCATTTGGAAATTTGCATTCACTAACCAAGCCTGATAGAAGCCTGGATTCTGTGTTTTTTGGCATATGATGGAAAACGGCACATCTAGAGGAAGGCAGGGATTTTGGTGTGTGCCTTTAATATCTGGTTACGTGTAATTGTACTGATATTTCCCATAAAGGGCTCGTATTTGCACAGGCTTACAAAATTTGCCAGTGCATCTTGAAGATCTAGCTTTACCCTTCCCTGAACCCTCCATTCCAAGTGACATTTTGTCAAAATGTGCATCACTTTATTTCCAAATACATGAGTATGTTTTTTCCTTGATAAGACATAGAGTATACAGAGTATTAGACTGATAGGAAACCTAATTTTGCACCTGTTACAATAGAGTGTAGCTCCTATCATTTAGAAGGTTGTCATTAACATTTGTGTTCTGATTCAGTGTCCTCAACCTACATGTGCCACAGTAAAAAATTAGTGTGATGAAAAAGCAACCTTTTCTCACTCTGAGTAATGTGTCTTTATCAGTGTTCTTGGCACAAAAGTATTGCAAAAGCAGGTAATTTCACTGAGAAATACTACCTGATTATTGTCATAAAATAAATGTAAGATGTCCCTGTTGTAGAGCTAACTTTTTGGGGAAAAAATATCTCTGCTAGTATTTTGAAAACCAAAATATTCTCTAGAGAACACGCTTGTATTACTCAGGGAAAGTTTACTTTGCAGGTAAACTTACCCAAGCAGAAATATACCTGTACTAATTTTGTATTTTTAAATTTAGAGTTTAGTGATCAAGATGATGGGACAACGTACCTACGGCTTCCTTATTTTGCTGATTCCCTGTGACCCTTTGTGAAGGACAGTATCTAGTTTATCTGTAGCTCAGTGTTCCTCACACGGCCATCCTGCCCGGTGTTCTGCAGAAGCACAGGAAGTGGGGGCAGATGTTATTGGCATTGTGATTTCCCTCGTATCCAGAATGCTTCAGCATTCTTTAAGCTCACACATATACTCCAGTAACCAAAATACTGTGACTTTTGTGCACCTTTGTGAAGCAGCCAAAGGTAGTTGATCAGAGTCCTATAATATTTTTACCATAAACTATGGAATGATCAATCTTACAGATATTATTAATATGATCACATCCTCTTATGTAATGTTGGGATTCAAGAACAAAAATATTTCGTGGCTTAACATGGAATTTTACATCTAAGGGGACTGTCCTGAGAAAGAGTCTCACTCTACCTCTCATTTTACAGATGAGAAAATTGGAAGCTTAGAAAAACTCTCATTTACTCAAGGTCACAGAGACAGTGGCAAAGCCGAGGCTAGAATCCAGGTCCTCTGACCCCCAGTGTACAGAGTTCTTTCGCTGCCTGGTCCTTCCTTGGGAGGCTTGCCTTTCTGTGAGCGTGATGGAAAAGCATCTGTAAATAAGGGATGTCTGACCTCCATTTTGGGTACATTAAGGCACTTTATAAATGGAGTTTTATTGTTTTATTTTTTGTATCTAATTAGGTTTAGAATATTATTTCCATAATATTCTTTATGGAAGCTCTAATTAATTTTTTTGCCCTTTTTTACTTCTTTACTCTTGTGAAACTAGTTCCTGATTTTTACAAAATAACATCCGTGCATTGGATACTTTTAACTTGGAGAGTGGAGTTTTCTGTTAATTGCCCTAGAATAAATCCAAGTCCCATTTAAGAGTTGCTTAGTTGCTCGTTTCATTTATATTTTGTGAACGGGCACTTTTTTAGAAATGAGGCTAATTTCCAGGTCATATCATTTCAGTCTTGTTACTTTAGTTTTCAGTCACTGGAGACCCTTTGAATTTTTAATACTATTCCAAAAGCCACCCCAAATTGGGCATTAAATGTTACATAGAGCAAATCTTTTAATTCGATAGGGTGAAAATTTCAGAATCTCAGAACAAAACTGCTACTTTCAACTCTTCATAAAAGCACTACCTTGAGAAAGTTAAATTGTTTTCTGTTGCCGTCTTTGAAACACATTATTTTCCAATTCACAAGAACTTTGGCAAAAAAGGTAAATTATTTTATTCTTTGAAGAACATTCCTTAGAAGCTTTATGAATGGAAGAGGATTGTTTTAATGCAATGATTCCCTCAGAAGCTTCAGCGATCCAGACCTCTACCACAGGGTGGAGAGACATAATACAATGAAAAATAAGGTATCAAAAAAATATTTGCAGAGAAATGTAGTTCTGGAAGACCAAATGGATGTGAATCTTTTTGATAAGGGCACTTTTGGTTTATGTTTAACCATATTCTAACCACATTATACACAAAGAGTGGGGTTTAACTTTTATTAACTATTTGTCAGGTTCTTTGTGTTGCCTTTTTGATGTTACCACATTTAAAATCCTCACATTTCTATAAAGAAAGAATTTTGCATTACTTTATAATGGACAGAGCATTTTCAAATATATTTTTCTCTTCTGATTCTCCTAACATCTTTGGAAGGAATTCTTAACCCCATTTTATGGATGAGGAAGCTATTGTGAGGGAATTTAAATGACTTGCCTGGGTGGGGGACAGCCAGTGGTAGATCACTGACTAAATCCAGTGCTTTTTCTGAAGACTACTCTGTTTTGTTTTGTTTTTTAATGTCATTAGATATCCAAGAAGTTTTAGCAGATCTAAACATTCTCCTGTAAAACCAGTAAACAATTATCATGACAAGATTGTTATGGGGGACAGTTGTTATATATACTTTGTTTCTACTTTACTTGTTCCTTCTTTCACTGCTCTCATACCGCTTCCTACCTTTGCCTGTGAACGTGAACTGAGCTCGCTAATGAGCAATAAATAGGAGCTCCTTTAAAGCACTTTTAAGACCTTTACAAAAAGTTTTACTGACACAGAGTAAGCTGCTTAAAAGGAACTGAAAAAGGCTTTGAAAATTTGGTATTTGTAGTGTTTTGTTTTTTTTTTATGGATGCTGAATTTTGTCAAATGCTTTTTCAGCATCTATGGAGATGATCATGTGGTTTTTGTTCTTCTTTTTATTGATGTGATGGATGATGTTGATGGATTTTCGAATGTTGTACCATCCTTGCATCCCTGGGATGAATCCCACTTGATCATGGTGTATGATCCTCTTGATGTATTTTTGAATTCGGTTTGCTAATATTTTGTCGAGTATTTTTGCATCTACGTTCATCAGGGATATTGGTCTGTAATTTTCTTTTTTAGTGAGGTCTTTGCCCGGTTTTGGTATTAGAGTGATGCTGGCTTCATAGAAAGAGTTTGGAAGTATTCCCTCCTCTTCTATTTTTTGGAAAACTTTAAGGAGAATGGGTGTTATTTCTTCTCTATATGTCTGGTAGAATTCAGAGGTGAATCCATCAGGTCCAGGGCTTTTGTTCTTGGGTAGTTTTTTGATTACCGATTCAATTTCGTTGCTGGTGATTGGTCTGTATTTGTAGTGTTTTAATTGTGATGTTGAAAGTTTGCAAAAAAGAAGGTTATTGTCTCATAAATCCTATTATCCCAAACTAAGAATGAATTTACACTTACATACTCAGTACATCTTTGGTTAACTAGTGAGTAAATACTGTTGATAGTAGTGGATACAAAAGTAAGAACTGGGGACAGGTAAAGCCAATAATTTACTGTTTATTGCAGGAGACACCTCAGCTTTTCTTTGGCATTTTTGCACAAATAAGTGGCTTTATATTCACTTTGGCCATTTTTTTTTCAAGTAGCCCTGTGAGCTGCTCATTCATTTTAATATGAGAACAGCTGAAGTATAGCGATGTTATCCATTTTGCATATTGTTGGACAGGAATTTGCAGAATTGGGACTGTAGAACCTGGGTCACTTGACTTTTTTATTTTGTATTGCCAAATGAGAAACCACACTGTCTCCTTTGTTTTTATGGAGAATTGCCATATTCATATTACTTTAAGGATCTGTGTATGTTTTATATTTCACTTATCCCTTGATGTATTATCAGTCAAAACTCCTTCAGAGGTGTACCTTGAGGGTGCTTCTATAAAAACAATACTATCTGTAGTCATTAGTGATTTAAATATTCCTAGGATAGCTGTTTTCTTTTTCCTCTCTACTAAATTTTAGCAGAGCTCCTCTGTACTTCACTTTCTTTCATCTCTTGTCATTGCTGGTGCCACCATAGAACTTACATCTTTTACTAGTGAAAAGAAGCTTCAATTTGAGTTTTATGTATCCCATGTCATGCGTCATTCAGCCTCAGTGAAGATCCTATTTGAACTGGGGGCGTCCTGTCAAGAGCTCGCTAGTGACCCCAGTACTTCCTCCAATAGCGAATTCAGTGCTGATTCTTCCCGAATGATATTTTGCCCCAACGTTTATGAGTTTGATCAGCAAACGAAATGGATCTTTTATACGGGAAATACTGTGAAGAAAAAATTGCCAAATCCCTACTGAGTATATTCTAAACACCACGGCACTTTGCTCCCTCTCTTCAGTGGTTCTGACCACGCGGCCAAGGCTGAGGGTGGGTCTGACTTCGTCGGTGAAGGTTTCTGAGGAAGCCCGAGGGCATGGCTAGGTCAGAAAGCCAGGCTTCAAAGGCTGTGTGGTGATCTGGTCTGAATGAGCTGAGGCGGCAACTATGATTTGCCTGAGTAAATACAACGAGCCCATCACGTGTATGTCACTGTTTTCTACTTGAAGATGTTCATGTATGTATTTTGTTTAATCTCAGATGTATTTAAAAAGAAAACTGTATCAAAATTCTTCCAATAAAATTTGTTTGAAAATCTTTACCTAAGCTGTGTCTATCAGCCTGATGAGCGAGCGACTCTGTGAACCTGACGGTCCATCGGAATCGATCCCGGAGGACTCGAGGCACGAAGGGGAAAGACGAATGGTCCTCTGGGCCAGGGGACCCGACCCTCACCGGGAGAAGAGCCCAGGGGATGGGAAACGGCTCGACGTTGTGAAGGTCCTCCCGGGGGCTCTCACTCTTTATTTCGCCTCATAAACAAATCTCGAAGGATTTATTTCCAGGTATTTCCAACTAACCCCAAATCATTCTTTCACCTCATTCTCTATGGATGACCTCAGCTTACAGGAAATAAATACCAAAAGCATCTGACATTATCGTCCCCATCATCCTTTCAAATTTTTTCCCCTCTAATCAGAAGCAATTCTTTTCTAAAATGCTCCACAAAACCCCAAACCGCACTCATATCACCTTCTCAACTATATTCTTACCAGAGCGGCCTCTTTGCTGCCCGTCTCCGCCGCACAACGGGCTTCGTCCTCTGCGTGCCGCCCGCCCGTCCGTGGGGCCTGTGGGCCTCTGAGCCGCCTTTCTGACCTTGTTTCCAGTGGCGCGGCTCCCTTCCCTCCGGTGTGCAGGGCTCCATCCACGGCCATCAGCGGCCTGCTTCCCGTTGCATCCGTGGCAGAACCCCTAGCATCTCAGACTCAACAAGGAAAAGACATCCCCATCTTTTCCACTCATCTGTCTTCCCAAGTACCAGCTTCTGTCAGCGCTCCTTATGGAATTCTCAGAAACCCAAACACTGCCTTCGCACCTCTTCTTCCTGAGCCCCCATCACAAAAGTCCTTCCCCCCATTCCTTCGGAATCTCGCCCGTGCACCTTTTCCGTTCCCGCTGCCCTCCTTCAGGATGTCATCGATGGCTGCGCACAGTCTCTACGAGGACCTGACCGGCGTCCCATCCGTCCCATGCCCGCCTCAGCCGCCTCCGCTTGAGGCCCACCACAGGAACAGTGCTGGCTCTGGGCAGGGAGTGTCAGGGACTTCTGCTGGTCAGACTTTTGTCAGGCCCTTGCAAAACATCTCCCGACACTGGCTTCCTGCTCGCCTTCTGCTGGCCCTTCAGCACCATGGGCTTTGCTGCACTGGGTCCAGCGCACCTGCCGGGGCTCCCTGCCTTCCTTGTGTCCTCTGGAGTCAGCCTCTGGCCCCAGCAGAGCCCACAGCGGCCTGTCAATGCCCCCTCTGAGCTGCCTCTTCTGTTCACACAAAGGTTTAGGCAAGTCGTTTACTACAATACTTCACTACACAATCTTTCTTCAGAGTTTCTGCTTCCTTTCCCACAGAAGCCACCCTGTCTCAGTGACAAAGTGATCTTCCCAGTTTCCACTGTGTCCCCCAGTTTAGGTGTCTTGATGCTCATCATACACAACTCCGAGCGACTTCAGAGACTCATATGCTTTTCTTTCCCTCCTTAACTAATCTCACCACCCACAATATGGCAGTGAGCAAACCCCCATTATCCTAGAGAAGACAGACCGAGGAGCAAGCCCGGGTAAGAGATGTGGAGAGAACCACAGCAGTTTAGTATTTTTCACTCTATAGGAAAAACCAACGATAATGGGATTCTAGTTCATTCAAACAATCCATCTGTTCATCCAGTTACACTTCCAGGCTTAAAAAAAAATCTACCATTTAGTTTAGGCTTAGTACCACTATCAACTTTTAAATATACGTTTAAACTTTATCTGCTAAATTCCTTTAACCAGGAGGAGTAATAGTGGTAACAATAGGATAATAATCAAATGTATTGAGTCTGGGATAGTTCAGCCAATCAAAATTTATTGGAAAAATTTAGTATGAAGTTTAACTCCTTTTTGGAAAGTGATTCTGTATGGACTGTTGAAGTGAACTATATTCTTTTTGTAAGGCAACACCACTAAAGCCAAAGGATTAACAACAAAATACAAAAACAAAAGCATTCAAAAGCATAAAGCATTTCCTGAGTGTAGGCATCGAATAGTATTTTAAATGGGTAACATTGTACAAATAAGTTCAGATTCACATCTAAGCAAAATACAGTTTTATGTCAATGAAAACCCTACATTTGGCTTAGACATTTGAATATATCATAGTCACTTTGAAGATGATAAAATAAGCTCTGTCTGATCAGCCATCGTGTTTCCCCACCAAGGCTCATTAAGTCAGATCTGACTGTCCGACTTTACAGGGGTGACCTGTCCTATGCACCATAGGACTTCCTCTGGAGCAATAATTTGTACACAGGTCAAACTGACTTCTACAGAACTGAAAAAACAAAGCAAAGACACTACACTTGTAGTCATCCTACTTGGACCATACACTTCTCACTGGCTTCCAAAGACACCACCAGGTAATCCTGTAGTGGTGGCCAGTAGCTACAACGACCCATAAAAGCTAAAATTCAGGGGAATTTTTCTCTGTTTGGTAGAGCTTATAGTTTCAAAAGGGTAGAGCAAACCCATTGCTTTTTTTCTCTGTCTCCTCTCCACACAGTCAGGATTAATCGTGCAGGTACGAGCGCATTGGAGTGCAGTCACTAGAACCCCAGGTTTCTACCCAGAGGACCAAAAGGGGAGTCTAGGGAACCAGGAAGTAATGGAAGCATCCCAGAGCGGGAGGAGCCGGGAAAGCAAACTCATCGAGTCGTTTATGAACACCAAGGGTCACCCTCCAGTCACTAGTGTTTGGATCTGAGCCTACTTAGGATACCAGAAGCCCTTCAGAACTAGTGATTGGCTAAGGCCCAGCCTGGCACTAAGCTGAGCTAGAGCTGAAGAGAACTGCAGCCCTTGAAGCCCGAACTGACACTGGAACCAAGAGCCCACATAAGGCGGATTAGTAATGGCACCCTGAACCTACCCAGGTCGACTGACTGTAAGAATGAAAAGACTGCCATTCTCTATAGAATCTAAACAAGACCAAAATCTCATAATATTCAAAACGGCCAAGCTCCAATCCAAAATTATTTGACAAAGTGCCACAAAAATTTCAACTTGCAGAAGAAAAGCAACAGGATGCCAAGGCTAGGATGACATTAATATTGGAATTATCTGACAGACTTTAAAGTAGCTATTATAATAATGCTTGAACAAGCAATCACAAATCTTGCAACAGATGTTGAGTTAAAACAGAAAATAGAAGATATAAAAAAGAACCAAATAGTAACTTTATAACAATAACCAAAATAAAAAACAAACAGAATGAACTCAACAGCAGAACAGAGCAGAGAAAAGAGTCACTGAAATGGAAAATAGATCAATAGAAATTATCTACTCTGAATAACAAAGACAATAGACTAAAAAAAAAAAAAAAGAACAGACCCAGGGAACCTGTGAGACAGTAAGAAATGTCTAAAATTTTTGTTACCAAAGTCACAGAAAGACTGCATATGGTACTGAAGCATACAGGGCTGAAAAAACATTTGAGATAATGGCTGAAAACTTTCCAAGTCTGCTGATCCATTCAAGAAGCTGAACAGACACCATAATCCTCAAGATATCATTATCTTGCAAATGAGTTTCAGCTCCAGGCAAGTTCGCTATAGATTCACTGTGACCAAAGAAATTTACAGCAAAGGGTTCTTGGGGTGAAAAGGTTATACCCAACTTTATTTTGAGGTGCCAGGTCAGTCCCTCGGCGCTACCACCACTCCAGGCCCTGCTCTGCTCCCCTACAGCCTTCCAGCCCCGCCAGCCACCCAGTCTCCGGCTGAGCACTGGGCAGAACTCCTTACATTAACACAATAATGTCTTATTGCCTAAAGGTGTGGAAGCGGTAGCATAGCCACAGGCCAGTTACATTTAAGTTCAGTGAGGATCCTGGCCGTAGGAGCCCCACTTTACCCACACTCCACCCCTCCAGGATTCTCGCCTTACAATCTACACGCTTTCCATCTTCCGCAATGGTCCCTCTGCGAGAAAGCTGGAGCACTGTAACCAGATTCCACAACAGCAGCAGAGATAACAACAACTTAGAGATAATAAAAATTAAGATACAGGTAACAAAAATTATAATAATCCTCAAGACAGAGGAGGTTCTTAATAACAAAGATTTTAGGGGCGATAAGACACATGTTTTAATGCCACCAACATAGGCAAATCTTGTCCATCAGGTAGGATGCATGCAAGAGAGTGGTCCTGTGATAGGACTGTAGCAGGAAGGGGGTCCCTTCCAGGTCTAGTATACCAGACTTTTACTCCTTTCCCTGTGGGGGTTACTGAAGGGCCTATATGTAGTGCTACTGGAGGTGCATGCACTGGCCATAATGATAAAACAAAACTGCCTGGTAAGATGCTCCTACCTTCTGGCCGTTCAGGATATACTACTGTGACCTTTGGGGCCACTCTGCTGTTATTCCAGGAATACACAGGAGGTCAGCTTCCAGGCCTTGTCCCCAGGGTACCAGGAGAGCCAGCTATCATTGGTCCATGTGTCAAAAGGTCCGAGGCCATGTCCACTCAATGGAGTCTCTGGGATTCAGTGCAGTTGGTGATGGCAGCAAGATGTTGTTCTGGTGGTTGAACCTCGGCTTCAGTGATTTTTCCTTGGTTTGTACTTGCAGTTGTATAGGGGAGGCAGCCATGTGTTAACATGTCTACAGGGCTCAGGGCTCCCTTTTGGAGTCTCTCGTTCAAACACCATAGCACGGTCCATAAGCAGACTGACCATCCCTGTAGACTATTGGTATCTGACTTTAGTCAGGATTTTAACAAGCCATTGTGCCTCTCTATCATGCCTGCTGCAGTAGGATTGTATGGCACATGAAACTTCCACTTGATTCCCAGCTGTCGTACCCATTCTTGCAGTGTATGTCCAATAAAATGGGTGCCCTGATCACTCTCAATTACCTGTGGTTGGCCATAGGCAGCAAGGAGACGCTCCAGACCTCTTTTGGTCATCTGCTGGTCTGCACAACAGGCAGGAAAAGCAACCAGAAGTCCAGTAGCTGTGTCCACACAGGTCATCGCATACCGATATCCTTCTGACACAGGCAGAGGCCCAGTATAGTCTATCTGCCACCTGATGAGGGGTATAGGCTCCTTAGCTATATGTCCCATGTTGCTGTGGAACTGGGTGTAAGCCTCTTTTGGAGCACATGACACACTCTCTACTAACTTCTTCGAAGGTCAAAGGCAAGCCCCACTGATGGGCTATAGCCCACATTGTCTTTTGCCCTGCATGCAACAAACGCTGATGTAGCCATTGGGCTACATCAGAGGCAGGCTTTCCTTCTAACCAACGTATCTGGGCCAATATATCTGCTTCATAATTTCCTGGGGATGCCAGTGGCAAATGACCTGTCACATGGTATACTGTAATTATTTTAGTCTGACCACAGGCCCACAAGTCTTGCCACAATTCTTGCCCCCAAAGGGGTCAGTGACCAACCAGCCAGTTGGCATGGTACCAGGCTGGTAGCCACAGGGTCAAGCCCCGATAGACAGCCCAGCTGTCAGTGCAGACAACCATAGGGGAGGGCTCCTGGCTGATCACAAGCCACATGGCCCGCAACTCTGCCCATTGGCTGCTCTTCCCCTCACCATCTTCCATCCATATTGTCTCAGTCTTAGGATGGAAAGCTATGGCCTCCATTTTGGGGGCTGCCCATGGCTGGAGCCATCTGTGTACCATGCACCTTTGGGTATGGGGGCTCTTCCCTCCTGATAGGGACTCTCTGCTACTAATGGTTCAAAAGCAAGTTCTTCCTGCTTTTCACTAGTATATGTCACCAACACGCATTGGAGTTCATCACTCAAGGGGCTACTAGAGAGGGCACTACGCTGCTGTAGGTAAGCACCCCACTTGGCCAGTGTGGGCGTTTGTACCACACCACTCCTTGGCTTTTGGGTCCAGTCTCATACCCACCCCAAGATGGGCTAGGTGGTTATTACCTTTATCGGAGCCATTCCAGTGATGGGTTCTGTAGCCAGCAAGGCGTGATACACGGTAGCCAGTTGTTTTTCTATCAAAGCGTATCGTACCTCTCCCTCTTTCCGGAGTTGTGACCAGAATCCAATAGGTTGGCAAGTTTGTTCAAGCCGCTGCCAGAGACCCCAGCCATAACCGTCTTCAGTGACATGAACGTCCAGCTCACAGGGCCTTGATGGGTCTATCACACTCAGGCCTGCACGGCCTTGGCTGCCCGTTTTGCTGTAGTAAAGGCAGATGCACATGTCTCGTCCCAGTCCCACCTGACGCCCTTTCATACCAACCAGTATAAGGGCTTCAGAATTTGTGCCAGGTGTGGGATAAACACTCTCCAGTAGCCTAGAAGACCCAGAACCTTCTGTAGCAATGCTACAGTTGTGGGGAAAGGAAAGGCCTGGACTTTATCTATAACTGCTTCTGGTATCACTTTGGTCTTACCTGACCAGACGACCCCCAAGAATTTGGCAGACAAACCAGGTCCCTGAACCTTGGTGCTGTTCACAGCCCATCCTTCCTCCTGTAGATGTTGCAGCAGTCTAGGTGCTGCACCTTCTAGATCTGAAAGAGAATCAGATGTGAGCATGACATCATCAATATAATGGTACAGCCGCACTGTTGGCAGTTTCTCCCATGTGGCCAAGTCCTGGGCTACAAGTCCATGACAGATGGTGGGGCTGTGGAGGTATCCCTGTGGGAGGATGGTGACAGTCCATTGCCGTCCTTCCCACGTGAAGGCAAACTGTTCCTGACTTTCCTGTTCAATGTCAATGGAAAAGAAGGCATTAGCAAGATCGACCACGTAAAGATATGTTCCTAGTTCATGGCTGAGGGTAGCCATCAGTCCTGCAATAGAGGGGACAGCAGCATGAGATAGGGGGTATGACTTTATTCAGTTCTCTGTAATCCACAGTCATATGCCAGGAGCCATCTGGCTTTTTTACTGGCCACACTGGGGAATTGAATGGACTATGGGTGGGCTTTATAATACTCACCTTTTCCAGCTCCTGGAGAGTTTCTCCAATCTATTTATGCCCTCCAGGCAGTTTGTATTGTTTGGTATTAGTTACCTGCTGAGGCACAGGCAAAGCTATGGGTGGGTGCCTAGCATGTCCCCTCAGAACTGCCTTCACCACACGTACTCTCAGTCTGAGCTCACCTGCAGTGGTCTGCAACCATAGACCCTGCAGGATATCAATCCCCAAAATATACTCAGGGATAGGAGATATATCCACGGTATATTCTTTTTGGGGTAGACGCCCTATTCTCAAAGGGATTTGGGCTTTTTTTACTCTGATAGCCTTCCCCCCGTATCCATCTATGATAGTGGGGGTCCCAGGGAACCGCTCAGGGTTACCATGAATCAGTGAACACTCAGCCCCAGTGTCCACCAGAGCCAGGACATGTTGTATGTTCACTGGGGACCAATGGATAGCTATTTCAACATGTGGCCTCCGGTCCCACCCTGGTCCCACAGGGCAGATACCTTGATCTCTCCCTTACTCAAACCATGTTTCCCAATCATCTTCTTCTGTGGGTTTGAGTGAGGTTGGCTCGCTTTCCAGCAGGAAGTCTTGCAAACACACAGGCCAGACTCGTGGCTCTGGCTCTGACCTCTGCCTCTTTGTTCTTAATGGCTGGAACTGCTGCTCTGGTTTCAGCTGTTGCCATAGCTCTAGAAAGATCCTATTTGACTTCCCATCTAATTTCTTTCCATCTGCTCCTGCTCATATTAAATCAACCCACATCTGGTTCTTCGTAACCTTCATGGGGCCCTGTAAATTCTTCTTGTGAGTAACAGGTCTTATCTGTCTCTGAATTCTTGTTGCTTCAGCCTCTCCTAAGTCTGCTACTGTACATGTCACCTCGCTTATGGGATGCCCTAAGTGAAGGGAAAGAATGACCACTAGAGACCCAAAGAGGGGTGTAGGAGCCATTTGAAGTACAATATTCCTCATTCCAGTAGTGAAACTCTCTTCATCTGGGCCATAATTCTCTGGACTATAGATGGCATTTCTCATGCCTAGCTCTCGTAGCATCTGTTGGAGTTCAGCATATGTCTGCAATCTAACAGGAGAGGATGGTAGATCACCCGGATTGGGCCACACAGCACGAAGTGCAGCCATGAGCCAATCGAGGAGGGCGTGACTCCCTGGGGTCTGATGTGCATTTTGTAATCGCTGCCTCAAGGCAGGCTGCACTGTCAGGGAAGACAGCTTTCCCATCTCTGATCCCGACAGAATAAGTCCATCCACCCCTAAGTCCCACAGACACAGGAGCCAAGCTGATATTGACTCCAAGGGCTTCTGACTAAACCAGGAGCCCAAATCCACCAGCTCAGCCTGGGACCTGAGTGGACCCATGGAGTGCTCCACGACCTGGGGAGGGGCTGCTCCTCTCCTTGGGGAACCTTCAGCTGCTGGGTCTTTATTTTATTTACAACCACGGGGTGTGCTTTCACTACAGGAGGGGCCAGTGCCTCCGGCATCACCCCTTCATCCTTCTCCAGCCCCTCCATTTCTGGGGCTGATGGCACCTTTATCTCTCACAACCTTTACCTTTTCTACCGTGCCTCGCAGCAGTGCTACCTCGGTCTTCAGAAGATCTCTTACCTTCACCTCAGTGCTTCCCAGCTGGCGTTCTCGTGCCACCTCCGCCTGTGCTTCCCTCAGGAGTTCATCTTTTTCCTTGATGGCCTTTTCCTTCTTCAGAACACCTGGCAGCGTCTCGTCTCCCATGTCACCTTGCTGCCAGCGCTCTCGCGCTGCCTCCTCTCACATCAATGCCATCTTCTTCCTCAGGGAATCCACAGACATTTGCAGCTCACGTTCTTGTGCCGCCAGTTCTTGGGTCTCTTCTGTAGACCTTTTTAATACTGTGAGAAGCAGCCAACCCACAGTCCCCGCTGCCTCACAGGCACTCTGCTTCTCAAAGGATCTACTTACTATATGAAGGACCTCCCCTACTGCCTCAGGTATCACCTCCACCTGCCTCCAGTCCTGGGGTGGGGCCCAGTCCTCTAGAAGGCAAGCCACCTCTGACCACATACCCACTGGGGAACGATCCACTGTCTCCCCATTCACAGGGGCAGCCCGCTGAAGCGCCCCTCCCATAGGGCAGCCTGTCTTTTTCCTTGGTCAACAATGAGTCCTGCCAACTACGCCAATTGTCTTGTAAATGAGTTTCAGCTCCAGGCAAGTTTGCTATAGATTCACTGTGACTAAAGAAATTTACAGCAAAGGGTTCTTGGGGTGAAAAGGTTATACCCCACTTTGTTTCGAGGTGGCAGGTCAGTCCCTCAGCACTACCACCACTCCAGCCTCCGCTCCACTCCCCTACAGCCTTCCAGCCCGGCCACCCAGTCTCCGGCCGAGCCCTGGGCAGAACTCCTTACATTAACACAATAATGTCTTATTGCCTAAAGGTATGGAAGCGGTAGCATAGCAACAGGCCAGTTACATTTAAGTTCAGTAAAGATCCAGGCCGTAAGAACCCCACTTTATCCACAATCATAAACAAAATTAAAGTCTCACAAGCTTTATTACAACAAGTGCATTCTATCATTTAACATGGAAAGTCACAAAACTAGAATAGATAAAACAATTTAGAAAAAAATAATAAAAAAATTAGAGGAATCATGCTACCTGTTTTTAGACATACCGTAATGCTAAAATAATCAAGATTGTTATCATAGAAGGGCAAGAGACATACATGAACAGAACAGCAAAAAGAGGAAAAAATCCCCACAAAGATTGTCAATGGAGAAAGGATAGTCTTTTTAGAAACAAATCATGTCAGAGACACTGGACATCTATATGAGAAAAATGGACCTTTACATAGACTCACACTCCATACAAAAATTAATTCAAAATGTACCACAGATCTGAATGAAAATTCAAAACTATAATAATTTTAGAAGTAACCATAGGATAAAATTTACATGTCCTTCCGTTTGATGATGGGTTCTTGGAAGTATTAACACACAAGGAAAAACGGATACTGGATTCCATCAAAATGAAAGACTTTTGCTGTGCCAAAGACGTGATTTAGGGAATAAAAACAAGCTACAGAATGGGAGAAAATATTTGCAAATTACGTATCTGAGAGCTTGTACTGAGAAAATTATATAAAGAATGCTCAAAACTTAACCATAAGAAAACAATCCAAGTGAAAAGTGGGTAAAAAACAAGAACAGATGCTTCATTAAATAGGAAATAAAAATGGTAAATAATCACTTGAAAAGATGTTTAACATCATTAGCCATTAAGGAAATGGGACTTTGAACTACCAGGAGATACCACAATACACCTATTATAATAGCTAAAATGCAAAATACTGCCAATATGAAGTGCTAACAAAGATACAGAGCAAGTGAGAATGCAAAATGATACAGCCATTCTGCCATTATTTTGGCAGTTTCTTATACAATTAAATGTACATATACTATATGACTAAGCAATCCCACTCCTAGGTACCCACTTGAAATGACATATTTACATAAAACCTGTTTGTGAATGTTTTAACAACTCTATACATAATAGCTAAAAAATAGAAACTCAAATCTCTCTGAAATAGTGTATGGACAAATTGTAGTATCTCTGTACAACAGAACACTAAGCAATAAAAAGGAACAAACTTGTGACACATGCAATAACTTGGATGAATCTTAGAAGCATTGGGTTGAAAGAAGCCAGTCCCATTTATACAATATTCTCAAAAAGACAAAACTGTAAAGATCAGATCAATGGTCACCAAGGGTTATAGGGTGGGTAACGGGTGAATACTAAGGGATAATGGGAGGGAGTTTCTTTGAGTGATGGAACTGTTCTGTGTCTAGTTTATAGGGGTGGTTTCACTGTATGGTAATGTAAAATAGCACTAAAAAATAATAGCATTGAAGAGCTAAAAACTACTAAATAAGCAAATGTATGTAAAGTTCATGTGTTTCTACTTTAATTGCCCAACACTGGGATTTCATGATAGACCAAAAACACAGTATTGTTCATTCTTTTTCTGATGAATAATGCATTTTTAATTTCACAATTTCATTTAAATTGAGGTTAAATTACATACAGAACAGGGTTGCCAGATTTAGCAAATAAAAGAACCCAATTAAAATTTCATTTCAAATAACCATTTTTTTAATAGTCTGACCCCCACCCCCAGTCAAAACTTAACTTGCCAAAAACTTAACAACCAATAGCCTATGTCGACCAGAAGCCTCAACAATAATATAATCAACACATATTTTTGTAGTTATATTGTATACTATACTCTTACAACAAAGATAGAAAAATGTATTTTCAAATTGTCACATATTTCCGAAAGAAATTCCGATACATCTTTTGAAAAAGATCCACATATACATGGACTCATGCAATTCAAACCTGTGTTGTTCAAGGGTCAATTGTATAAATATGTCCCAAATATTGAATGGGATATGCTTATATTAAAAAAAAAAAAAGTACCTAAAGTTCAGTTTAACTGGGTATCCAATTTTATCTCATAATCCTGACACAGGAAAATGCACACATCCTAAATCTATATACAATTGAGTGAACCTTGGCAAATGTAAATATCTGTACAACCAACACCCCTACCAAGAAACAGAACATTTCCCTTATCCCAGGTTCCGTTCTATCCCCTTCCAGCCACTCTTCATTCTCTCCATGGGCAACCACTGTTTTCTTTTGATTAGTTTGCCAGTTTCTAAACTTCATATAAATAGAATTGTACTCTTTTGTGTTCTGGCTTCTTTGGCTTAACGTATTTTTGAAATTCATTCATGTTATGAGTCAATAGTTCATTCTGTTTTATTGCTAAATCATATTTCATTGTAAAACACACCACAATTTTTAAATCCATTCTCCTGTTGATGGACACTTGGCTTGGTTCCTGTTTGGGACTATGAATGAATATATAAAGTTATGAACATCCATGTACAGTTTTGTATGTTCTCATTTCTTTTGGGCAAATACCTAGGACTGGTTTTTGCTAGTTCAAGTTTTAGAAGAACAGCAAACTATACTCCAAAGTACTTGTGCCAACTTAAAAATTTCAGTTATTCCATATTCTTGCAACTTTTTACTGTTAGCCTTTACAATTTTTAACATTCTATTGGCTTTGTTATTTGTCCATTTTGTTTCACTGATTTCTGCTCTCATGTTCAGTGTTTCCTTCTGCTTACTCAATGTTTAATATGCTCTTTTTCCAGTATTCTAGAAACATTGATTTTACAACTGTTTCTAATACAGGCTTCTAAAACTATAAGTTTCTCTTTAAACCCTACTTTATCTGCATCTCACAAATTCTCACTTTTATGTTTTGGTTTTGGGACTCTTCTAGACATTTTTTGATAGTAATTTTTAATTCCATTGTTAGTAGCCAAGCATATGTTCTACTTGAATGTTTTACACATGCTTGAAAATAATGTCTATTCCACCACTGTTGGGTGTAGTGATCAATCACTACCAATTTGGTGGTGTTCAAATCTTAAATTGTCACTGATGTTTTGCCCATGTCTATCAGTTGCTGAAAGGTTGCAAAAAATCCTCAACTTTGTGGATTTGTCTATATGTCCCTTTAGTTCTGCCGATCTTTGCCTGATGTATTTTGAAGCTGGTATTCAATGCAAATGCACTTAGGATTGTAGGTCTTCATGCACTGTCCTTTTTTCATGAAAAGTCCTTTATCTCCAGTATACTTTTTCTTTCTTAAGTCTGTTTTGCTTATTATAAGCCACATGTTTTTTTATGCTGTTTGTATGGTCAATTTTTTCCCCTTTACTTTCATCCTATGTCTTTAAAGTTTTAATTCTTAAAGACAATATAGTTGGGACTTAAAAAAATCTAGTCCTTTTAATTGGAGCGTTTAGTAGGTCTACTTTTAGATAATTGATTTCATTGAATTTAGGTCTAGCATTTTGCTATATTTTCTATTTGTCCTATGTTTTTTGCCCTATATTTCCTTTTCTGCTTTCTTTAATTGTATATCCTTCAGTGTTCAATTTTAATTCCTCATTTAAAAAAAAATTTTCTCCTGTTTTTTGGTAGTGTCTGTCAAGGGATTACAATACATATCCTCACTTTATCACAGGCTACTTTGGTTACAATTCAACTACTTCAAATAAATAAGAACTCTGCAACTATAAAATTCCCTTAACCACTCCCAAGTTGTGCTACTGTTGACATATATGTTACATCTAAATATATGCCAGGATACCATGTTAAACTGTCAGTTGTCTTTTAAAAACAACACACAAAAAAATTGATAGGCTTTTATATTCTCATATTATTTCCTTCCCTCCGATGTCATTTACCTTCAGCCTAAAAAAACTCCCTCAACTTCCCTTGAGGCTCAGGTCTACTTGTAACAAATTGTTATGAAGATTATCTTGCCTTCATTCTTGAAGCATGTTTTCACTGAATACAGAACTCTGGGTTGACAGGATTTGGATTTATTTTGCTTATTTTCATTAAAGATGTCCCCCCATTGTCCTGTGACTTCCATCGGGTTCTGATGAGAAGTACTCGACATTTACTGCTCCCATGTATGTAATGGTTTCCCCACTACACTCTTGGTGGCTTTTAAGAGTTTCTCTTTGGTTTTCATCAGTTTTAACTATGATGTGTTAGGTGGTGTGGGTTTCTTTTACATAGGTAGTTATCTTGCTTGAAGTTCACTGAGCTTATTGGGGTTGTGTATGACAGTTTCACCAAACTTAGGAAAATTTTGGCCTTTACTCATTTTCCTGCCCTATTTTCTTTCTCTTTTCCTGTGAATTCAATTCCGTATGTGTTGAACTGCTTTGATATTGCCCCACATGGGGTTGAGACTTTTTTTTCTTCCCTTTCTCCTTTATTCCTTAGACAAGATCATTTCTGTTCGTCATCAGCGCTCTGTAGTTAAGCCCAACCATTTGGGTTTTGTTTCCATTTCTTTGCTGACGGTACCCATCTATAGTCATTCATTACAAGCACTTTTTCTTTACGTCTTTGAACATACTTCTAAAAGCTACTTTAAAATTCTTGTCTAATTTTACTATCTGGATTGTTAAAATCTCTAATGTGGGTTTTTTTGCTTTTTACTCTAAGTCTTATCTTCCTGTTTATTTGCATGCCTTGTATATCTTACTGTATTTTAGTCATTGGTGATATGCTAAAGAGACTCATTTTGTTATCATGCTATGGAAGTGTTAACTTTTGTTCTAACAGGCAGTTAAATTATTGGCTAATCACCTTGATTTTATGGAGGCTTGATTTTACATATGTTAAAGGTTCTGTCTTTTGCTTTAGCCCAAATTCTTAGTCTTGGTCATAGTCTTTACCTAATACATGACCATTCTAGGGATTTAATGAAAAAGCCTAAGGTGCTTATCAAGCCATCAGACTTGTCAGGATTAAAACTTGAAACTGTTTTCTCTTGAAGTAGAGTTAACAATCTCTGCTTAGCTTTTTCAGCCTTCCAGCCATGGCTTTCCAGCAGGTCTGAGGGGGGTCTTCCCTGCATATGCACAGTTCAAGAGTTAGCCAAAGATTTAAAAGGAGATTATATGCAGGTTGGAAGGCTCCTCCCTCAGTGCCACCTTCTCTTCTAGGATTTCCTCCTTCAATTACAGCTCTTCTAGCAGTCTCCAATTCCTTTAACACCTCAAGTCAGTAAAACTGCAATTTTCTCTTCGGTTCTAGCCACCCCTCGCCACAGACTGGGGATTGCCCTGAGGGGAAAAGTCCTTTTGCTCCCTTCCCAGTGCCTTCATACAGTTACTAGATTTTGTCCAGAGTTTATAATTGGGTGGGTGGGGGGAGGGGTTTGTATATTACAAGCTATTCCACCATTACCAAAACCAGAAGTTAGTCCTTCATTTTATAATCCACCAATGTCTGGTTTAATGTCTCAGAGGAAAACAATACAGAATTGGTATTTAAACATCTTTTGCTCTCTTCCCTTTGTATCCAATAGATTAAAAAATGTAATGTTTCATATATATTAAAATATCTTTTATCTCAAATGAAATAAGTCAAAACAGTCTCTTGTTAATTGATGTTCCCAGGAAGTAGAGATGTATTTGTTCAACTTCCAATGAATTTGTTGAGCAAAGAAGTCAGGTGAGTTGATTAGACCATGGAAATACTGAGTTTGACCAATTACTAACATGTAGCAATATTACTTCTGTTATGAACTAACCAAAAGTATAAAATTCTGTTATCATGAAATATAATAAATGGAGTGTTATTTATAACTAGTAAGAAGAATATGACTTTCATACAGTGGCATATTAACTGAGTTAAAGTGATATAACAAATTTCCATTACTGTCTTTAAACTTAAAAAATTTTTTCAATTGTATTCTGTGGTCAGCAAGTTTTCCATTTGTCAGCTTGGATGTGAAAGATGCTATTTAAAACCGAACAGTAACTGTATGTGGCTGGCTGAACAATATGACCTCCAAAATACTGCAGAATATGAGCCATATAATAAGGATGTCAGATGAACAAGACAAGGCGACCCAGAAGGATGTCATTTTGTGGCACGTGCTCAGCAGGGCTTAAGTAAGTAGGACTGTTGGGTGGGGACTTATTCTTCCCACCTCTGTTGACATGTACTAATGCCAACTGCTATCAGGACAGCTCACCTTGCAGTCAGAACAGCTGACTTTTTTAAGACAGAAGAATACTCCACCGTGTATGAACTGGTTTCATAAGTAAAAACTGTTCTTACACAACTCTGTCCTATGGATGTCTGTCTGTAGTTTTCAGGGCTCGTCTGCTCCATGTGTGTGCATCCTGAGAAACTGCCAAGAGAGCAACAAAAACCAATGATATCATGGGGAAAAAACTCATTGCCACAGGAAACCAAGCACTGTTGAGTCAACATTTTTCTTCTTGGTCACTTGTTTTATTACACTTACTAGGTAAACCAAAAGACCTTTTCATGTGTTATATGTGTGTATACATGCATAAATGACCACAATTAACATCTGACAATATAAAACGTCTCTGTTCAGAGTCCATCAATGCTTTGGGATCCTGAGCTCTTTTCCGGTATAGAAAACAGACTTAACATCTCCATTTCCAGTGGGTGCATGTTGTCTCCTGTTATGATCAAGGAATGTAACGGGCCCCCCCAAGTCCACAGAGCACATCTGCTGCAAAGTGCCTGCTGCAATTTTCTGGTCCTCAGCTCCAACCCTGGCTAAGCCGACACAGAGGGTCTCCTCCGTGACTGCTATTAAAAAAAAAATGCCATACTGTAATTCAATAAGCAAGTACATTACGTTATCCAACATTCAAACTAACATTAGGACCAAAGTATATTTAAAGAAGCGCCAAATGTCTTATATTTCCTTGGTCATTCATTATGCTAATGAACTAATTATCTATTGATTTATCTAAGGCTTTTCTAAGTCATTTGCACTACCTGACATATAAAGTAGTACTTCCTAATGCACCCTTTCAGAATCCAAAGGCCTACCTCACTTTTTTTAAATTTAGGCTTACCTAAATTTTTAGGATTTGATAGACAATTGTATCCCATACCCTTTACAAATGCATTGCATTTGTCTTTAGATTGAATGAACCACGTTTATTAGATGCTTGTATTTTCAATAAATTGCTTGAAATATGTTCACATTGACCAAGACGAAAAAATGGGATTACAAGACACATACACAGATTTGTTTTCTGTTTGGTCACCTAATCTACTATACGACAAAATTCAGTTTTTTCATTTTTAAAATGGAATACTATCTTTCTTAAATGGTAGTTTTAAGAGCTAAGATAATAGATATGAAAGAACTTAGTAAACTACAGAGCCCTTAACAAATAACAGTCATTATGACATTACTTGTGCTTTAAGTTCAAAATAACCAACATTAGTGAATTTCAGCATTATTTACTCTGATACAACAGCCTTAGGGCTGTTTCGTGGTTTTGTTCAATTGGGAAGGCTGTCCTGATTGAACAATGACCAAAACGGGGCAAATGATTTCTACAGGGACAAGTAAGGACACAAGGAACTCTGTACAAAGTTATGGATATAAAACACCCTTGAAGACGGTTTTATGACTTTAAGAGGGCCTTCTAATGAGAAAAAAATAATAGTTATTCAAGAATCACTTCATGTATTTTTTTCTATCAAGAGATAGGTGCTCAAAGGCAGTTGCCACCTCATAACAAGAAACAGAGATAGGTTCATTTAAGACCTCTCAATAAAGATTTACTATGAATGAACATTTTATTATATACCACATACTGTATCTAGGTATTAGTAATGTGATATACTACTTACAGGAATATGCTAATAGGAACATAAATTCTCTTGTCTTTACCCTGAAGAAAACTAATCCTGGTCTCAGTGTTGAGCATGAGAAAAAGCAGAGTAAGTACATTTTTACAGGATAGAGCTCATCATGGATTTTGGCTAAAATTCAAGTTCTGCATTTTACCAAAATATTTATATATCAAATATTTACATAAAATCTGATTTATAATTAATGTGTGAAAAATCCTCACTTGGGAATGGTCTTTATTTTACTAGAAAGAACTCCATTATTTTTTTTCGTAGTATAACTTTCAGCTATGAGATTTAAGTTAAAGGTGAAAAACCAATGATGATGCAAATGCAAGCGCACTGTGGTATAGCGTGTCACAGATGCGTATCGGACACACAGCGCAGCGCGGCGGCCAGGAATACGAGAGCCGTTTAGGGTCTTGAGTACCTGGTTCTTCTCCTCGTATCCTTTGATTCTGAACAACCTCTAGAAGTTGCTGGGCTGCTTGGTTGACGCTCATAAACCGAGGAGGTTCATAGATGTTCCTTCCCCTGTGAGTATAAAACTAGATGCCATTGTCTTACCCATGAAAGCACCTCACACATCAGTAGAGCAGTCACCCACCCCCCAAGTATACTCAAGCACCACAGTCTACACTCGATTCGAAGCTGTCACGTGTCGCCCACTTCACGTACACACCAGAGCATGGATACAGTCACTGCTCGGCTTTAGCTTTTTTCATTGTTCTATTTCAACTGCCCACAGATCTCACTGAAATGTTGGCAGAAATAGAAGTCCAACAACTTAAAGATAAATGTCTAAATGAAAGTTACTCTTATTCAAAGGGATACCTTAGACAAAAATAACTCAAAGTAAGTGGGAGTTTGTTATATATCCAAGTTTAATCAGGTTCTCTAACATTCATTTTTATTACCATGTTTAAACCACATATTCCTCTCATCGCTTTGTCCTCTAAGAAAATTAGAGTGGTAACCATCTGAAGATCTTGGGGAGTAAGATACATTTACTTCTGTATGCCTCAAAAGCCTACCATGTTTGCCCAATCATTATAATAAAAATATCACTTTTGTAGCTTTCAGGATAGTTCATATAGAGTATTTTACTGACTCTCAAAACAATTCTCTAAGTCAGCAGTACCCAAAAGAAATAGCATGCAAGCCACAAACATAATTTTGAATTTTCTAGTAGCCACATTAATATAAGTAAAAAAACAGCAAAATTAGTTTTAATAATATAGTTTATTTAACCTAATATATCCAAAATATTAATTTTTAACATTTACTCCTATAAAAATTATTAAGGAGGTTGTTTTGTATTAAATCTTTGAAATCTGATATTTTATGTACAGTACATCAATTCAAATGTTGAATTTTCATTGGAAATACTTGATCAGTACATACTTAGCATTTATAAAATTCATGGTGATAAAATTGGATTTACATGCTTAAGTTGTTCTAAATATACTTAAAAGTTTTCCCATAACAAAGTTGAGTATTCCTTTTAAATTAATTAAAATTAAAATATAAATTCAGTTCCTCAGTTACATTAGCCATATTTCAAGTATTCATGTGGGTAATAGCTACGGTATTAGCCTCCATAAGCAAAAAAGATTACTCTTATTACACATATGAGGAAAATGGCTCAGAAATGGAAGTAAATTACCCAAGAGCACACATCTAAAAACAAACTCAGGACCCACACTCATGTCTTCTGATTCCCAATTCATAATTCATTCCAGTTCATAATATTTACTGAGTGCCTATTAGGTGCCAGTCAGTGTTGTCAGTATCAAATTTGTGAAATCTATTGCTTCCTCCACTCTGTCACACTGCTTATTATTTCAGAAGATTACATGTTTAATTTTTAACTGTTAATGAAAGCTGATTTTCAACAATCTTTAAAACCCATGTCATTTATGTGGAATTTATTGTTCAAGGAATTAAAATAGATGTAAGCATTTTCAGAATAAGAACTTACTTGATTAGATTTTCCAAAGATTGCTCCTTTACCTTGATGTCTATAGAAAGCAAAAAAAAAAAAACAATTCTCTTTTAATGTAATTAACTACTTTATCCAAAACTCCATATGTAAACTTCAGTTGAGTCACCTAAATTTTAGGGAAACATTCTTCTCAAGTCTCCAATAACTTATGAATAAACACACTTTAATACCTACAGTCAGGGCTCTCCTGAGCACCGACTGCCAGTGACAGGGCCACCACAGGGGCCAGGACACACCATCTGCTCTCATGAAGCTTGACAATCCAAGTGCCACAGATATTTGATTCTTTACACTTTTTTAATCACTGATGCTCAGCTGAACGATGTGGTAAAAGGTAAAGAAGCAGAACCAGCCTACATCCTCACGGGAACTCAGGACACAACAGCAAGAGAACAGCTGCTTCCTGTTCTGCATGCTGGAAACAAATGGTTCAGCCAAAGTTTGTTTTTGCAAAAATAAATATAGTGCAACTGAGGGGTCTTTTTGACAGACTTGTACAGCTTTCCTAAATGATTATAAAAGTTTTCCTTATAAAGCATATTAAAGAGTTTCCTTGGAAAATATAGCAGCGATTAATCCCTTATATGTATTCTAAATGTTCTTGGAACCAGCTGTGAATGTATTTTTCAGGTTCAAAATGTTATTTAATAATCTACTTGTCTGGAACATATAGGAAAAAATGTCTATCTCCTATTGAAAATGTGGCCTGCAATATAAATAACAGTATAAGTCAACTTAGATTTCTTTTACAAGATTTTTCTAAGATTTTAAAAAATTCAACACATGTATTAATTTATTCACCTTGAGGTCCTGGTAAGTTATTTATAAGGTTTAAATTTAGTATTTTCAATTCTTTTACTTTTTTAATGACATGCTTTATAGAATCTGATTTTTAAAATGAAAAGGGTTGGGGAGAATTTTTACAGGCAAATGCTTTTTAATCGAATATGACTGAATTAGTGAATTAACCTCAAGCCAAACCAGTCCTAATACTTTTCCCTTGTCTTCACATAGGCCCTAATTCTTTCTACCTGTACTTGCGAGAACATAAGCATCTCCTATCCATCTTGGTATCAACACCAAGTATACTGCAGTACTCGGTAAATATCTCTGGGATGAATCTGTTCCCGTGGCTCTATTGCCACCTACCCACCTAAGCTATCTACCTCTTGAGTAAGTCCCAATTCCTTCATAAAGCCTTTCTGACTTCTCCTCAAATGTTTTTTTTTTGTTCTGTGAAATATCTATACAACTAAGACTATATTTTATTAATTTCTAACTACATCATATATATTGGTCTTGTCTTTCCAAGTAAATTTTAAATTCCCTGTAGTTTCTTATCATGGTATATTCTCAATAATACCTACAGGGCTTGGCCCATAGCAGGCATTCAATAGATACACACTCATTTAAAAGATGAGAATTCCAGGTGATTAAATGATGAAATCTAAGGTATGAGGATTTGGAATCATGTTATCTTATACTTCACACCTTGTTCCTCCTTTTGTTAACAGAGCAAGGAAGACATATTGTTTAACCTTGTTTGTCTTTTCCCAGGAAAGCTAAGAAAAGAGGCAGCTTTTAGAAGACAGCTCAAGAGCCAAGACTCTGGCTTGTCCTTCCTGCTTCTCCAGACAATAGGACTTAACTGTTCTTTAAATTTCCATGTCCATGGCATGTTAGTTCCAACTAGACTTTACAACCCTAAGGGCAGGACCCATGTCCAATAGTCCATTAGTTTTCCAAAAGAACCTAACTCTATATCGGGCAGAGTATACCACGATACAGTGAAAGAGCTGTGAACAATAGGCTATTTGGATTCTATCAATTCTGCCACCAATAAGCTAGGTGATGGTGAGAAGATGATTGAACTTCATGTGTAAAGGAGTCTTCAATAAGATGACCTGCAGAGTCTCTTTCAGACCTGCAACGCTGTGATTCTGACAGCATCAATAACGCGGTATTCAAAGACATCTTTTAGAAGACACAGGATGTACTTGGTAAGAATTTGTGCTCACTAACTCTACTGAATTGCAGCGAATTGGCAAGAAGAGGGCCTTGGCAGACAGAGGGGTAAGATACGGAATGCTGCAGAGGGTCTATTAGGCACAGGAAGTGGGCAGCAGGAACTACCATGTGTACGCAGGGATAGCCACACGGTATTTGGAGCAGAAAATGCACATCACCCTGAGAGCGTATGGGAAAGAAAGTGGCACACACAGGGTTAGACTAGGTCCCTTCTTACCTCTACCTTAGTTACCCACAGAGCAGCTTCACCTTAACACAAAATCAAAACTAGAACAAGACAACTCCATACTGTGGCTCTCAGGACACTCCAGAGGCCTTACCAAGTAAGCATAACGTATGCATGCTGTTCTGTCTGTTCTTCTTCACTTTGTCAAAGAAGCTTTCTGGTCTCCAAGTGTCTGTCCAAAAAACAACAGAAACGGTCTCTCCAAACTTATACAACTAGGAAAAAAAAAACATTAATTAATGATGGAGCAGTTCACTGACTGTATTTCATAGATAACCACCAAAATAAAAAGTGAGAACCAGACTTGAGATGGATTGAGGATCAAATGTGTCACAAAAAAGGTAGTAAGAGTTCTGTGGCCCACAGCAAAGTCAGTGTCTATCTGATGCCCTTTCAGGAGGAGGCTTCTAGTATTTCTGCATTCAGCACAGGGACATATGTAACCAGTTCACGATTTAGCTATGTGGCTGCTAAAAACACTGAAATACAAGAACCCGGAAGGAAGCCGACAAAGATATGGTGGAGCAGTCAGAGCAGGGTTCACAAGGCCAGTATTAGTGCCCGCTTCCCACATGGGCCCACCAGTGCTCAGAGAGATCGAGCTGGCCCGCCTAAGGTCGGGGGTTGTTAGTGATGAAAAAGAAACTCAAACCTAGGTCCAAGGAAATACACCTTTGCACCATGCCATCCCAGTAAAAATCACACTGTACACACACTCCAGCCATTTCCCAAAACCTAACCTCTTATTTTACCCACTATTTGCTTCCTCACTCTATAGCGGTAAATGATGAGGGCCTTTCCCAAACCCCCCCTCCCCGCAGGCAGCCCACCCACCCCATCTGACCTATACAACCAAGAGGCTCACCTGCTTTGAGGCTCACTGCGTAATTTAAGTGAGTCCAACTCTAAATCTAGTTTTGAATTCTTGTTCTGCAACTTGTTAGTTGTACGACATCACTCTTTCTAAGTCTTTATCTCCAAAATAAGAATAGTGATAACACTGTCTTTCCTACCATAGGGTTGTGATGATCAAATAACAGAGAAAGTTATTCAAACTGTGAAGTGATATGCTAATATTAGTTCTTATCTAGGCACTGTGCAAAGGACAATTATTTTCAAAGACTTAATGTACAGTAAAATGTAACACTACAGTTGCTATGTAAAGATTTAATTACCCAATTTCAACAGTGTTTGAAAGAATTTATAAGAGACCTGGAAAGCACTAGCTGGGTAGAAATCACATCGAGTTGCTGCCACAAATTAACTGTGCCACCAGAATTGCTGTGTGACTTCAGGAAATCACCCAACTTTTCCAAGCCTATTGAAAAATGAAGAAAATGGTCTGGAGAAAGGATTGTCACTCTAAGGCTTCTCAGATCAGTTTTCAAAAGCTGGTCCAAGACGTTAAGGGGGAAACAGAAAGGAAGGAAACAGAGAAGCTGAGACATTCAAGGTCCTCTGTCCCTACATCCCTAGAGAAGCTCAACTTTTCTTGACTTTTATATACTGAGGTCCTAAAAACTATAACCAATACTTATAATGGTGACTTTGTGTTCCCAAGGTTCATCATATTCCTCACATAGCCACAACCTCCAACTTACCTACTCATGGGCTTAAGGCCCAAAGTCCATCTGAAAACTACCCAAAATGAACTTCCCCATAGAAGCCACGCTACCCAGCGGCAGTCGTATCCACAGATCAGCGTACAAAGTCCTATGTAACTCCAAGTATAAATTTTCCTGCCACATGTAACAAGATTTTCCTGTAAAAAATGCATTTAGTGTTCCAATGTGGGATTCCTGGAATACATTCACCCAAGTTACAAAGACTGATAGTCAAATTTATTGAAGAAATATTACAGATCATCCACTCTGTACTATGCTACGTACAGATTACATTGGGAAACCAAGTAGAACTCTGGTCCACATGAAGTACATGGTCTCACTTGCACATCACAAAGTTCTGGGGTCATGGCCCTGGTTCTGGCCATTTGGGCAATCACAGACAGGTCAAATAACCTTCCTGACTTTCAGGAGGAACTCCTCTGCAAAATGGGTATAATAACTATAAACCTAACAATATGGTTGTTAGGGATTAAATGACATAAACTATGTAGAGTGTTTAGTATCTTACATACAGTAAAGACTCAATAAATGTTTGGGATTTGATGATGTAATGATATGATGTTTATAATGATAAAGTGAAGATGATGTGTCCTGCTACAGTCTAACCCCTTTCCTTATTTGGGGTGAGCTCAAAAATATTATCTAATATTTTAAACTATGCTTATGATAACTCTGAAAGTTCAACTGTTCACATTCTAAAAAGGATTTCTGGCATCTCTGATCAGATTTTGAAACATTAGTATTATTCTATACAAAAACTTTAAGGGAGAATGATTAAAGCTAAAGAAAACTATATATATAACCATATACAAATACTTTAAGTGGGTCTTCAATACTTTAAGAGTCATAGAAATATAGTCATGGAGGTAAATCCTTCATTCAAAAAGAAAGGGATAGACCATTTAAAAGAGAAATGAAATGCTAGTCACATATAAACACTAGTGAAGCATTCTGAGTAAATGTGTCTTCGAATTGTCTAATTTGGAGGATTAAAGAAAACCTCACATAAGCACTGCTTTCTAGGACCCTGATTTATAGACTGCAACCATTCCCATGGCAGTGGTGCAATCTTCTTCAATGAATTCTGGAACATTATGCAAACAGTTGCACCACTTAGATGTCAGTACCTCAAAGAACAAAAAGACCAGTCCTTTGTGTTTCATAATCCAAGGATTTACCAGTAAACTATAAATAGAAACTGGAGCAAAATCGTACAGTGACAAGAGCATACAGGGACGAGGTTGCAAAAGCCTAAGCACTGACTGCTTATATTTAAAAAGTCTTACAAATTTTAACTTTTGTGCCATGATCACTTTTCCCCAAAGAGATTATTGATGGAAATCTAAATTTAAAAACTACAAAAAAGAGCTGTTTTCTAGGAGTAGTAAGTAAATACAGGCATTTTTGTTTTAACCTTGAGTAAGTTATAGAGAAAGATTATCGAACTTAATGTTGGATGTTATTATCTACTGAAGACAAACACTCAATTCAAACAATCCACTTAATTATAAGTAAGGCACTATTTACAGTGAGGAGATACATAAGAAAGACAAATATCAGGTAGTAAATAATTATCAAAAAGGAGATACAGGCTAAGTATTGTAAGAGTTCAGAATTTCACCCACCTGAAGGCAGCTTTTGAAGAGACAGGCTATAAGCTCTGATCTTGAAGGATGGGTAAGATTTAGAATGGGGAAGCTGAACATGTGGCAAGAATGAGATATTATAAACAACGTAACAGAGGTGGCAAATCTTGGGCAATGTTTGGAATGGTATTAAGCAATTTTCTAGAAATAGCTGTTGCCTGATTTGCCACTCACAAGTATCTCTAATTCTTGCCAGTTTACCATGTGCCAATTTCCTGTCAATTCCAGCTCTAGAATTCATTTAGTTTCCAACTACCTTAGTTTGAGGTTTTAGTAACACTTGCCTGAATTACCTTAATAGTCTTCTAACTCATCTCCCTGCACTGAAATTTGCTTCCTTTCAGAAGCACAGATGCCTTGTTGACTCCATTTTATAATTAGGGTTTAATGCTTTTGTCATTTTACATTCAAATACAAATATTTTGTTATTTTTAAGTTAAAAAGTATCTTCTCTGGACACGGAAAAGTTAAAAAATTTAACTTGCTAAGAACTCTATTAAGCCGCACACGTATCTGTTATACATATATATATATCCTAAGTCAGATGACATAAATCTGTGAACTTAGAAGAAAGCTAAGTCAGCAGAGCTGTCAAAAAACCCACCACAAAACCACATAATCAAGAGTTACTAGTTTTCTCTTCTATACAGAACACTCGTCTTGGACTTTTTTTTTTTTAATCTTCACATGCATTTTAACATTGATGTAATGCTGATATTTGCTGACACATAAGAAAGATTATCACATAGCCACCTACTAGATACATAAATTTGAATGACTATGTAGACAAAAGAACTGTAAGTTTTAATATGCACACAAAAATGAGAGAATCTATATATGAATGAAATGAAAGAATTGTAATTTAAAGTACTTAATTCCAAAGACAAGATCCAACTTGTGGGTTGGGGAGAATAGTAAATAAATAAGCAATTCAACTCAGCAAGTATTTGTGTATATTGATTATATGCATGGCTTTGTGATAAAGTGCAACGGAAGATGTGAAAATGAGTAAATCAAGGAGTTTATAATATGGTAAAAACATAAAATAATACAAGTAACTGATCATTCTGTATAGGAAGGGGATTTACCAGGATGTTGGAATAGAAGAATGGCAAAATCAGATCTAAAAAGAAAACTATGAAATGGGAGAGAATGATGGTAAAGTTGCTATTAAAACAGTGATTAGAAACAGTTATAGTGGAAATAGGAAGGAAAAAAATGTTAGTAAGCCCATGATTTAGCAGGTGATCAAAAATAATTCTGAAGTGACTAAAAGAATAAAGAACTTTATAAATGAATTCTTTTAAGGTTGCATAGCAATGTCCCGCTCTGGCATAGTTATTCCTAGTTTAGTGTGTGTTCTCTGTCCTAGATTAGGCTTTATCATTTCTGCATTAGTCCCTGGACAACAATGAAACAAACTAACAGTAAGAACTACTGTAAGGTCAACAATGCTGATAATCACAGTAAGTGTTGTGTTATGAGAAAAAGGAAGGAAATGAGTTGTTACTTCCAAAAAGTAATACACATTTTTTTTCCAAAGCAGAAACATATTATATAAACAGAGGAACATATGGCAATAATCAAGGTCACTCATGCAACTGCCAGAGAAAGTGGAAGCATTTCATAATGATGAGAAAATGATACCTTTTCCCTGAAGTCAGCCACAGTTGATAATGTACTTTTATGCAGAAATCATTGCTACGTGGTTTCATCAAACTATCTCATTTATCTGTCCTTTTAAATGTCTCAAAACCATTTCAGTCACCAAAGTTTTACAAAAAAACTAATATATTCAATCACACAAATCATTAACAGTGACAAATACCACACAAAAAACATACTTTAGAATTTGTAATTTCTTCTTTTATTTGGCCCATCAGATTCAGGTCAATGGACATAATAAGTGCTAAATAAAAAGACTGCAAGAAAATATATCAAACTGGTAACAATGGTTATCTCTAGGTGATGGGACTATGGACACTTTTATTTTTTATATTATATGTATGCTTTTACTTTATATATGCTTTTATTTTATTCTTAATACTTACTGTATTTTCCTAATTTTCTATCAGTATGTGTGTCATTTATTATGAAGGAAAAAAGGTTTTTTTTAAATAGTTCTTCTAAAGCAGAAGCAATGGTAAATGAAAGCAATTCTGCTTCTACATGATTAAGCTGCTAAATGCTTAACTTGAAATTCAAGAAAGGACTTTGTTCCTCTCGTCTTGTGTATGGAGAAAAATCCCTGATTTTTTCATTACCAGGAAAGTCTAAAGACAAACTTGCCCAGCTCTAGACAAATAAATGGACTTTTCCTTGATTAGAAAAATCCTCAAAATATTAAGTGTTAGAAATATGTTACTTAGGAATTTCAAATAATATGATTTTAAGGTATATGTATACATAGATAATATTTTAATTGTAAAAAATCCTAAAATTTATTCAATGAAAATTTGAGTATCTAATGTATCTTGGTCAAGGTAATCTTTGCCTAATGTTGGAACATAGGCCAGTTTTTTAGCTTACAAATCTATAGGATATTAGAGCTTATCTAGTTCAGTAGTCTTCATACTTTTTAATGCTGTCTTTTTTCCAAATAAATTCTTAAATAGAACATCAAGAGAGTTAAAGATAATGCTTGGGCTCCTCTAGGATTTATTCTTTGTTGTTTGGTGTCAATTACTTCATTATCTTCAGAATCTCTGAAGCATCTCCATAAATCCTGGTGCACTTTGAAAACCACTGACCTTGTCCAACATCGCTCCCTGTCCTCACCTCATCCCTTTGTAGCTAAGAAACCCAAGATCTAGAGAAGTTAGATGACTCCTTAGTCACTGCTTGAGCAAAAAATACATTCATTTTTGTGTGTGTTTCTGTAGTATCTTGCAGATTCCCCCAAGTGCTTCCATGACTCCCTTCTTTAAATATACATTTCTCTTTATTGGGAATGTCTTTTATCTTCTTGTCCACCTAGCAAACAGCTTATAATTCATTCTTTAAATGACTTATTGAGGTATAATTTACACAGCATAACATTCACCCATTTCAAGTGTACATTCACAGATTTTTAGTAAATTTATCAAGTTGTGCAACCATCACCATATCCAGTTGTAGAAAATTTTCATAATTCCAATCAGATCCCTTATGTACATTTATGGTTAATATCATCACCCCAGCCCTAGCCAAACAATTACTTTCTGTCTCTAATAGATTTGCTTTTCCTGGACATTTCCTATAAATGGAATCACAAAATATATGGTTTTCTTTGTCTTGCTTCTTTCATTTAACATGCATAAACTTAACACCTCTGCCAGGACTACTAACTCTTCACAAAGTAAAAGGAGCAACTTCAGGGCAGCACCCATGCCTTCTAGAGACTGGGAATAAATTGAACCTGAGCACACTCTTCTAGTAATCAATTCTGAGGCTGACAGTGGTCCTGAAAGCATATGAATGAAGACTGACACAGGGTTCTCAGGAAAGGAAGCAAATGCTCTAAAAATGACAAGTTAATATAACCAACCAAAATAAGACACCAACTGAGCAATGGTGACAGAAAGGTCCAGCCCCATAGACAAGTCTATGGGGTAAGAACCATAATAACTGTGGTAGTGAAGATGCTGGGAAGGGATCCCTTAGCATACAGAGTCTATTTCCTTTCCAAGGCCTTTAAGTAGGCAGAAATGGCTCTCTACATCTCCCTAAATCTCATTCTCTTAATAGACGTTGCTCCTACAAGTCCCCTTCTGATTTTCTCTTACACTGCACCCTGGCTATGCAGTCCAAGCCCCCATCACCTCTCCTCTAAGGAACGGCAACAGCCTCCTAATTGATTTCCTCGAGTCCAATCTTTCCTGGCAGCAACTCAATCTCCACACACAAGCCAGAGATATTCTTTAAAAACACTTATCATATTAAGTATTTGCACTACTTAAACCCCTTTAAAGGCAGTCAATCTACATCATCTAGAATAAAATCCAATCTCTTGACTCTGGATTAGAAGGCCTAGTTAGCCAGCCCTCCCCTCTAGAGATGCCAGATCACCATTCTCCCTGCTTGCTGCTCTCCAACAAGCCTTTCTTTAGTTCCTTCAACAAGCCAAGCTCATGTCCACTTTAAGGTCTCTGCAGAACTGTTCCCTCTGACTGGAATATACTACTTCCTTCTTGGTTCATATTTAATCTTAAATGTTACCACCTTAGAGTCCTTTCCTGACCACCCAACTAGAGTAATGACCCAGTCACTTTCTAATATGTTTCAGTCCACTTGCATTTCTTATACTTAACCTCCACCTGACATTTATTTTTTTATTTGTTATTTCCTCACCCTCCTACTAGAATGTAAGCTCTTTGACAACAGGGACCTTCTTGGTTAGGTTTATCACTGTAGCAAAGGCACTCAGTAGGCAAACAATTAAACAGGCAAACAGTATCTGTTGAATAAATGGATCCCTATTCCTTTCAGTGATGTCTAATTGTTAGAAATGCATTCTCAGCTCCCCACTCCAGATCTATTCTATCAGAAAAGGTGAGGGGAAGGCCCAGCAATCTCTCTTACAAGCCTTCTAGGTGATCTGATAAGTAAGCACTAAGGAATAAGAACCACTGGTATAGGTTATTGTTTTTTTCCATAAATGCTAGTCCAAACAATGAAGAGAAAAAGACTAGCTATTATATGGAAGGAAACTTTGCCAAAGTTTTTGCATGCAGACTATCCATATATTTATTTTAAAATTTAAAAGTGACATGCCTATAATGATTAATTTTTTAGAGCCTTTTCTCAGAAAACTGTACAAAAGGAATCAATAATTACCTCTTTCCCCTGAGATATAATTTGGGTGGTACAAGAAGTACACTTTAACAGAGATTTCATCAATACATAAGACAGACTTAGAAAGGCACTTCCTGTTTTCCCACAAGTAGTAAGTCATTTTCGTATCCAGGTTAGAGAACAGGGAAACAACGCTTTGTGGCTGCTAGAGAAATTGCATATAAAACTGAAAGCGAAATACTTTTTTAAAAATAACATATGTAAATGTGGATATGACCTTAAGGGTTTATATGGAGACTGTCAATACAGTAAGTTCTCTCTCAATGCCTTCATCCACTGTAAACACGAGAACAATCACACTGTACCTCTCTATCACTCTAGAGGATCAGCAGGACAGGGCCGCCCAGGTTAGCTTGAGCCAGCTCTGGATAACAGATTCACATGTGATGAAGACAAAGAGCTTCAAAAAAAATTTTTTCTGATTCTAGAATTTTTATGCTTAAAAAAATGAAAAAATCTTTAAATGATAATAGTTATGATAATTTAGAGCAAAATACAGGAAAGGGCTAGTTAACTCACTACAAATAAAAATAAAACCAATATGAAAAAAATATATTACATTAGCTTAGGTTTATAAATCTTTGTCACATGATAATTCATTCTTTTTTTTTCTTTCTCTTGGCAACCATCAATTCTTAAAAGGTAGCATTGTCTATAGAAGAAAATATTGGACTGAGAATCAAGAGACTGACTACAGTCAACTCACTGACTGCAATGTTAGAAAGGCTTTAAAGGATAGAAAAGACTTAATTGGCAGGTTTATCATTGCAGAGCATCAGGAGGACAGGGTCACCCTGGCTTAGCTCCAGCCAGGTCTGGATAACAGATTTACAGGAGATGAAGAAAAAGATCTCTTAAAATTTTTATGCTTAAAAAAAAAAAACCCAAACTTTAAATTACATATTGTGGAATACCTTGTTGCACAGATTCTAAGATAGACATTTTTTTCCTATTATAATGTATCTGAAATAGGAATATGCTTTAATCAATGAAGTCTTAAGACCACCGCTGGCCACGAGTAGTCATAGTTACCATGGATTATATGTGTGTGCACATCAGAGCACAAATATCAGACTTGGAAAAATGAATGTTGGCAACTTAGAAGAAAATCTTAGAAACTCTTAACCCCTCAGAATCAAGACTGTTGTGCTAAAAATAACTAACTTTACACAACAATAATCACAAAGCTGGCTTGGGAGCCTGTTATCACTGGCTTTGGCTCCTTCATAGATTTTTAATAACTTCTACATCCCAATGCTGTATAGAAATAACAGTAATACTGTATGGAAAAACATGGGCCTCAGCAATGCAGTGTAAGTTATCTGGAAAATTTTTAAAAGGTTTTAGGACTACTGAACCAATGTCATTAAATTACATTTCCTTTTTTGTATGCATAAGTTGGATTCCAATGAAGGGAGGAAAAATCTAAATTAAACAATATTTTAAAAATTAGTATTAAAAAACCTAGTACACACTAATGTGGCATAAAATGTCTTATAGTTCATGAAATATAATATAATCAACTTGCCATCTGTAGAAAAATAAAAGATTTTTGCCAAACACCATGACCAAAAACTCTTTCTTTGTGGTTTACCTGTAAACCGCAGCAGCCAACAGCATTTATTATGGAGGCATTATGAATAACTCGGTAAGGGATTCCCAGTTTTGTTGCTCTCAAAGTAATATCGCTGTGTGTTGTGGCCCTGTAGTGAGGAAAAATCAGATTAAATTAACCAACTTCTTAGGACAGTAAAGATATAAAGATATAATATTTCATGAATTCAAGTCAAAGGGTTGAAGAAACTATTTTTCCTCAATTTCTGGGCTTTCTGGCAAGAAAAGTTTAAGTTTACACATGCTCTTCACAATGGCAAACTGTACCAGCAACACTCCCAAAGCAGCTACAGAAAAAAGGGACGTTTTACCTGGTCTTTTGTCCTAATACCTACAACGACTTCCATGGAATATAAGCTCAGCAACTGAACTCCTGAGCAGCAATTCTTAAACTTTTTGGTCTAAAGACCCCTTTTAAACTCTTAAAATGACTGCTCTAGAGTTCTAAATTGTGGTGCAACTGGACCTACTCCTTGATTTCTGCTCTATCTCGAAGTTTTGTCTTTACATTTTGAAATACAAGGCAGAATACACAGAACATTTTCACAGCCTGTCATCTGTCTTTATACTGGGTTCTACCTGATATAATCCTAGCTGGATTTTACATCTGGATTTTAGTTATTTTACTTAAAACTGTTTTCAGTCTGATTACCATGTATAATTAGCATGTGTATAAATGTGTGCATATTCTGCCTGTTGCCTTTTCTTTTTTGAGATAAATGTAATGCCTATAACTAGAGAGATTGTGAAGGAGAGAGAATATATGTAAATATAAATATGGGTACTGTGAAATGTAGCCCCACATCAATTCAGAACTGAATTATTAAAGGCCTTTTTCTCCCTTGATGAAAACTCCAGACCCTGCTGGGGAAAGCACCATTAGCATGTTTGAGAAACTACATACGAACAAGCAGAACCTGTCCACTGGTACACCAAGCAGGAGGACCAAGGGCTTTCACCCCATGGGGCAGGCGGAAACACATTAACAAATGTTCACCTGGGATGCCTGTTTTTAATCACACATAAAATACAAACTAGTATGCATAACAACCATTAATCTGATTTAGAGTAAGCTTTTTAAAAATATTAAGAGTGCCAGTTGTAAAGAATGTCTTTAATAAAGTACCTTCAACAGAATTTCACTATTTAACACTAAGATTAAGGAAAACTGAATTAGTTACTTGGTGAGTTATTTAAATAGATCAGCAGAAAGAAAAACTGCTTTAAAATTTATCTCCTTATCACATGTTCATTTAAAATGACCAGATGTGGCTGGTGTACTATGAAGATTTAATGACCTAGCAAAGTGATTTGATTTTGTGAAACTGCCATAAATGTGATTAAGCTCCTGAGATTTCTGCTATGAAAAATTGTGATAAAATTGCTATTTTATCATCACAATTACCTGGACTATATGCTTCATGAAAAAGAAAAAACTTTGTTTGAAACATAGGCTTACACCATTATATTAAGCATTCCTTCCAATCTGAGGCTCATGAAAATGCTTCATTTACAGTGACTGGATAAGACAGAGAGAGAGAGAGTACGTGTGCGTGATTTTGCATAGAGTCTCCTGCTCCAAAACAGTGATGAGCCTGTCTTACTAACATGCAGGTTACTTGGAACTGCACTGGAGGTAGTTTCAAAAGGAGACTGAAGAAGGTTTTGACCAATGGAATCAATAAAAAAAGGAACACAAAGGTGACCAATTTGAATGTGTAAGACTTGGTATGTTTATTTTAAAATTTATTTTGTAATAACATTAGTTTGTATATAATGTGCCACCATATTTGACAGATGTATGGCTAGTGATCTGAAAATTCACTAATATTTGCATTCTTATGTCAAAAGTGATGTTCTCATGAACTACTGGAAGCACTATCATTTGTATAATCCTTCTGAAAAGTAATTTGACAATACATACTTGAAAATACCCATGTTCAAAACTTTTGATTTTTTGGTATTATAAACCTATGTAGGGATAAAACGATACAAAATGTAGACATGGGAAAGTAGGAAGAGGGGAAAAGGATCATACACATTAATCCACACATGGCAGCTTTGTTTACTGAGAAATAAACGGACTAACGATAATAATGCTGCTGTTTATTGGCTAGGTGCCCAGCACTGTTACTACTAGGCGCCAAGCGCTGTTAGGTACTACTAGGCGCCAAGC
>JAQQAC010026012.1:14634362-14647297 GCA_029783875.1 Phataginus tricuspis
TTAGGTACTACTAGGCGCCAAGCGCTGTTAGGTACTACTAGGCGCCATGCGCTGTTAGTTTCTACTAGGCGCCAAGCGCTGTTAGGTACTACTAGGCGCCAAGCACTGTTAGTTACTACTAGGTGCCAAGTGCTGTTACTACTAGGTGCCAAGCACTGTTCAAATGCATTAGGTGGAATGGAAACAATCAAGTGACGTACATCAGGGCACATAGGAGTGAATAAAGGAATAGTGGTGTATTTTTGTGTATGCATATCCCATGAAGGAAGAGGCACACAAAAAAATGATGTGTTCATTTATTGTGAAACATATATACAGAGTGTATTAAAATAAAGAGTGGAAGAACAAAATGGAACCATCACTAGATTTAATGATGACCTTGTTCAGTTGCTCTTTTTGGGAACAGGAAAGCTTAAGACTCAACTCTCATGTGACTGATGCAATCTATTGATGTACTGTTTTTTGAGTCATTTACATTCTTTACATGACTATCTTCCACATTCACTAACCTGAATACAAGAGGAGAGATAAGAACTACATCAGTTGACTTAACTGACTCTTAATAATCTTCAAGAATTTAAAATTGTTGGAGATGTTCGCACAAAAATGTGAATGTACTTACTGCCATTGAACTGTACATTTAAAGATGGGTAAAATGGTAAATACTATGTTATACATACTTTTCTACAATTTAAAAACTATTAGAAGAATTTAAGACTGACTAAACAATTTTCCCTTCTTTTTGATTTTATTCAAATAAGTAGAAACGGGCTTAAACACGACTTTTTGCTGTTGTATATAAGGAAAAATTGCAGGGTCTTGTTGCATTTTGCATTCCCTTCCTGGTTTATTCATTTAATTCTCTCAAATTCTAATTCTTCAAGGCCCAATTAAAATTACACATTTTCTACTATCCTGTCTCCAACTACTATCTCCTCCAAAACTATATCGCAATAGGAATCCAGTGAGTAAATGAAAAATAACTACAGTACAGTAATTATTACATAAATCTGAATACAAAGGTATACAAGATTGATCACTGATATAGGGCAAATTAATTGCTTAGGAGTTAAAAAAAAAAGACAATTATTCCTGAATAAAATAAGGGAGGATTTAGGGAAAAGGTCCATCTGAGCTGGGTCTTAAAGAATCTATTTTACTAAATAAAAACTGAGGATCACTATAACTAACACCATTGTAAGGCATATTTGAAAGTTGCTAAAAGAGTCAGACCTGAGAGTTCTCATCACAAGGAAAAAGAATTTCTTTTTTTTTGCATCTATGAGACAATGGGTGTTAACTGATTATAATCATTTCACAATATATGTATGTCAAGTCATTATGCTGCACATCTTAGACTTACACAGCGCTGTGTCAACTACTGTTCAACAAAACTGGGAATAAAAGAAAGTGAGGGAACAGTCAGTTTTAAATACAAAGTATGAACAAAGACATTTAGGAAATGGCACAGTTGTATAATTTGGCTCTGGTATAGTCAGAAAGACGAGCAGCCAAAGGAAAGAGAGTAGAGTGATAAAAGAAGTAAGGCCATGAAAAGCCACTGAAAGCTTTCAAGAGTGTAGTGACAGTACTAAGGCACTTCATCTAGACCTCAGTATCTTCATATGCATGACATTTTCCCTTCACCTCACCACTCAGAGCTCCACAACAATGTCCACCTATTGAATCTTACCCAGACCAGCTCTGGCACTGACTCCTCCATAAAGCCACCACTGATTAACTCTATAAACACTGTGCCTTCAAATTTATACACACTTCTCTATCCTAATCTTCTATTCAACTCTTCAATAGTATATCAAAATAAACCACTCTTTCCTTTCTGAAGCATTCTCTTTCCTTGGCTGCTGTGACAATACACGCTCTTGGCTTTCCTCCTCCTCTGGCTCTTGGCAGACAATGAAACACTTAAAAGTTTCCCCAGGCTTGATCTTAGGTTTTCTTCTCAAGTGATTCCATCTATTTCTCTGGCTTTAAATACCATCTATATACTAATGACTTCAAAAGCCATATATATATATATCCAGGATAACCTCTCCCTTTAGCTCCAGCAGCAGATTCCAAATTGTCTACATGACATCTCAGACTTAAAACATTTCTAGAACTAATTCTTGTTTCCCCCATTTTCCCTATTGGTTTTCATCATTTCAAGAACTGGTGGCACCATCAGCTACTCAGTTACTAAAGCCAGAATCCTGGAGGACTTGATTTCATTTTCAACTACTATACACATAATGACATTCTTCCTTCTAAAATTTCCCAGTATGCCTCCTTCTTTTCCACCAGAGCCATTCCTGCCTCCCTAAAATCCATTCACCCAAGCATTTAGAGGGATCTTTTAAGGATGTTAATCAGATTATGATTCTTTCCTGCTTAAAATCCTCCAAAGGATTACCAGAATAATTCAACAAAACCCCCACGCCCCCCAGGGCCTTCCATGGCTGGGCTCCTGCCTGCCCCTCCCCCTCCCTGATGGCTTGCAGTTCCTCGAATACAGTATTGCTGTTCCCTCTGCTTAGAATGTTCTTCTCCTCTGTTTCTTTTATTTTTCAGATACCCACTTAACTATCACCTTAACAGAAAGGCTTTTCCATATTATCCTGCATAAATAAGCCTATTTCTGTTAGTCCCTATTTTTTTCCTGCATAAACCTATGAAATTATAAACTTACTATTTTTTTCTTCTGTTGCTGAGTCTCCCCTACTAAACTTACAAAGCCCACATTTTATCATCTGATATATACCCAGCATGTAGGAGTGCCCGTCATGAAGTAGGTGTTCAAAAGGTATCCGTTGAACGGATAAGTGTCAGTATGAGATGTGTCTGGTTTTCCTTTGTTGCGACTTCAAGTAATATAATCAACAATTCCTTCAATTAATATTTAACTGAAATTTACTATATTATGAAGGAAGTTAGGGAGACAAAAAATATGGAGGGCAGCCTACAAATCTAAAGAGTAGATGTACACATTTATAAAAAAATATATACTGTGAGGTAATATAGGAAAACTAATATGAGTAATTTGTGTCAATTAGTTAGAGATACACATAACTTCTGGTCAGGGTCATGAGAAACTACATCATAGAGAATGTGATATCTGAGTCAGGCTTTGAAAGATGGGTAGGCTTCGGACAGAAATAGGGCAAAGGGCATTGCAGATGAAGGAAAGAGTTTTAAAAAATGTATGATGGTGAGAACACAGGTGGTCAGGGAGGCACATGCTGGTTGCAGGGTGTGGGCTTCAGAACAAGAGATGCAGGGCGTAGGCGGAAGGGCAGACTGGACTGTATTCGTAATGTCTGGCCGGTGATAGAGCTAGAAATGCTCTCATTTTGAGCTCAGGTAAGATTTTCAAATTGTGGTTTCGCAAATATGAATTTAACAACAGCACAGATAACGAATTAACAGCCTGTGCCTGGACCAGGCATAATGCTATACTATACTGAACTCTGGATTGACAGGATATGAAAAGCTTGGCAAAACAAAGGCAACAGCAATGCTTCTCAAACTAACTGGTGAAAGGCCAATAATTTTTTAAGTTCTAAATTTTCATGGAACAACAGTTTTATAAAATGTAATAAAAATTAATGATTAGGAAAATACAATACAAAATACAAGTTCCAAATTTTATTTTTTATTCAGCAGAGAGAAAATTATCTTTAAAAGTCACTTTAAAATTGCTATAAAGTGTCTAAATGCTTACTCTCAATTCTTGTAGTTATCTCGTCATGGCCTAGTAAGTTTGTGGGCTGGCACCAGTCTCCAAATATCACATTGAGTAGAAATGGTTTACAGGACTCAGTCAGTGACTGGATGCCAGGAAAGTCAAAAGTGACTCCGAGATGACTCATGTTAGGTGACGACAAGAACTGTGGTATCATCAAGTTGGGAGTGTGGTGAGCCCAGAAGGTGACACTATAAAAAAACATGGGATTTTGGCAGCAGTCAAGTGTGTTAATGAGAAAATTCTATAAGAGTTCCAAGAAATTTTATATGCAGGATTTTTCATTACCCTTATTTTATTTTACTGTTTTGTGGCTAAAAAAACCAGGTACCGCTAATTTAGAGGCCTTACTTTTTCAGAAAACAATTTAGGTATTTTTAAATGTATGATTTTATAATGTCATTTGCAACTAAGTATAATGATGATACACAATCTCTGGCACATTATATTGATATAAATACTTTTTTTTTGACATACATATGCACATGTAACTCCATTCTTTTGAAAAATATCCTTGGTGGTAGGCTCACAGTGATTTAATTGTCCTTATGTTCCCTAAATCTGTGATAGAAATCTTGGGTCACCAGCCGGAGACAAAGAACTTTTCTGTTTGGCTTGGCATTAGAGATTGGTGATGCTTGACTAGACAAGTAGAAGCCCATCTTTTTAGTAATGGGAAGCACAGAGCTTCCAATGGATGTTAAGAAATTGAAATCTGAGGCTTGAGAGATGACATTCAAGGCAAGTAAAGTGACAGCAATAGTGCTAAACATTAGGTGATCAGAAAAGGAAAAAAAAAAGTCTAGGACAAAGGAAGTAGAAGATGCTTGCAATTTACCTGCAAAACAAGTGGCAGTTATGACTCTTGATAATGTAATACATGTATTGAATAATGATAAACTAAGTCACGGGACACCCTAGTGACCTTCTAAAAGAATTGCAGAAGCAATGATACAAATTTCAGTGTTGATGCTTGATAACCAATTTAGGTGATATATATTGATGACATCCTTACCTAGCATATTTTCTTCATTAATCTCAAAGACAATTAAAGTATAAAATACAGAATTTTAGATACAGCTTAGGTAAAAAGAGTCCCTTATCAGGACCTGACAGGTAAAAGTTTTTAAATGTAACGGAATAATTCTTATTGATTAAAAAAAAAGTAATAAATTAAAACTCAAAATATCTGCTTTGACTTACCCAAATGGATCACCAACCACAAGGAATGCAACATCACTGATATCAGCATCCTTTAAAATATTATCTGCTTCTTGTTCCACTTCTTCCCTATCAGCAAGAATCACTTTTCTTCCATAAAACTCTTCCTATAGATTTAAGTCCAATATCAAAATGAAACAGCAGGTGACAATTTACACACACACACACATACACACATCAATCTTTGTCTGGGGCTGGTGAAAATCTTGGCAGCCATGCAAACACAGATCACTGGACACAACTCATCAGTGAGCTAAGCGCTCTAAATCATGTTACAGTTAAACTCTGTCTTTAGGGTTACCTTAATATCCCAGGAGGAGACAGACCTTTGAACATCTATGGATCTCTGAATTTTAAATTTGCCTCTAAATTTGAGTTTAATAGAGTAGGAAGAACACTGTACGGTGAACAGAGAACACATGGGCATGAGCCTTACTTCAGAAATATAGTAATACAGAATAAATATATTAAATAATAATTATAAATGTACATGGTAGTTTGGTTGATACTGACTAAAATAACAGGTAATGAGAAGTAATAGAAAATTAAGACTTAGGTGTTTATAGAACCAGCAAACATTCCTACATAATTGCAGGAAAAACTAATTTAAAACTATATTCATGCTAAGAAGCAGAGTTGCAGGTGAAAAGAATTCTAAATATATAGAAAGTCTCCATACAAACTGCTCTGTGAATTAACCCTCTGAAGTTCAACTCTAGAGAACAAACCCAGGAGGCTGACCTCAACTGGAGCAGCACCTAAGTAAGGGGAGTGAGCTAGTGACCTAGTGGTCACGTGGCAGGGGTTACAAGTTATGATGCAAGGTCACCAATCTTATAACTGAATTCCTGCAGAGTAATACGTAATTCAAATAGAGTGAAAGTAGATGCACAGGTAAATTATTACTATTTCTTATATACTGAGAAGTTTGAGTTTAAAGATTGTATCGTTAAGTCAAAAGTTATAAGGATTGCTGTAATGGAAGCGTATCTGGTACTCAATATTTGTCAAGCAAATGAGTAAATGAAGAAATGATTAAACATTTTGAGATAAAGGCTATAGTTTCAACTCTCTAATTACTTCCTAATATTTGACTAGAAACTGTTCCTCAAGTGTGATAAAAAGATCCCTTCCTTTTCTCTGCATATCTGCTTAGAGATAATGCTGTTCCCAATGACAATATGTTTTTATGGACGAAAAATATTCTGTGTATGTTCACTATTACCATGTGGTTTTTCCTAATCACTAATTTTTATATATCTTACTTTAATTTTATGAGCCAAGAAAACTTAATAGCTGCAGAACACTTATATTCATATATCTAAGAGAACATAGGAAATGATTTTTTTCTGAACTTCTGACATTTCTTAAAGATCAAAAGCCACATGCTACTTACTAGCTTAATGCTAACAGTAATCCTAAATCCTATCCTTTACAAAGAATGTAACAGAAAACCCCACTCTCAAAACTTCTATCATACAGTACTCCACATTTATATCTCAACATAAGAAACATTTCATTACCGAATTGAGACAACAGAATGTATATAAAAAATTCTCCTCTAAAGAAATACAGATACACACCAACACCAAATATAATCAAATGACTGATCCTCTTGAACAAAACAAAATGTTTAAAAAAGGGAAGAGATAGCAAAAGCAGTCAAGAGAAACTAGTATTACATTATTTTTAATTTACCTACTTATTAATTTATTTACTCACTTGGGTATTATCGCTTGAAAAATATTTTTTATGTACAACCTCCATGCTGAACTCTATACTTGACACTGGCAACAGTGGTGAATGAGACATACATAGTCCGCCCTATGGAACATAAGGTCGCATGGGGAGTTACCTACCACACCGTATGTGCTACAGGAGCAAGTAGAGGCTTAAAGTAGTATATGGGAACAAATGAGAAAAAAAATCTTAAAACCACTAATATTTAAAGAGGAAACAGAAATAAGGAGCTTACAAAGGGGACTGAGAAACAGAAAAGTAGGAATGAAACCAAAAGAAAGTTGTCTTGAAAGCCAGTTTCAAGGAGTAGTCAACTATGTCAAAAGTAGAAAAACACGTAAGATTGAAAACTACCCTCTGGAATTTTCAGCCACTAAATAACTGCTCAACAAACAAGTATTTCAGAGGAATGCAAGTCCACTTGCAGGAGTCTGAGACATGAGTGGATGTGGGGACGATGAAAGTACACTGCTCTTTCAAAAGCTTTGGATAAAGAATAGAGAAACAGAATAATATCTACAGGGAAAAGAAGTTTAAAAGAGGAGACTTCTCAGAATGGACATCACTTGAACATGGTTTCAAGCTGTGGGGAGAAGGATGTTAATATAGATAAAACATAAAGAAGAAAGAATAACTGATGGGGTAAAGTTCCAGAGCAAGAAAAAAAGCACACACCTAATAGGAGTTAGTCTTGAACAGGAAGAGAACCCCATCTGACAAGTCATCTCAGACTGGGGAAGACAGATTCAGGTCTAGGGTAAGGATGGATGGCAAGTTAATACAGGTCATGGCTGACAGCCTCATTTTTCTCAATGCAAAGTCCTTTACTGTCCTCTCCTCTATCTCTCTATCAGTTCAGAGCAGTTCAACAGGAGGACAAGAAAACAAGTGAGGTGATATTCACATGAAGAGAGGGAATAGATACACTGGGAGAAAATCAAAGTTATATTATTGATGCCCAAAGACCAAGTATACCAAATACTTGTGCTTTTCTCCTCTATTTTTTTGCTCACACTTTTTCCTCAGTAAGGAACAATTTCTCTTCCCCTTATCAAATCTTATCTATAATCATGTGTCCTTTTCTTCCCCTTATCAAATCTAATCTATAATAACAGTATTTATAATAATACACTTACATTGAACTCATTTTTTGGTCAGGCACCATTCTAAGAACTTATACCTATGAATTCATTTAATCTTTACTACAATCTATGAGATAGGCACTATTTCTATAGCTGTTTGACAGATAAGAAAAAGAGCACAGAAAAGTGAAGCAACTGCCCAAGATCACAGAAATTTGGTTGATTGCAGAACTTCGTGTGTACTACAAACGGGGCAATGGGGCACAGAGAGGCAGAGCTTAGTGACCTCCTCTGCTTTTTGCAGGGTAGCTGGGCACCCAAAGTTAGTCCCCTTTGCGCAGGGCAGCTTCCTCCATTTACTCGCAGAGCTGTACAAATATTACCATTTTAAATTTGGACAAGGTAAACAAAACAAAATAAAAAGACTAGATGCATTATTTTAAAACAGCTTAAATTCCTCATTGAGAAGTGACTGGTGGTAACCATGGGAGAGGAGTTAGGATAGGTGGGTGAGGAGGGAAAGGGGGACAAAAGGGCACAAAAATTCTCAATCATAATATAAGTTGGTCATGGGGATAGTAGTACAGCATGGAGAATACAACCAATGATTCTGTAACATCTTCCTATGTTGACAGATAGTAACTGTACCAGTTGGGGTGAGGATTTAATAATGTGGATAACTGGTGAACCACTGTGCTGTATACTTGAAACTAATATAAGATTGTACATATATTTCAATAAAAAAAAATCCTGTCTATCTCATAGTATTTCTGGACCACCAGAGCCTGAAGTGATCTTCTCTTACATGTATTCCAGTTGAAATAACTAGTAAGTACTTAACATTTTAGACTTCTACTACTTAATTGGTGACAAGAGTGTTGGCTTAAATAAGGTCATCTAAGTTCTTTCCAGTACTATAATTTTAGTTTTTTATTTCAACTGTTGTCATGAATTGTTATTTAAATCTTCCATTTTTACTTCAGTGTTCCTGGGTGTAAGGCAGATGAATTATGAACCACTTGAGAACAAAGATCATAGCTTATACCTTTTTGTATAATGAACACAGGTGAATAATATCAAATCAGCAAAGAAAATCTTAATTTATCCACAAAAAGTTCCTAAAGAATTCAAGTTGTATATACCAAAACTTCCTGGATTCACTGTCTCTAGTTTTACTCCCAAGTAACAGAGAATACTGTGTAATAATTATCTCAAGTTATGAAAACTGGGTTGTATATATGTATGAGCACAGATAAACAATTTTTAAAAACCAGTTTGTTTCAAAAAAGAAAGAAAAGGTAGCAATAAAAGGAAGAAGGAAGTGGGTGAAGAGAAAGTAGCTCTGATATTTCACTGGGAAATGTAAGACATGCATTTATTTGTACCATACTTCATTCTAAAAATGACTCATTCAAAGTGATTGATGTTGTATGGCAAGTTGCTCAGGGAATAACATGACTGAGGACCTGGAGGACGTCATGGAGTGCAGATCAATGGAATTTTGTGATAAGGAGGGATCCAGGATTGACCATTTGTTTGAATCCTACGTTGTCTGTAGGTATTCTCTGAAGTCACTGTTTTGTGAAGGTATTATCTATCCCTAAGAATACAGAGAGACAATGATATAAAGGTCAAGAGTGGTGGAACCCAACTCAAGACTGCCGTGGCTCATATTCTGGCTGTATCACTCACAGTCTGTAACTGTGGGCAAGTTTCTCTGTGCCTGTAAAATGTGAACAGTAATTATAAAGTAATAATTCTGTTCTACATGTTCTGTATTTAGAACAGTGAATTTAAATATTCTCTAAATACTAGCACGTATTAATGTGGAGGAACAGCTATTCGAGCACCTTAATGAAGTACACATAATTTACCTGCAGGTGAGGTTGAGTCCAGCCCCAGATCTTGACTCTTTAAATAATCACTCTACAAGTATGTTTTTGTAAAAAAAAAAAAGACTTTAAAAAATTACAGCAACCAAAATTAAAATTTAGCTAGCGCTTAAAATTTACAAAGCACTTTCAAATACATCAGGATTAATTCTTCCAAATACACATTGGATTAGTAAAACCCTACATAACCCTCCAGTTGGTTATACTCTTCATGATATGAATGAAGAAAATGAGGTTTAGAGAAGTTTGGAAATGTGTCCATTAACTACCATTTAAGAATGCTTTTGCGAGAGGCACTATATAAGGTAGGCATTTTTGTCCTCATCTTAAATAGTAAGAAATTATAGTTAAAGTACTTGACCAAGATCACATGTTAACGTGTGACAAAGCAAACACTCAAAAACCGGGTCCAAATTTTCCTCTGTGCTTTGCTCTGACACTTTATTCCATAAAACTGCTGACTTGTATTTATCCATATTCTCTTAGATGGTTTTCAGTTCATTCTAGTTTTCCTTGCACTGATTAAGGGAATATTTCTATCACTTGGAGCTCAGACACTTTGGGCTCATCCTGATAAATCAGAGCCAACAAGTCAAAGCTGGTCATTAGACACAACTTTCATATCAATGCATGGTCAATTCAAGTAGAAGTCTTTAAATTCTTCTTTAAGATTTTTCAAGTAATGTGAGAGGACAGAGACCTGAAATTTCTAGGTCACCTTTTTGTTTGGAAGCCTTAATATACAGACAGTTCTGAAATCCTCTCTCTTCTTATAACATGTCCATTTGGAGTTTGACGATGAACCTGAACTTAACCCCTCCTCCAAAATTTACTGAGCCCTTAACAAGAGCCAGCTAAATGTATGGTACACTAACAAATCCTATGGTTACCAAGTCCCAAGTTCGCTCAAAATATGCAAGTGTATGGGTATCGTTACTTGGAGATGTCTATATAAGGGTAAAACCACTTTGAATATGCTAGGAAGGTGATTATCAATCCCTATGGAAACACTTCAAAGGGGGAAACCTTCAGTTTGGTTTCTGAAAATAGAAGCACCTTATAACGGCAGTGTTAGCATCTAGTTAGCACTCAACTCAGAAAGGATTTCTTGGCTATCTCCTGAAACAAGGGATTTTGATAACTACCCCCAGGAGTGTGAAATAACTTTCCTATTTACTAGAGAAAGCCACAAAATCAGGCTTGTAAAGTAAGACAAACCACCCTTTCATTTTCCAAGGCAACTGGTTGGTCTATGATTTCCATTTTTGTATTCTTTATATCCTTAATGCGTGGGGAATATGTTTTAAAGCACTTAAACAGACCCGAAAACTGGATTCAGCCTAATATAATGAAAATCCGCTGGTGGAAAGCTTTCTTTCCAGGGGCTGGAGAACCTCGGGCACCTACCAGGACCTCCTTCTCTACGGTCAGGACTGAGGTATACGCTTCCAGATACACTCGACTGCAGCGTCTTACAACTTCCAGGCCCTTGACCGTGATGTCCTTGGCATCTCCCAGACCCAAGCCGATCAGGTACAGCATTTCCAAGTCCCGGGAGAGGGAGACTGCAGGACGAAGGGAACAAGAAAAAAAACCGTCAGCTGCACCGAGGATACCCCCAAACCTAGTGATGAAAACCTCAACAGAACGAGGAGGGACGGCACGTCGCAGGTTTGGGAGCCTTTTAAATAACGACTGTAGTAAGTGTTTTTAAACAACCCTACCCCGCTTTCTCTCCTGTTATACAAACCTAGGGGCGGCCAATTACCCGCTGAGAGAGTCGTAGTTGGGTCCCTGTTCTCCTTAAATCGCTAAACTGCCGCCTTTCCGAAGAAGCCGGGACACACGGGGCGGCCTGGCGCCGAGCGATGATCCACGCACGGTGCCGCAAAAAGCCGCGCCTTTACGGGCACTTTACGACTACCTGGAAGGGGTGGGCGGGGTGGGAGAGATTTGGTCCCTTCTCTACGGCTGGGACCTGCCGGCTGCCGGGCCCGGGAGGCCAAAGGCTCGGCGGCTGTGGGTGTGGCCCCTGGGCAAGGGACGGGCGTGGTCACGACCCCCGGAGCCCGCGGCTTACACCCGGGGCGCCCTAGGCCCGGGTAAGTGCTGGAGCTTTCCGCCCGGGAGGAGCCTGGCTCCAGGTTGGGCCGCGGAGCCCCGCGCCCTGCGCCTCTGGCCCTGCCGACGCCCGAGGGTGGCGAATGGGAGGGGCTTCCGTCGTGGGCCCGGGAATGCTCGAGTGCTGCGAGTCCCGTGCTCGCGTTCCCATTCGGCTGTAGTTGAACCCTCCACCTTCCTGCTGAGGCGTCAGCTTGCCAAACCCGGCCTTGAAACTGACGCCGATTTCCCCGCGGAGCTGGGATGCCTCAGGTTTGTGTCCGACCTCACTCCGGAGTGTCCCTAGTGGCGTCACTCAGATCTGCCGCAGTCGTCGGTGTGGGACCGCCCAGACCCTCCACGGCCTGGAGGAGTGACGTTTAGCTCAGGGATTGCAGACTTCATTCCAATTGCTTCCCCAGGGGGAATTCCTATAAAGTGGATTATTAACTGTAGTTCCCATGTCGGTGTGGTTTGACCGTAAACGGTCTTCGTAAGGTTATTAGCGACCTCATCCAAGTTAAAGGGACAGTTTACACTGTTTATCTTAGACAGTGTTGAGTTTTCAGAATTCGTGCTGCTGCTCAGATGTGCCTTGTGTCTTTTCTGCGCAACTCCACTTCCCTAAGCCTTAACTTCATGTTGTTGTTTTTTTCCTGGGTTCCATCTAGCCTTTTCATTTCTTATTTGATGCACTCTTCATGAGTGATTCTATCCACCCTTGTTACGTGAATAATGACCATAAACAAAAAATAATTCAAATGGGTCCTAGACGGAGATGGAAAATCTAAAACTATAAAACTTCCAGAAGAGAACACAGAGGAAATATTTGTGGCCTTATTTAGGCAAGTGCTTTTTAGGAGCAACACCAAAAGCATGATGCAGAAAAGAAAAACCATGAAAAATTGAATTTCAACAAAATAAAAACGTAGGCTCCAAAAGACCCTGTGAAGACACACACTGGGAGAAAATATTTGCAAAGCATATCTGCAAAAGTTTATTGCAGCACTATTTACAATAGCCAAGAAATGGAAGCAATCTAAGTGCCCATCAGTAGATGAATGGATTAAGAAGATGTGGTACATATACACAATGGAATATTACGCAGCCATAAGAAAAAAACAAATCCTACCATTTGCAACAACATGGATGGAGCTG
>JAQQAC010026012.1:14647697-14694552 GCA_029783875.1 Phataginus tricuspis
GAAGGGGGTAGTTTAATCATCACAATATTGCTCATGTAATTGTAGGTTAATGAAACTAAAATAAAATAAATTGTAAAAAAAAAAGTAGTTGTATCAACTATACATAATGAACTCTCAAAATTCAATAATAAGGAAACAACTTAATTTTTAAAATGCGCGAAGAATTTGAAGGGAAATTTCCTGAAGGAGAAGATACGTGAATCCCCAAAGAAGATAACACAAGTAGCAAATTTTGAAAAGACGTTAAACATCATTCATTAGACATTAGGGAAATAAAAATTAAAGCCACAGTGAGATACCAGTACACACTTTTTTAAATGGCTAAAGTTAAAAACACAAAATAAAACACTGAATAGTCACCCTCATAGGTTCAGGTATCTAATATTTTGCTGACTCAGATTTCAGTCTTTTGTTCTGGCCTCCTCGTCAGCCTCTTGGTTTTAACTTCTGCTGGAAATTACCTAGATAATCCAGAGGCATGTCAAATTCAACACATCAAAGCTGAATCTATATCTTCCTTTTCAACTTAGCGTTTCCTCTGTGCTCTCTGCTTTGTTTGGAAGACACCATCGTCTATAGACTTACACAAGGCAGACACTTAGGAGTTACCCACATTCAACCTGACACACCAACCTGTCTTAATAGAAACCATACCTACCATCACACGCTTGGTTCAGGTCCTCATGATGTCACTCCTGCGCTGGTCACCATGTCTTGCTCACATTTATCTTCATGGAGGAGAGATCTAGCTAAGATGCAATCTGAAAATGTCACTCCCCTTCTAAAAATCCTTTTAAAGCCAGGAGGAAGTCCAGGCTCCTTACTTCATTCCACAAGATCATGGTGTGACCACTACATACTTCTCTATCCTCATCTTTCTTCACTCCATGCGGTGAGCTTTCCTCCAGCAGTACTGTTCTGTGGCTACAACATTCTGCCTTGTGCCTCTGTGACATTAGTCAGGCCGCCACCTCACGATGGAATACTCCCACCCAGTCTTTCCTGCCTAGATGATGGCTGCTCATTCATTAAGACTGAGCTTGGGAAACCTTCTCACTGATCCCAGAGCTAGGCTAGGTATCTACCTTTATTCCAGTGATGCTCTGTGTATATACCTATTGGTTAATATAAGTGTTTTGTAATTGTCCACTTTTATGGCATCTTTACCAAACCATCAATTTTATGAAATTAGGGCCTATATCTTATTCATCTTCTCATCCCTAAGATTTAGGATGGAGTCTGGCACATAATAGATATTCAATAAAATGTTTGTTAAATAGATCATTATGTATCTACTAGTAGCTGAACAATTTCTGAGTTATGTTTTTCTATCTTTATGAAATGCAGGGCATTGTATATTTTAGATGACTACCAAAAAGTCATTTGTGGAATATCAAGCATAAACATGCCTTGCTCGTGTTGAAAGGCTTATGACACATATCACATATACTTAATAGGCATAGGTACATTTTCCAATGTACTGGTCATTTTTTATGTGTTTTTATTTTCATACTTTAAGTAATTTTACAGGAAGATTTACAGTGAAAGGACAGTGCCAAAGGATAATTAAGTAATCCAAAGGATTTTATCTGCTTTCAGGAAATCGTCATTGAAGAAATTATCCTATAGGGTAGGGAAGAAAAATACTGTATTTTTAGGTACAGAAGTAATTACAGTTTTTACTCTTCAGAATTCAGTCAAAGGAACTTACATTCGCTATAGAATTCTTAAACCTTTTAACCTGCTTTAATTTTTCAGTAGGAGTGTAAATTTTTGGTACTTTTCTGGAGGGGATAAAATGAAGGTGTTATTAACAATCTTTTTTCTTTCCAACTCAACAGATATAACTCGGAAAGTCTTAACTGATCTTTGCAGAATTGTTCTGTATGATTTAGACATTTCTCCCTTACCATTTAAAACAGGTTTCAAACATGATTGCATTTTCACCAATAATTTAGTATTAAAAATTTCAAACACATAGAAAAGTTGAAACAATTTTACAGTAAATGTCCATATAGCTACCTCCTAGGCTCTACAGTTGTTAACATTGTGCCATATTTGCTTTATTGTATGCTTATCCTTCTGCCCAGCCATCAACCCTTCTTATTTTTTTATGCATTTCCAAAGGAGATGCAGTTTGTGTGATGATTGCATTTTGTTTAAAAGATAAACTCCTCACCTAGGCAACAGATTAACAAAACGTACCTAAGCATATAGTGACTAAATAATACCATTTCTTCACCTATTTAGACAGGCTTTGAGAGTTTTACTTTAAAAAAGTTTCAAACAGTATTTAATCAACAGTGTAGCATCATTTTGATGATAATGAAAGCAGTCACAGTACATATTTATAGTATCATAGCAAATTTGAAATCTCTTATCTAGCAGAAAAGGGGGATGGCTATAGAGAACTGTGATTCTAGGAGGAAAAAAGGGTGAAGTAAAAGCCTTTTTAGTTTAAAGAATAAATAGGCTAGATGAGGCCTAAAGAGTTTCCTTTATAATCCTGCTTTCGGGTAGGACAATACCAATCCTTGAGGGTGAACATTTTGCTCTTCTTGAGAGATCTTTAAGATGTTTTTGTAATCTTCACAGTAACTCATTTTTAGTACCCTCACTGTCAGAAATTGCTCCTTATATCTAAGCTAAGACCTTCATGCAGAAACCATAAAATGTGAGAGAGAGATGCTGATAGTCATAAGAAGTTAATACTGATGGCTTTTCTATTCCATTGTCACAAACACATCATACAGTAATTACATTTTAAAGTGACAACAACATAGTTGAGACACTGCCTTACATTATGAACAAATTGTAATTACCTTACATCCAAAAGAAGTCATCCTTCAGTTTTCCTATTTGAGCTCATTGTTGTTTGTGTATTGAAAAGAATATGTCGGGGCTGCTGGGTAAACTCCATCTGACCTTACTGTGAATAGAGAATATTATTTTATTCTGAAGCTGGCCTTTTAACCTACATGTTCCCAGAGATTGCCACTTTGTTAGAAGGAAATCTTGATTAATATTCATAGAGCTTAGGAACCCTGAATTGATTGATAGTCATTATTTTTTATCAATTCACAAGTGATAATTAAAGATAGCATTGCTTTAGAAGTTATATTTACTAGGATTAAGAGAAGATTTGAAATTATTGTGCCTTGACTTACTTATGAAAAAGTCACTTTTCCTTTATTCAATGATTTTTTTACTCATCTACACATTTTATATTATGTGGTCATATAAAATGCATAATACTAAAAAAACGAGAAACAAACCCTGCACATCCAGAGCAATTTTCAATGAAAAATATGGGAATTTTTATTGCTGTCATTAACCCTAGCTTAATAGGTTTAGAGGGTGTCAGCTGAAAGTGCTGTGTTTTTGTATGAGGTAGCTCCCCAGGTTGTTTATGTGTCTGTGTGTTTCTTTGTTTTTAACCCATTTTCATACTTGGCAATTCCTCTAAAGTCTATTGCTAAAAAGGTAGAATCAGGGATACATGGTTTCACTCTTTTTTATGCTTAAAAAACTATATGGTGCCCTTTGAAGGTTTATTTAGGGAAACATATCTAAAATTAGCCAAGATATGGTGGGAGAAAAGGGGATGGTTTCCCTTTCTATCAACAGCCGAATTTCTTGAAAGTGGTGTTTATAGACTTTATATTAATACATATATATTAATAATATATATAAATACAGACTTTATGTTAGTCACATACCTCTACCCCTACTTCTCTGACCTCACTTCCTGATTCCACCCACTCCCACTTCCCGCAGCATCTGTGTAGCTCTGGCCCATTTCCTTGAAGTCATTGCCCAAAGTTCACCTCATCAGTGAGGCCTAACCTGTATAAAACTGTAACCCATTCCAATGACTTCATCTGCTCTTTTCCCCCATAGCACTGTTCACCTTCTAACATAACCATATAATTATGTGTTACGTTTATTTTTACTGTCCATGTCCTCCTACTAGAATATAAGCATTACAGAGGCGGAATTTTTTTGGTCCATTTGAGCTAACAAACATGAAACAAAAAACTTAGAATGATGTGTGACATATGCTCAGTAGTTATATGTTGAATGAATGAATACAATCTACGTATAGTAATAAATTATAGATAAGTTCTTTGTAAGGGAGGAACTGTGCAGAGGGAAGTTTACTTGATGGTTATGAACTGAGATTTTAGCATCATTCAGACATTGTTTTAAGTCCGGGCATTTGCCTTCATTAGTTTGTTCCTTGCATTCGCTTTCTAAATGGCAACTGCCTCTCTGTGAAATAGAGATAATAGTACCATCCCTCAGGATTATTGTGAGGATAAATGAAAGAATACATATAAAGGGCCTAGCATAGTGCCAGGCAATTGGTGGCATATAAATTTTGGCAGATGTAGTTTGAAGTTAATTTTATAGTTATCTACAGTGTCCATCAGATTATAAGAATAAGCCTCTTCCATCCCACCTCAGTTGGTTTTCATTCTTTTTCCCATTCACAAAAGCTCTATGAAATAATTACATGAGTTCATTATTTTATTGATTCATAAAGGGTTATCTTAAGCAAACATACTCTGATGTATTCTTTCTGAGAAAAACTCTATCATTCTGTGAGTTTAGGACTGTAGACTTAGTTGGCACCATATAAGTGTTACCTGGCAATTTGTAAATACATAAAATAGAAGATGGCTAATATGCAAATGAATTTTATTTCTTAGCATTTTAGTAATAAACAATCTAGTGAACAAAGAAAACCTTTGGGATCTAAAAATCAAATTAATTATTCTTTTTAAAACTTTTTTAGCTGCCCAACAATGATAAAAAGGTTAATTGTGGTACATTCATGCAATACTGTACAGCAGTGAAAAAGAATGAAGTGCTACCTGAAGCAACATGGACGAATCTCACAGAAAGAAAGTTGAGTGGACAAGCACCATGGAGATGGGTGTAGCTTGCTTACATACAGCAGAGTCCTTAAAATGTTAATGATCTGATGATTTTTTTTATTATGGTATCATTAATATACAATCACATGAGCAACATTGTGATTACTAGATTCCCCCCATTATCAAGTCCCCACACATACCCCATTACTGTCACTGTCCATCAGCATAGTAAGATGCTATAGAGTCACTACAATCTGATGCATTTTTTATATTTGTGTACACCATGTACCCATTACTCAGATCAAGATGTGGAACTTTTGAGCATTCCATAAGGCTCCCATTGTCCCTCCCAGAAAATGCCTTCCCCTCCCCAAAGTAACAGTTTTTCAACCTCTAGTACCGTGAGTAGTTTGCTTGCTCTTATAAATGGAATCATGTATTCTGTATGGTTTCATGTCTGGCTTCTTTGGCTCAACTATATTTCTGTGAGATCCATCCATGTGGTTTTGTGTACCAGTAGTTCATTCAGTTTCTGTGCTTGATAGTAGCCCATGGTATGAATGTTTCACACTTTCATTTTTATTGCTGATGAACATTTAAATTGTTTTAGTTTTAGGCCAGTATGAATAAATCAGTGAACATTGTTATATCTGTCTTTTGTTGGACATGAGCACTAATTTCTATTGAGACATATATCCAGGACTTGGAATTGTTACGTTATATGATATATATAGATAGTGCCAAACACTTTACCAAAGTGTTGGTACAATTTACATCCCTGCCAACCACTGGGTTTCAGTTTCTCCATATCCTTTCCAACTCTTGGTGTTGAGTCCTTTGAATTCCAGAGGTGGGGTAGTGATACCTCATTGTGGTTTTAATTTGCAATTCCCTGACGATTAATGGTATTAATCACCTCATATGTATTTTTTTGAGTTACTCTTTAATATCTTTCTTATTAATGTTAAAACAATGTCACTTTTTGTATTGAATTAAAATGTTTTTTAAAGATAGTGTTAATTGAAAACAATTCTAAGTAAATTTATTTATTTCTTAAAGGCAGAAGTATTTCTTTCCTCCACTACAGTGTTATTTAAGTGCTGAATCTGTACTTGGAAGCGAGTAAATCCATTTAATAATAAGATATTCTCTTTAAATGGGCAATAATATGTGTGCACCAACCATACCCATGACGTAGAGGGTATAGTTATGCCTAGAGAGAGTACCTATGGTCACGCTGCCCCATTTTTCTGGCTCTGCTGCCAGTAACTATGTAAATTTGAACTGTTTGCTATCAGAAAAACAAATGCTTTAAGCTAGGTGACTTCTAAGACACATTCTGAGCTAGAAATGGCAAGTGATTTGGTAAAATACTGTACTGGTTTATACAGGCACTGATAATCAGACTTGAATATACTCAATGGCAAAATAAGTTGAGATATGTTGATTTTATAAATCAGTGTGGATGACCATGAACATAATTAAATGGGGGAAGAGGGCAGGGAATGATTAAAATCTGACATTGATTCAAACTGGAACCTGACAGTTCCTTATTTTTAGAAGTATATGTCAAATGTCAGAAAAATAATAATTTCATATGTAAGTTAACAGTAGTCTACATTCAGTTTAATATTCTTAAAACCACAAAGAAATGGGTCATTGAAAAGCTCTCATTTATTTTTTCTAGGGCTGTCATTTCACTTGATTATTATAAACATAAGCTCCATTTTATGGTGAAATTTCAAAAAAATAGAATGAACAGTGGGGTTATTTTCTTGCCTTTTGTAACCAGCTGGACAGAGCAGTAAGTAGGCATGGAGAAAGTTGAAATTATTACTCATTTCTGCAAATCACTGGCAATACTTTTAAACCCGTCTCCCAAAAAAGCCTCCTAGGAGCTAGACTTATTTCTGAAAGATCATGTTTTGTTTTGTTTTTTAATAATATACAATTATATGAGCAACATTATGGTTATTAGACTCCCCCTATTATCAACTCCCCACCACATACCCCATTGAAGTCACTGTCCATCAGCTTAGTAGGATGTTAATAGAATCACTACTTGTATTCTCTGTGTTATACTACCTTCCCCGTATCCCCTCACCCCACCCCACCCCCGCTACATTATGTGTGCTAATTATAATAGCTCTTTTTCCCCCTTATCCCTCCCTTACCAGCTCTCTTCCCCAGTCCCTTTCCCTTTGGTAACTGTTAGTCCATTCTTGGGTTCTGTGAGTCTGCTGCTGTTTTGTTCCTTCAGTTTTTTCTTTATTCTTATACTCCACAGATGAGTGAAATCATTTGATACTTGTCTTTCTCTGCCTGGCTTATTTCACTGAGCATAATACCCTCTAGCTCCATCCATGTTGTTGCAAATGGAAGAATTTGTTTACTTCTTATGGCTGAATAATATTCCATTGTGTATATATACCACATCTTCTTTATCCATTCATCTACTGATTTACACTTAGGTTGCTTCCATTTCTTGGTTATTGTAAATAGTGCTGCGATAAACATAGGGGTGCATATGTCTTTTTCAAACTGGGCTGCTGCATTTTTAGGGTAAATTCCTAGGAGTGGGATTCCTGGGTCAAATGGTATTTCTGTTTTGAGTTTTTTGAGGAAACTCCATACTGCTTTCCACAATGATTGTACTAATTTACATTCCCACCAGCAGTGTAGGAGGGTTCCCCTTTCTCCACATCCTTGCCAACATTTCTGGTTGATTGTCTTTTGGATGGCAGCCATCCTAACTGGTGTGAGGTGATATCTCATTGTGGTTTTAATCTGCATTCTCTGATGACTAGTGATGTGGAGCATCTTTTCATGTGCCTGTTGGCCATCTGAATTTCTTCTTTAGAGAAGTGTCTGTTCAGCTCCTCTCCCCATTTTTTAATTGGCTTATTTGCTTTTTGATTGTTAGGTGCATGAGTTCTTTATATATTTTGGATGTCAACCCCTTATCGGATATGTCATTTATGAATATATTCTCCCATACTGTAAGATGTCTTTTTGTTCTACTGATAGTATCCTTTGCTGTACAGAAGCTTTTTTAGTTTGATATAGTCCCACTTGTTCCTTTTTGCTTCTGTTTCCCTTGCCCGGGGAGATATGTTCATGAAGAAGTCGCTCATGTTTATGTCCAAGAGATTTTTGCCTATATTTTTTTCTAAGAGTTTTATGATTTCATGACTTACATTCAGGTCTTTGATCCATTTTGAGTTTACTTTTGTATATGGGGTTAGACAGTAAACCAGTTTCATTCTCTTACATGTAGCTCTCCAGTTTTGCCAACACCAGCTTTTGACAAGGCTGTCATTTCCCCATTGTATATCCATGGCTCCTTAATCGTATATTAATTGACCATATATGCTTGGGTTTATATCTGGGCTCTCTATTCTGTTCCACTGGTCTATGGGTCTGTTCTTGTACCAGTGCCAAATTGTTTTCATTACTGTAGCTTTGTAATAGAGCTTGAAGTCAGGGAGCGTAATTCCCCCTGCTTTATTCTTCCTTCTCAGAATTGCTTTGGCTATTTGGGGTCTTTTGTGGTTGCATATGAATTTTAGAACTATTTACTCTAGTTCATTGAAGAATGCTGTAGGTATTTTGATAGGGATCGCATTGAATCTGTAGATGGCTTTAGGCAGCATGGCCATTTTGACAATATTAATTCTTCCTAGCCAAGAACATGGGATGCATTTCCATTTATTAGTGTCCTCTTTAATTTCTCTTAAGAGTGTCTTGTAGGTTTCAGGGTATAGGTGTTTCACATCCTTCGTTAGGTTTATTCCTAGGTATTTTATTCATTTGGATGTGATTGTGAATGGAATTGTTTTCCTGATTTCTCTTGCTGCTAGTTCATCGTTAGTGTACAGGGATGTAACAGATTTCTGCGTATTAATTTTGTATCCTGCAACTTTCCTGAATTCAGATATTAGATCTAGTAGTTTTGGAATGGATTATTTAGGGTTTTTTATGTACAATATCATCTGCAAACAGGGACAGTTTGAGTTCTTCCTTGCCAATCTAGATGCCTTTTATTTCTTTGTGTTGTCTGATTGCTGTGGCTAGGACCTCCAGAACTATGTTGAATAAAAGTCGGGAGAGTGGGCATCCTTGTCTTGTTTCCGATCGTAAAGGAAAAGCTTTCACCATCTCACTATTAAGTATAATATTGGCTGTGGGTTTATCATATATGGCCTTTATTATATTGAGGCCATTTGCCCTCCATACCCATTTTGTTAAGTTTTTATCATGAATGAATGTTGGATTTTGTTGAAATGTTTTTCAGCCTCTGTGGAGATGATTGTGTAGTTTTTGTCCTTCTTTTTATTGATGTAGTGGATGTTGATGGATTTTCTAATGTTGTACCATCCTTGCATACCTGGGATGAATCCCACTTGATCATGATGGATGATCTTTTTGATGTATTTTTGAATTTGGTTTGCTAATATTTTGTTGAATATTTTTACATCTATGTTCATCAGGGATATTGGTCTGTAATTTTCTTTTTTTGTGGTGTCTTTGCCTGGTTTTGGTATTAGAGTGATGTTGGCCTCGTAGAATGAGTTTGGGAGTATTCCCTCCTCTTCTACTGTTTGGAAGACTTTAATGAGGATGGGTATTAGGTCTTCACTAAATGTTTGATAAAATTCAGCATTGAAACAATCTGGTCCAGGGATTTTGTTCTTACATACTGTTTTGATTACCAATTCAATTTGCTGGTAATTGGTCTAATTAGATTTTCTGCTTCTTCCTGAGTCAGCCTTGGAAGGTTGTATTTTTCTAGAAAGTTGTTCATTTCTTCTAGGTTATCCAGTTTGTTACCATATAATTTTTCATAGTATTCTCTCATAATTCTTTGTATTTCTATGGTGTCCGTAGTGATTTTCCTTTTTCATTTCTGGTTTATGTGTGTAGACTCTTTTTTTCTTGATATGTCCGGCTAGGGGTTTATCTATTTTGTTTATTTTCTCAAAGAACCAGCTCCTGCTTTCATTGATTCTTTCTATTGTTTTATTCTTCTCAATTTTATTTATTTCTGCTTTAATTTTTATTATGTCTCTCCTTCTACTGACTTTTGGCCTCATGTGTTCTTCCTTTTCTAGTTTCATTCATTGTGAGTTTAGACTGTTCTTTGGGTATTGTTCTTCTTTCCTGAGGTAGTCCTGTATTGCAATATTTCCCTCTTAGTACGGCCTTCACTGCATCCCACAGGTCTTGTGGTGTTGAAGTATTGGTGTCATTTGTCTCCATATATTGCTTGATCTCTGTTTTTATTTGGTCATTGATCCATTGATTATTTAGGAGCATGTTATTAAGCCTCCATGTGTTTGTGGGCTTTTTAATTTTCTTTGTGTAATTTATTTCTAGTTTCATACCTTTGTGATCTAAGTTGGTTGGTACAATTTCAATCTTTCTGAATTTACTGAGGTTCTTTTTGTGGCCTAATATATGATCAATTCTTGAAAATGTTCCATGTGCACTTGAGAAGAATGTGTATCCTGTTGCTTTTGGATGGAGTGTTCTGTAGATGTCCGTTAGGTCCATCTGTTCTAATATGCTGTTCAGTGCCTCTGTCTCTTTACTTTTTATCTGTCTGGTTGATCTGTCCTTTGGAGTGAGTGGTGTGTTGAAGTCTCCTAAAATGAATGCATTGCATTCTATTTCCCCCTTTAATTCTTTTAGTATTTGTTTCACATATGTAGGTGGTCCTGTGTTGGGTGAATAGGTATTTATAATAGTTATGTCCCCTTGTTGGACTGACTATTTTATCATTATGTAATGTCCTTCTTTGTCTCTTGTGACTTTCTTTGTTTTGAAGTCTATTTTGTCTGATACAGGTACTGCAACTCCTGCTTTTTTGTCACTATTTGTGGCATGAAATATCTTTTTCCATCCCTTCACTTTCAGTCTGTGTATGTCTTTGGGTTTGAAGTGAGTCTCTTTTTGGCAGCATATAGATGGGTCTTGTTTTTTTATCCATTCAGTAACTCTATGTCTTTTGATTGGTGCATTCAGACCAGTTACACTTAGGGTAATTATCGATAGGTACGTACTTATTGCCATTGCCGGCTTTAGATTCGTGGTTACCAAAAGTTCAAGGGAAATTCCCTTACACTCTAACAGTCTAATTTAACTTACTTCATTTAATATTACAAACACAACCTAAAGGTTCTTTTTTATTTCCCTACTTTTTCCTCCTACTCCATTCTTTGTATGTTATGAATCATATTCTGTACTCTCTGTCTTTCCTTGGGTGACACCTTTTTAGCCTTAGGAATACTTCCATCTATAGGAGTCCCTCCAAATATAGAGGTTGTTTGTGGGAGGTAAATTCTCTCAGCTTTTGCTTATCTGTAAATTGTTTAATCCCTCCTTCAAATTTAAATGATAACCTTGCCGGGTAAAGTATTCTTGGTTCAAGGCCCTTCTGCTTCATTGCATTGAATATATCATGCCACTCTCTTCTGGCCTGTAAGGTTTCTGTTGAGAAGTCTGATGATAGCCTGATGGCTTTTCCTTTGTATGTGATCTTTTTTCTCTCTCTAGCTGCTTTTAAAGTCTGTCTTAATCCTTGATCTTTGCCATTTTAATTATTATATGTCTTGATGTTGTCTTTCTTGGGTCCCTTGTGTTGGGAGATCTGTGCACCTTTCTGGCTTGAGAGACTATCTCCTTCCCCAGATTGGGGAAGTTTTCAGCAATTACCTCCTCAATGACACTTTCTATCCCCTTTTCTCTCTCTTCTTCTTCTGGTACCCCTGTAATGCGAATATTGTTGCGTTTGGATTGGTCACACAGTTCTCTCAATATTCTCTCATTCTTAGAGATCCCTTTTTCTTTCTGTGCCTCAGCTTCTTTGTATTCCTCTTCTCTAATTTCTATTCCAGTTACTGTCTCTTCTGCTACATCTAATCCACTTTTAAATCCCTCCATTGTATGTTTCATTTCAGATATGGAATTTCTTAATGATTGAATCTCCAACTTAAATTATTCCTGAGTTCTTGAATATTTTTCTGTACCTCCATAAGCATGTTTATAATTTTTATTTTGAACTCTCTTTCAGGAAGATCGGTGAGTTCAGTTTCATTTGGCCCTCTTTCTGGGTTTTGTGAGATTTTGGTCGGAACCATGTTCTTTTGTCATTTCATATTTCTGTGTGGTGCCCACTACTGCACAGAATCCCCAGTCTCTGGAGCTGCTCAGCCTCTAGAGTGATGTTGGGGGTGGTAGGGGAGCGGAGCTGGTGCCTGGGGGGAAGAAAATCTGTTTCCTGATTCCCGTCTGCGGTGTCTGTCTCCAGTGTCAGAGCCAGCGGGCCAATCACACGTGTAAACCTCTGTGCTTTGCGTCTCCAGCTATTGCAGGTGTGGCTTCCCTCTGGCTCACCTGACGCCTGCACAGTGACTGCGGGTTTGTGAGCAGGTGCCTGCAGGCCAGTAGGAAGGTTTGGCGGGCTGTGTGTTACAGTGGGGGGCCTTGGAGCTGAGTAGGCAGCCAGGGGGATGGAGCACCTGAAGCTCCCCAACGTTCCCAACCAGCTGGCCAGAGTGCACCCAGGCAACCTTGTCCAGCTCTCCCTTCTCCTGCACAGCAAGCTCCATGCAAATCCCGCCCCTTCAGCAGCCTCACTGAGGTAGGGATGGACTATATAGTCAGAGGTCATCTCAAATTCCTCATCCCCAATATTTTCTTAATGCATTTTATCTGACTTCCATCCCTACCTCAGTGAAACTATTCTTGCCACAGTATCTGATGACCTGTGTGTTACTAAACCAGGGGACATCCTGCCACTGGATATCTGAACCTCTTGACTCTCGATCAGTCCTTCCTCGGTTTGTCTGGCACCGTCTTCTCTTGAATTCCCCAATGTTCTAATTTTGTTTACTCCTCAAATGTTGTTCTTGGGATTCCTTTCTTGGTCTTACTCTTTACTTACTCTACAAACTTCTGCTTGGTGACCTTTTCACTCCGGTGGCTCTAAAATCACTTTTAAAGTTATGATTTTCATACCTGTTTATTCTCTTGCAGTTTCTTTACTGAGCTACCATCCCATATACTCAATACTTGTCTGCTTACTTAGTTGTTCCACAGCATCTCAGTATGTGCAAAACTGAGCTCTACCATTATAGAGGCTTTTCTTCCTGAATGCCTTTCACTGAAAACCCTAATGCCTCCCAAGTACTTATCCCCTCAAGTTCACTTGAATCCAACCCAATTTTACCTTTTTATATCTCTTAATTCTTACTCCTTCTTTCTATCCTAATTCCAAGGCCTTGCTGTGTTCCTCCAGAATTACTTCATCACTTTCTAAGACTAATGACAATCTTACCTGTTACATACTTATAACATTGTTCTAAATTTGTTTCTGTGAAACACATCTCTATTGTTTTGTTCTTCTGCTTGAAATCCTTCAATGCTTACCCACTGAATTTAAGATAAAATTCAGATTTCTTAGCATGGTGTATATAGGCATTTTATGTTCTGGCCCTAGTGTTTCTGTAACTGCAACTCTTACCTTTCCTATGTACAGTTCAGCTTCGTCTCAGGTCCCAGGCAGCCCTCCACTCACTACCTTACATTTACCCTCTTTTCCTCTTTTTCCCCCTTCCACCTGGCTATTCCCTTCTCAGCTCTCAAACTTCAGTCCTGGTGTCACTTCTCCAAGTCTCTGCTTCTCTTCCTTACCTGCTCATTTAGCAATGCTATACTTAGTATTTCATGTGTCTTTTATAGCACTGATTGATTCTACTATAATGGTTTGTATCTTTTCTAGACTATAAGCTCCCTGGCAGTAGGAGTTATATATTTTATCTTTGTATCTTGCCAACTAGAATGTACTTATGAAATATACTTAATAAATGTTTGTTGGATAAAAATGTGTTTACTTCAGAAATAATGTCTACAATTACAGTGCTTTTCTAAAAAGTCATTCAGTTTATTTTTTAAAAATGGTCACAATTCTATGAATCAAAGAATTTCAGAGATGTGATAAAGTTGCTCAGGATTACAAATGAGAGTAAATGTGGTAAATCCTTTGCAATGCAATTCCGACCCTATCTAGAGTCAGGCCAATTTCATAGGTTGAGGGCACAGTCCTCCATGAGACTGCCTTCATCTGAGGCAGCATCTGCAAGCCTGGGAATTCTCAGGGCTGCCCTCATTTCTGACGAGCTAGTTCCGAATCTGGAGGCTCCCATGACCCCTGGTTTGACTATTCACTATAATAACTCACAGAACTCAGGAGAGCATTATACTTAGATTATATTTGCAAATCAGAACCAGCCAAAAGAAGAGACACATAGAGTGAAGTCTAAGAGAGTCCCAGATGTAATGTTTCTGTGTTGTCTTCCCCATCGAGTCAGAACATTCTCCCGACCTGCACATTGATGTGTGACAATGCATAGAGTAACACTAACAGAGGAGCTCACCCTAGCATCAGTGTCCATAGTTTTTATTGGTGTTTCATTATGTAGGCATTATTGACTGGATCCCTGGCCATGAGGTTAAACTCAATCTCCATCTCCCTCTCCCTCTCCACTCATTTGGGTCAAAGTCCCAACCTTCTAATCACATGATTGGCATTTCAGGCATGTCCAGTCCACATCCCAATTCATTAATGTAAACTCTCTAGGAGCCCACCATGAATAACAAAGATGCTCCTATTGCTGGGGAAATTGCAAGGATTTAGAGGCTAGGGACAAAAGCCAGCCACATTCTTAATCCAACAACCTTAGAACATCTAAAATAAAAAACAATCCTGGCCACTAAAACTAAAGCATGTGCAAAACCCAAATTATGTTGATACCAGAATTTGTGTCTACTTTAATCATATCATCAAGAAAGGACCATGATCCAAAGGAAATTAAAACAATATTGAAGAGATATTTTCATTCGTTTTCAATGCAGCATCATTCATAATAGCAAAGATACTGGAAAACAACCTAAGTGTCCATCAGTGGATGAATGGATAAAGAAATACAGCATTTTTACATACAATGGGATATTATTCAACCATAAGAAATAGAGAAATCCTGCCATTTGCAACAACATAGATGATGGACCTTGAGGGAATTTTGCTAAATGAAACAACCAGACAAATACTGCATGGTGTCACATATATGTGCAAGATAAAAAATACTGTCACAGAAACAGAGTAGAAGAGTGGTTGTCAGGGGTTGAGGGTTGGGGGGAAATAGGAAAGGGTTGCAAAATGGTTCAAACTTTTAGCCAAAAGATGAATAAAGTGGATCTAATAAAATGATGATCTAATTAACATGGTGACTGCATAACACTATATTATATAATTGAAATTTGCTAAAAGAGTAAACTTAAATGTTCTCATCCCCCCCCCAAAAAAGGCCAAGGAATTTGGAATTCATGTACAGATTAAGTCTGGATGGCACTTAACTGAGTTTACAGTGTAAGTCCATTTGGCAAAGTCTATTAGAGGTAGTTCAAACAAGAAAAAGTTATCAGAATTAGGAAATACTTTTGAATTAGATTATACAAAAACTTCATTTAGAGAATATGCTTCAGAAATTGTGCTAATGTGGATAGTGAAGAGCTATAAACAAAACCTGAACGGCCCTTCTTGTAAAGCTGATGGTCTGTGAAATCCTTTTGACTACATCCTTTTGTAGGTGCAGTTCTTTAACCTACATCAAACAATTTAGATTGAATAGACAAAGTAATCTTTATTCCTTAGAAATGCTATTTCCTCCATTTCGCATTTCTTGCTAGTTAAAAATTCTATTTGCCATTTATAATTGACCTAGGTTTTGTTTACAAAGGTACCTCAAGTAGCAAATGATATTAAATCCCTTTTACCAATATTGATTCTCTTTCTTATTAAGAATGTTAGCCTGGAGTGAAGTATAACTCCTAAGAAGAAATCCAGAAATGTCCCTAGGACTTTTAACCTCCATCCAATACTTTGAAAAATTATAAATAAGGGAAAAGGGTAAAGTGATACGGGCTTTTACGTAACATGAATAAAAATTACTTGTGATTAGACAATCTCTGTGCAGAATAACAAAATACCCTACATAACCCTTCTACTGAAAATGGCAATAAATAGATAAAATATATGACTGAGCTGACAAGAAATTTTAAAAATTCAGAGTCCGAAAACAAAATACAGAAACCCAGAGAGAGAGGCACTCAACCTGCCTTTTGTCTTGGGGATTTTTGCAAAAGCATTTAGACCCTGAGCTCCATTTGTAAAACTCAGGTTATCAAGAGCAGGCAACAAATTATAGCCCCAAAGTTGGTCAGTCTGATAAGAGACTTGTGTTACAAGGAGATTATACTCAGAGGGCTTCACCTTCAGTGGATTGGTGAACTAAACTAGACATAAACCTGTCCCACAAAAAGGACAGCGAGGAATGTTAACAAAAACTGAACCTCATCCTTTCCCCGGGGGTTGGCAAACTACAGACCTCAGCCAAATCTGCTTGCTGCCTGTTTTTGTACTGCCTGTGAGCTGAGAATGGTTTTCACTTTTTTAAAATGGTTAAAGAAAATCAAGAGAATATTTTGTGATAGGTGAAAATTACATATGAAATACAAAGTTCATTGTCCATAAATAAAGTTTTATTGTAATACAACCTATACTCATTCCTTTACATACTGTCTGTGGCTGTTTTCCCACCAGGACAGTGGAGTTGATTAGTTGCAGTAGAGATTATGCAAGGCCTGCAAAACCTAAAGTATTTACTATGTGGTCCTTTACACAAAAGTTTGCCAATCCTTGGTTTAGGATTTATAATAGTAGGAAATTATTTGTGCTTTCTTCAGGTGCAGCTCATATCTCTAATCCATGTGCTACTATCAGCCCTTTGTTGAAATAGATTTGAAATAAGTGATAGTAGTGATTTAAAAGCAGAGAAATAGCATTTAAGTTACTTCAGTTCTGCCATTTTCTGTGACTGAGTTTTTATTTGTGTTTAAATCTGAAAATAATGGAACAGTGCAAATTTTATAATATTTTACTGAACTTCAATATCTATAACATTGAATTATAATCTTATTCATTAACTTACTTTTTTTAAACTAAGGAAAAATCAAGAAAGTAATTTATTAAAGGCACAAAAACACACTAACCCTAAAGAAAAAGTTGATAAATTGGACTTCATCAAAATTAAACCGCTCATCAAAGACACTGTTAAGAAAATGAAAAGTCAAGTCACAGACTCTGAGAAAATATACAAAATACATATATCTGACAAATTGTATCTGAATAATTAATTCCTATTTCTAGGGAAAACTCCCTATTTCTCCTTGACTCTCACACAACTACCACACTACTTCTGACACCAGATGTGTTTGTCCCACAAAAAACAATTCTCCAACACCATCTGAATATACTACAATTCTGACACTAACTGGAGTTAGCACAGACTCCACAGATTAAGGGCTCAGTACCAAAAGACTGTGCCTCACTTTAGATGCTAATCACAAGTAGTAGGTCCCCAGGTATGATGTATGTTTTCCCCAGTACTAAGCAATTCTTTAGTTCCCAGCAGATAATGACTGGATGTCCTACAGTTTTAACTCAATTCTGATGCTTTCTGCCTGGAAGCAGTGTCCGATCCCACAGACTGACCCCACTTCGGATGCCAATCTCATGTCCAGGTCATTACCTGTGCTTCTGGCTACAACTGGAGATTCCCACCAACCCCTCTTTGGGTTCAGTTAATTTGCTAAAGCATCCCATAGGACTCAGAGAATCATATTACTAGGTTACTGGTTTATTATTAAAAGATATAACTCAGTAACAGCTAGATGGAAGAGAGTCCTAGGGAAGTGTACAGAGCTTCCGTGCTGTCTGAGCTCATCAGTCTCCCACCATCTACAGGTGTTTATCAATCCAGGCATTCCCTGAAGCCCCTCCTTTTGGGCTTTTATGAAGGTTCCATTACATAGGCATGATTGATCAAATCATTGGCCATTATGATTGATTCAATCTCTAGCCCCTCTCCCCTCTCTGGAGTTTGGGCATGTGGGGGTGGGTGGGATTAAAAGTTCCAGCCCTGGCAAGCAGCCGTCTTTAGGGATTTCCAAAAGTCAACGCATTAACATAAACTCAGGTGTGGTTCAAAGGGGCTTGTGAATAACAAGATGCTCCTTTCATCTTCATGACCACAGCTATTTCAGAAGCTGATGACAAAAGGCTAAACAGTATAACAAAAGATGCCCCTGTGGATCACAGATAGGAAATTACATGGTTTTAGGAGCTATATGGCAGCAACAGTGGATGAAGACCAAATATTTATTTCTAATTGTGAATTACAATATCACACCAGGGTACCTACAACTTCTGGCTACAAATCAGAGGTTCCCATGATTCCCTCCGTGGATTCAATCATTTGCTAGTACAGCTCACGTAAGTCCAGAAAACATTTATGTTTACTAGTTTATTGCATAATAAGGATATGGTAAAGGATGCACATAAACAGCTAGGTGAAGAGATACATAGGGCAAGGTCTGGAATGTTCCTTGAACAAGTTTCTGCCCCTGTGGAGCTGGGGTGTACCACTTCCTAGTACATAGGTTCACCAGCCTGAAAGCTCCCCAAAACCTAAACTATTAGGATATTTATGCAGGCTTCATCACATAGGCATGATTAATATATTAACTCCACTTCTAGCTCCTTCCCTTCTCCAGATGCCGGGAGTTGGGACGGAAAGTTCCAAACTTCTAATCATGGCTTGGTCTTTTTGGAGACCAGCCCCCATCCAGGAGTCCACTAAGAGTCATCTCATTAAAATAAAGGATACTCCTGTCATCCAGGAAAGCTATCCATAAGGGGTTTATGAGTGTTAGATTTCCTGTCACTCAGGAAATTTAGAAGTCTTGGGTGCTCTGTCAGGAACCCCAAAGACTAAATATTAGAACAAGAAATTCTCCTAGCACCCTTGTTTACAAAGGTTTTAGGAGCTCTGTGTCAGGGTCAGTGATCAGTTTATGTATTTATTACCTTACACTACAGCTCAAAAATAAGTGAACTCAGTTTTTCAAATGACTTGAATGACTCTTCACCAGAGAAGACTTATAAATGGCTAGTAGGCACAGGAAAAGGTACTCAGCATTATTAGTCCTTAGAGAAATGCTGATTATTAACAGTGAGATACCACTTCACACCCATTAAAATGACTAAAGTTAAAAAGATTACCACCACCAAATGCTGGCAAGGATGTGGAGCACCTGCATTCTCTTTCATTGCTTGTAGAGTGTGGTACAGTAGAGAACTTTGGAGACCTGTTTGGTAGCTAAACATGTACCTAGCCTACGACGTAACCCATTAGATTCCTAGTATTTATTCAAAAGAAATGAATACATAAGCCCACAAAAAGACTTACACAACAGTTTTAGTATCGGTTTTATTCATAATAGGCCCACAGTGGAAAAAACCCAAATGTCCGTCCGAAGGACACTTGATTAAAAAAACTGTGATACAGTCATGCAACAGACTACTATAAGCAATTTTAAAACGGATGACTGATACACATAGCAGTCGGGTGACTATCAGAAACATTGACCGAAAGAAGCCATGCGTGAAGGAACACACACTGCTTGATCCCATTTATGTGACATTTTCAAACAGGCAAAATAAATCTGTGGTGACTGTTGTGGGTGGTCGCCTATGAGGGGTGGGGCTTGACTAGAAAGGTGCTTGAGGGAATTTTCTGGGGTGCTGCCGTAACTGGTTGGTGTTTACATGGGTGTATACATTTGTTAAAACCGATCTAATTTTACAGGTAAGATCTGTGTATTTAATTGTACATAGATACACTAAGCAAAACAAAAAGCACACACATATAACTTACAATAAAACATTCCTAGAACCGACTCAAAGGAAATCTCTGGCTTAACACTTTAGTTACTAGTACCTCTGTATCCCATTACACATGCTGCACTGTTTTTCAAAATGACATTCTTTTATGTGATAAGATCTGAAACTGTTTCTTTTCCAAATGGAAAGCCCCTAGTCTAACTTATCAACAACTCATATGTTTCCTGCAGTATACCTTCATCATAAATGCCTGTCTTTATGTGAGTAATAAAAAATAAAGAATAGAGATGAGCATCAGATTGTTGAGTTAAAATCAGAGTCAAGGAAGGAGTCTTGCTAAGAGCTTGCTGTAAGTTAAATGTTTTATGTTCATTATTTCAGTTAAACCTTACTCTACTCCTGGTAAATAGGTATGAGGTCCATTTTACAGATGAGTCCAGTAAGCTCTAGAAACTTAAAGACACAAAGCCAGTAAATCGTAGAACGCAGCATTGAACTTAGCTCAGTTGACTCTCAGACTTAAGCTTTTCTCACAGCACCCACTGGTTCAGAGATCAGTAAGGAAGGGATGGAAAAGCAGCATAGTTAACATTTATAAACTAGAAACTGGAATACAACTGGTCACCCAGTGAGGCCTAAGCATCTTGACCACTTACTTGGCTCCCGCTTTAGGTGTCTCTTCCACTGCTCAGCCCAGGCCTCCGAGTAATCTCTGAGGCTCATCTGTTTCCTTTGGGTGCTATAAAAGTCAAGGGTTGGCTCACAGAGAGTAGTTCAGTTACAGCCCTACCAATGTGAGTCATCAGTACTGAGAATAGAGAAGAGCAGGTTAGTCGGTGCAATATATTCTTCAAAAGCAGGTTAAGGAGCTGCGCCCCGATGTTGTAGTAAAGAATAGCAGAGAGTAAAGGGCAAAAGAGAAAGTAAACTCAAAGACAACTGTAAGCATACTGAAACAGATGTATTTTCCTATAAAGCTTGTGAAGTTAGTGAAAAGCAAAGGAAAGAATTATGATAGTTGCTAGCACTGAAGCAGAAAATTGATATTTGTGCAGATCTTGAAAAGGCAGTAAAGAAAATTGTGCCTATTATTTTAGCAAAAGTATTGTCTTCTGATTAACATTTTTGAGTGCTTAGATTCTTATAAAATATATGAAAACTACCTTAGCACACTTTCTGGAAATACTTAGTTTTCAGAGTGAAGTCTGGTTTTCCGGGTTAAAACATTGTGGGTTTTAGCCCTAATTTTCTGATCACTAGTTTTAGACAGCTTTTCTGCTCACCAGCCTTAGACAATCTTTTGGTGTCTCAGTCTTTTCATCTATTAAATGAGAGATTTACACTAGATGTCTTAATAACAATAATCACTATCTTTTAAAAATCCGTTAAATGCTAGGAACCCTACTAGATGCTTTGAAGTAAGTTCTCTCACTAAATTGGCCTAACATGCTTATGAGATCCATATAATATTGCCCTGTCCTATAAATAAGGAAACTAAAATTCCAAGTGTTCAAGTCGGGGATTGGGTCCTGATTACATTTGATTCCACAACTTTAAACCACTGTGTTGTCCTGCCTATCCATGGGTCCTTCAGCTCTAACGTGCAAGATTTTATTCCCTTGTGTCGGATCAACAGACATGTTAAGTTAGGTGGAATCCTTGAAACCCAGAGGACGAGATTGGGGTCTTGCCTTTTCTCTTTATCTCCAATGCCAAACACGTTTTAGGCCTGCTTGAATTCAAGCAAAAGGAGCAAAATGAATTAATAATCTTCTTAAGGCCAAGGGTTACATTTTACCTTTTCACTCTGTGGACCACTCTGCCTTCTCTCCACCCTATTTAGCATGGTATTTTGTATATGATACACATTCAGTTAACATTTTACTCACTAAACGTAGAAAAGGTTCACAGTAATCAATTCTGTTTGATAAAAAAAAACAAAAATTACTCAGAGCTTTCACTTAAACGCATCTGTTTAACACGGAGGAACTGATTATAACCAAGAGTTTGAGGTTAAGAGTGACCTTTCAGTAGCGTGCTGCTGCTGGGAAGAACATCGACGCTGCCTGCCAGTACACAGGGCTGCCGTAAAAACCAATTGCGTGTACCTCCTTCAGAGGCCAAGTTCTAGTCTCTCTGCTGGTGAAACCTTCAGACACTTTGATCGATGATTAAGAAGTCCTCCCTATGTTACATCTCTGGCTTTCTCCTTGATACAGTGTCCTGTTCTTTATAACCGGGGCACTTGTCTTGCCTTGGGTAGTGTTTGTTTTCACTGATGCCTTTAAAAACTATTTCTCTTCTTTTTTCAGTATTTTTATTTGTTCAGCCTTTTACCTTTTACTTTTAAATGGAAGACAGCTCACTTACAAAGTATGTGCACATATTTGTTGATGTTAAATAATAAAGATATAAAATATTTATCAACAAGAAAACCATTTTTACTATGATCAGTCTACAAATTAAGGGTAGTTCCTCTACCCCAATACCAGTGTTAAAAAAGAAATATTTTGTAAAATTTTGGTTTTAATTCATAGATCCAATGACCTTTCTCCTGAATGCTGGAGAAAGGCCTTCAGGGAGTAGTTTTAGCCTTGGAGAGGCCCAAATAATTTATGTATAAATAGTTATTGTAGAATCACAATAAGATTATTATTTTATCAAATAAATATTAAGATTATATGTCAAAAAATTTCTCCCAATTGTAACATTCAGTTACTTTAGATGGCATTTTCATTCATAGCAATCCTTTTCCTTGACTTCATTAGAGACAAACTAAGACTCACCTTGGTCAACAACTAGCTTAAGTTCTATTTAACTATAATGATGAAATAAGTCTATGCACTTATTTCTCTTAAACGCCCTCTTTATTAAGTGTGCTCATCTTTAGCCAGCCAAACGTTCAAGTATGACCACTTAACAAAACAGGATGTATAACAGATTGTTTGGATCTTCTCTGATACCAGAAAAATATGTAAATTACCAATGATTTTTTAAAGTAATATTTATTAATGAATGCATTTGCATTTCTTTCTAAAAAGAATTTAAAGGTTTTCTAGGGATTCTCATATATCTCTTTTTTACTAGATATCAGAATTATCAGTATTATCAGAATCTCCACAGTAACCTCTAATTTGTCATCTGTGACATGAAGCTAATTTCCATAATGCTTGGCATCTAAACAGCCGTGACAGCAGCTGTTGCCGGGGTGGCCCCTCAGGGTGGGCCTCTAGCCTTGGGGAAGACCCAGATAATTCCGTAGTGGGGAGGCCCCAGCTGAGAACAGGGAAGACATCTTTTGGAACACTTCAATTATTATTCATACTAATATATTGCAATCAAGCCTTTATTTCCTCAACTCCCTTTCATTTTCAGTTCTCTGCAATCTTTTCCCCCTTCCCTAAACTCCACCAAAACAGATCTTACTGTGGTTGCAATTAACTACTAAATGTCAAATTTTGTGAACAGAGTTCAGTTCTTATCTCATGTGAACCCTGCATGCAGTTGAAGCTTTTGCTCATTTTTTGATGATCCTTGGTTTTTGGTTTCTGTGACCCCTTTCATCAAGTCTCTGCCTCTCTGAGTACTTGTTGGTATTTGCAGACTTGTTTTCCCACCGATCACTGAGCACTCTCTTCACTTCTGTGATGGTTAGTTGTACCTGTGAACTGGGCGAGGCTGTAGTATCCACTTATTTAATCAAATAATCTGGGTGCCACTATGAAAGTATTTTGTGGATGTGGTAAACATTTATAATCAGTTGACTTTAAGGAGATAATGTAGATGGGCCTCATCCAATGTTAGAAGGCCATAAGAACAAAAACAGGTTTCCTGGATAAAAAGTTCTGTTTCAAGACTCCAGCATCAACAACGTCTGCCTGAGTTTCCAACCTGTTGGCTAGCCCATCCCAAAAATTTCAGACTTGCCTGCTGTTCAGGCTCCAGAATGCCAACCCCCTGCAGTTACATGAGCCAGTTCTTGAAATAAATCTCTTTGGGACATACACACACACACACACACATGCACATACACATCTGCTGGTTCTGTTTCTCTAGAGAACTCTGATTACAGATTCCTTTCCCATTGTATTCATCATGCTTTATGATTTATACTTTTTATTTCTTCAACTACGTCCAAATATGTCTGTGATTCTAGAGTATTCACCTGTCTCTCATCCAAACTCCTAATCATATTTCCAGCTACTGGACATATCTACAGTGGTTTCTCAATCCAATCTTAAACCCAGCATGTCCACATGGAATATTTTTCTCCCTACCTCAACTCTCTTATCTCCTTATTTCCTGTCTCTACTAATGGCATCTCTTCTAGCAATCATCATAATTAAAAATCTCAGAATTGCTCTTAATTTCTATCTCATCTTGTACTTCTAATTGGCCCCTAACCTGGACAGCTTTTTCCTCCTTAGTAATCCTTGAATCTATTCCTTTCTTACTATTGAGAAAGATTATTTCCACTACCTTAGTTTGAATCTCTCTAATCATCTTTCTCATGGATTTTTTTTACCTGATCTTCTTCACTGTTCTTTTCTTTTATTACTCTCCACAGATCCACAAAGACTAATGTACTTGTGATAACATCACATTTTATTTTAATTAGTTGTTTACTGCTTGATCTTCTCTTCTAGACCGGCAATCATTCATTATATTTGTGTTGAATTAATGGGCATGACGTAGACCATCTTTTTTTTTATTTTGCTATTATTAACATACAATTATATGAGCAACATTATGGTTACTAGATTCCCCCTATTATCAAGTCCCCACCACATACCCCATTGCAGTCACTGTCCATCAGCATACTAAGCTGTTACAGAATCACTACTTGTCTTCTCTGTGTTATACTGCCTTCCCCGTATCCCCCCAACCCACCCCCATCCCCGCTACAGTATATGTGCTAATGGTAATAGCCCTTTTACCCCCTTCTCCCCACTTCCCACCCCTCTTCCCCAGTCCCTTTCCCTTTGGTAACTGTTAGTCCATTCTTGGGTTCTGTGAGTCTGCTGCTGTTGTGTTCCTTCAGTTTTTTCTTTGTTCTTATACTCCACATATGAATGAAGTCATTTGGTACTTGTCTCTCTCTGCCTGGCTTATTTCACTGAGCATAATACCCTCTAGCTCCATCCATGTTGTTGCAAATGGAAGGATTTGTTTTCTTCTTAGGGCTGAATAATATTCCATTGTGTATATGTACCACATCTTCTTAATCCATTCATCTACTGTTGGGCACTTAGGTTGCTTCCATTTCTTGGCTATTGTAAATAGTGCTGCAATAAACATAGGGGTGCATCTGTCTTTTTGAAACTGGGCTGCTGCATTCTTGGGGTAAATTCCTAGGAGTGGGATTCCTGGGTCATATGGTATTTCTATTTTGAGTTTTTTGAGGAACCTCCATACTGCTTTCCACAATGGTTGAACTAATTTGCATTCCCACCAGCAATGTAGGAGGGTTCCCCTCTCTCCACATCCTCGCCAACATTTGTTGTTGTTTGTGTTTTGGATGTTGGCCATCCTCACTGGTGTAAGGTGATATCTCATTGTGGTTTTAATTTGCATTTCCCTGATGATTAGGGATGTGGAGCATCTTTTCATGTGCCTGTTGGCCATCTGAATTTCTTCTTTGGAGAAGTATCTGTTCAGCTCCTTGGAGAAGTCTCTTTTTGATGTATTTTTGAATTTGGTTTGCTAATATTTTGTTGAGTATTTTTGCATTTATGTTCGTCAGGGATATTGGTCTGTAATTTTCTTTTTTTTTTGTGGTGTCTTTGCCTAGTTTTGGTATTAGAGTGATCTTGGCCTCGTAGAATGAGTTTGGGAGTATTCCCTCCTCTTTTACTTTTCGGAAAACTTTAATGAGGGTGGGTAATAGGTCTTCACTAAATGTTTGATAAAATTCAGCAGTGAAATCATCTGATCCAGGGGTTTTGTTCTTAGGTACGGTTTTGATTACCAAGTCAATTTCTTTGCTGGTAATTGGTCTATTCAGATTTTCTGTTTCTTCCTGAGTCAGCCTTGGAAGGTTGTATTTTTCTAGAAAGTTGTCCATTTCTTCTAGGTTATCCAGTTTGTTAGCATATAATTTTTCATAGTATTCTCTCATAATTCTTTGTATTTCTGTGGTATCCATAGTGATTTTTCCTTTCTCATTTCTGATTCTGTTTATGTGTGTAGACTCTGTTTTTTTCTTGATAAATCTGGCTAGGGGTTTATCTATTTTGTTTATTTTCTCAAAGAACCAGTTCCTGCTTTTATTGATTCTTTCTATTGTTTTATTTTTCTCAATTTTATTTATTTCTGCTTTAATCTTTATTATGTCCCTCCTTCTGTTGACTTTGGGTCTCATGTGTTATCCTTTTCTGGTTTCATTAATTGTGAGTTTAGACTGTTCATTGGGGATTGTTCTTCTTTCCTGAGGTAGGCCTGTATTGCAATATATTTCCCTCTTAGCACAGCTTTTGCTGCATCCCCAGATTTTATGGTGTTGAATTATTGTCGTCATTTGTCTCCATATATTGCTTGATCTCTGTTTTTATTTGATCATTGATCCGTTGGTTATTTAGGAGCATGTTATTAAGCCTCCATGTGTTTGTGGGCTTTTTCATTTTCTTTGTGTAATTTATTTCTAGTTTCATACCTTTGTGATCTGAGAAGCTGGTTGGTACAATTTCAATCTTTTTGAATTTACTGAGGTTCTTTTTGTGGCCTAATATATGATCTATTCTTGAAAATGTTCCATGTGCACTTGAGAAGAATGTGTATCCTGTTGCTTTTGGATGAAGTGTTCTATAGATGTCTGTTAGGTCCATCTGTTCTAATATGTTGTTCAGTGCCCCTGTCTCTACTTATTTTCTGTCTGGTTGATCTGTCCTTTGGAGTGAGTGGTGTGTTGAAGTCTCCTAAAATGAATGCATTGCATTCTATTTCCCCCTTTAATTCTGTTGGTATTTGTTTCACATATGTAGGTGATCCTGTGTTGGATGCATAGATATTTATAATACTTATATCCTCTTGTTGGACTGACCCTTTTATCATTATGTAATATCCTTCTTTGTCTCTTGTGCCTTTCTTTGTTTTGAAGTCTATTTTGTCTGATACAAGTACTACAACTACTGCTTTTTTGTCACTATTTGTGGCATGAAATATCTTTTTCCATCCCTTTACTTTCAGTCTGTATATGTCTTTGGGTTTGAAGTGAGTCTCTTTTTGGCAGCATATAGATGGGTCTTGTTTTTTTATCCATTCAATAACTCTATGTCTTTTGATTGGTGCATTTAGACCATTTACATTTAGGGTGATTATCGGTAGCTATGTACTTATTGCCATTGCTGGCTTAAATTTGTGGTTACCAAAGGTTCAAGGGCAATTCCCTTACTATCTAACAGTCTAATTTAACTTATTTTGTATACTATTACAAACTCAACCTAAAGGTTCTTTTTTTTTCCTTCCTTTTTCTCCCTCCTCCATTCTTTGTATGTTATGAATCATATTCTGTACTCTTTGTTCCCTTGAGTGACATCTGCTTAGCTTTAGGAATACTTCCATCTGTAGGCGTCCCTCCAAAATGCACTGTAGAGGTGGTTTTTGGGAGGTAAATTCTGTCAGCTTTTGCTTATCTGAAAATTGTTTAATCCCTCCTTCAAATTTAAATGATAACTTTGCCGGGTAAAGTATTCTTGGTTCAAGGCCCTTTTGCTTCATTTTATTAAATATATCATGCCACTCTCTTCTGGCCTGTAAGGTTTCTGTTGAGAAGTCTGATGATAGCCTTATGGGTTTTCCTTTGTATGTGATCTTTTTCTCTCTCTAGCTGCTTTTTAAAAGTTTGTCTTTATCCTTGATCTTTGCCATTTTAATTATTATATGTCTTGATGTTGTCTTCCTTGGGTGTCTTGTGTTGGGAGATCTGTGTACCTCCATGGCCTGAGAAATTATCTCTTTCCCAAGATTGGGGAAGTTTTCAGCAATTACCTCCTCAATGACACTTTCTATCCCTTTTGCTCTCCCTTCTTCTTCTGGTACCCCTATAATGCGAATATTGTTTCATTTGGATTGGTCACACAGTTCTCTCAATATTCTTTCATTCTTACAGATCCTTTTTTCTTTCTGTGCCTCAGCTTCTTTGTATTCCTCTTCTCTAATTTCTATTCCATTTACCATCTCTTATACTACATCTAATCTGCTTTTAAATCCCTCCATTGTATGTTGCATTTCAGGTATGGTATTTCTTAATGATTGAATCTCCATCTTAAATTTGTTCCTGAGTGTTTGAATATTTTTCTGTACCACCATAAGTATGTTTATAATTTTTATTTTAAACTCTCTTTCAGGAAGATTGGTGCATTCGGTTTCATTTGACCCTCTTTCTGGGGTTTGTGAGATTTTGGTCGGAACCATGTTCTTGTGTCATTTCATATTTCTGTGTGGTGCCCACTAGTGCGCAGAAACTCCAGTCTCTGGAGCTGCTCAGCCCCTAGAGTGAGGTTGGGGGTCATAGGGGAGGAGAGCTGGTGCCTGGGGGAAGGAAAGATCTGTTTTCTGATTCCCATCTGTGGTGCCTGTCTGCAGTGTCAGAGGCAGTGGGCTGAGCACACACGGGTAATCTTCTGTGCTTGGCATCCCTAGCTGTTGTAGGTGGGGCCTCCCTCTGGCTGGCCTGACACCTGCACAGTGACTGCGGGTTTGTGAGCAGGTGCCTGCAGGCCAGTAGGAAGGTTTGTCAGGCTGCGTGTCACAGCGGGGGGCCTCGGAGCTGAGTAGGCAGTCAGGGGGATGGAGCACCTGAAGCTTCTCAAAGTTCCCAACCAGCTGGGCAGAGCACACCCAGGCAACCTTGTCCAGCTCTCCCTTCTCCCGCACAGCAAGCTCCGTGCAAACCCCACCACTTCAGCAGCCCTCTGGCTGCTAGGAAGCCTCTCGGGCTCCCTACCTTTCCTCTGACACAGAGCGGCCAGGTGTGGATCCCCTCCTCCACAAATGGCCGGAATGTCAATTTCACAAGCACTCCACCTGTCTGAGCTCCCCAGCGCCCAGGGCACCGCACACTATAAGATTCTGCTCACAAAGCAGATCTCCAGGGCCAGGTGTCCAGCAGTCCCAGGCTTCCACCCCCTCCCCCGCTCTGTTTCTCTTCCTCCTGCCGGTGAGCTGGGGTGAGGGAAGGGCTCGGGTCCCTCCGGATCAAGGCTTTTGTACCTTACCCTGTTTCTTGAGGTCTGCACTGTCCATGAGGTCTGTATGCAGTCAGGTTCAGCCTTCTTTCTTGTTGCTGTCTGAAGGTTAGTTGTATTTATTAACTATATTTTTGTACTGTTTGTGGTTTTTGAGGAGCTCTCTGTCTCACCTGTTACGCTGCCATCTTGAATCTCCTCAAATCTCCACCATCTTCTTTATGATAAAGATCTACTAATTTGCTGCCTATAGCAGAAATGATATTTTCCTAGTGAATCAAATTAGACTGTTGAATCCAGTTATTTTTTATTAGTAGTACATTTGTAGTGATTCCATTCTTTCTAATGCACATGTCCTTAACTTGGGATCCACAAATATACTTCTAAGAAATTCATGAACTCTAAAATTTTGTGGGAAACCTTTTGCATATTTTTCTGTGGGGAATGACCACATTTTCCCCAAAATTCTCAAAGAAGTCTGAGTTGCCTAAATGCTTAAGACTCACTGCACTGAGTGAATTGTGTAGGATTGTACCCCAGCTCCACAAGTTGCTGACTTTGGGGCTTTGGACAAGTTATTGACCACCCAGTGCCTCTACAGAATTCTCTTCTTTAAAATGGGCCATAATAATAGTAATGACTTCATAAGGTTTTTGTGAATAGTAACAAGTTAATGTATGTAAAGTGCTTAGCACATGTAAATGGCTGGGTGATTCTTACTAGAAAAATGCCTGTAAAAATAAAAATAAAATAAAATGCAGAATTTAAAAATTACTGTTGTTGAAATTGTAGGATTTAAAGCTCAAGAGATAGGTAAAAGCTGAAGATTTAGGTTTGGAAGTTATCTACACAGAAGCAGTAGTTGAAATCACAAGAACAAGGAGTGGGTCTATGGTAGAAAAAGAATGAAAAGAAAAGCAAAGGTTTTTGGAGTAAGCCCACAAAAGGTGGAAAAGGAGGGGAATGAGCTATGAACATGTTAGTGGAGTCTTCAAATCTGGTGAAGGAATTTTACTATAAAAAGTACAATGAAATTACTTAAACCAAGGAAAACAATGAATAAGAAGGGACTATTAGATTTTGTGTTTAGGAGGATGTATCAGTCTCCTAGTAACAAATTACCATAATGTGGGTGGCTTAACACTACAAATTTATTCTCCTGTGGTTTTGGAGGGCAGAAGCCCCAAATCAAGGTGTCAGCACAACCATGCTCTCTCCAAAGTCTCAAGGTAAGAATCCTTCCTTGCCTCTCTGGTTGCTGGTGGTCACTGGTAAGCCTCCGGCATTCCTTGGCTCACAGCTGCATCACTACAACTTCTAGCTCCATTTTCACATGGCCATTTTCCCGCTGACTGTCTGTGTCTTATGTCCAGATTTCTCTCTTATTACAGCATCAGTTATTGGATTTAGGACCCACTCTAATCAAGTATTATCTCATCTTAACTCGATTTCATCTTCAGAGATTCTATTTCCAAATACAGTTACATTCACAGGTGTGGGTATGAATTTTGGGGATTGAAATATTCAACCCAGTACAAAGGATTTTAGTTACTTCAGAGATTTAGTGAGGTAGGAAGCTATATGGCAAGGCACTAAGGAATGAGTTAGCACTTTAACCGTAAATCACTTTTATTTTGGAAATGTGTTAGCAAAAAAAATAGGATTATAGTTAGAGGCAAAGCTGCATTGAGAAAGAGAGATATGGTGATAATTATGTGGAGATAGATATAGATTCAGAAATAGAGATATAGACAAATTCACACATTTAGCTATAAACAAATATTGAATTTAGGCAAAAGTGGAGGTGACAAAAGGGAAGGTTATCAAGTACAGTGGTGAGAGGTTATTTGGAAAGGAGACAGGACAACTGTTCCTCTGAGATAAGAGGACAGATTCTATTTTGCAGTTCCAGTAACAGCCTGAGAAACAAATGACTTATTAATCATACATTCTTTAAAAGTGTATCCACTACTTTGTATTGTTTTTGGTTTTGTATGATTTCGTACTGTATGTGTGAGTTAATATTTCTCAACAGATTTTTTTCCAAAGCAAATCCTGAATCACCTATAGTTAATATAACCAACAAGTTTAAATTCAGATTGTGTTTTATAGTTGATAGAGATTATCTTTTGAGGCACAACAGAGCTGTGACCTATAATTTCCTACTGTGTTAAGACTAAGCATACTAAAAAATGGTTCTTTCGATAAAAGTACTTAAAAGATTGGATCCTAGCCATAGCAAGATGTGTATATATCTATGATGCATGTGTAGTTCAAAACTTTGACAATATTAAAGCATTATTTCAGGTTTTTCCTTTGCTTGCTTAGATTCAGTATGACATCACCTTCTGTGGGAATCTTCTGGAGAGGGAGGAGAGCTTAAATAAGTGAAGGTTCTGATAATAAAATGGCTTTGTTTCTGTGGACCTTGTTATAGTTTTATTTCGTTTTGCAAATCAATGAATAAACATCAATGGAGACTGTATGTATTCATATGTTTATTTGTTAAAACTTCTTTCTAGCTCTTTATTTTATATATTTGTCCAACTTTGCTTTTTTAATGATTAGAATTTAATAAAATACTACTTCTCAACTAGAGAGAGTATTTTTACACTGCTTTACTCTGTTGTTGGGCTTTGTTGAATAACGATAGATTTAAATAAAAATTTAACAGAATAGATTGTTTGAGGAAATATATGGTTTATATTTTACATGAAGGCTCATAACCATTGACATTTAGAGTTGTAAGGACCCATAGAGGCCATCTATTTGTGCTCTTTTTCAGGTTAAGAAATAATGGTTAGAGCTTTCTTCAGTGAACTGGAACAAATAATTCTAAAATTCATATGGAACCAGAAAAGACCCCGAATAGCCAAAGCAATCCTGAGAAGGAGGAATCAAACAGGGGGAATTACGCTCCCTGACTTCAAGCTCTACTACAAAGCCACAGTAATCAAGACAGTTCGGTACTGGCACAAAAACAGACCCACAGACCAGTGGTACAGAATAGAAAATCCAAACATTAACCCAAACATTTACAGTCAATTAATATTTGATAAAGGAGCCTTGGATATACAATGGGGAGATGACAATCTCTTCAGCAGCTGGTGTTGGAAAAACTGGACAGCTACATGTAAGAGAATGAAATTGGACTACTGTCTAGCCCCATACACAAAGGTAAACTCAAGGTGGATCAAAGACCTGAATGTAAGTCATGAAACCATAAAACTCTTAGAACAAAACATAGGCAAAAATCTCTTGGACATAAACATGAGCGACTTCTTCATGAACATATCCCCCTGGGCAAGGGAAACAAAAGCAAAATGAACAAGTGGGACTATATCAAGTTGAAAAGCTTCTGTACAGCAAAGGACACCATCAGTAGAACAAAAAGACATCCTACAGTATGGGAAAATATATTCATAAATGATGTATCTGATAAGGGGTTGACATCCAAAATATATAAAGAGCTCACACACCTTAACAAACAAAAAGCAAATAATCCAATTAAGAAATGGGCAGAGGACATGAGTAGACACTTCTCTAAAGAAGAAATTCAGATGGCCAACAGGCACATGAAAAGATGCTCCACATCGCTGGTCATCAGAGAAATGCAGATTAAAACCACAATGAGATATCATCTCACACCAGTGAGGATGGCCAACATCCAAAACACGAACAACAACAAATGTTGGCGAGGATGTGTAGAAAAGGGAACCCTCCTACACTGCTGGTGGGAATGCAAATTAGTTCAACCATTGTAGAAAGCAGTATGGAGGTTCCTAAACAAACTCAAAATAGAAATACCGTTTGACCCAGGAATCCCACTCCTAGGAATTTACCCTAAGAATGCAGCAGCCCAGTTTCAAAAAGACAGATGCACCCCTATGTTTATTACAGCACTATTTACAATAGCCAAGAAATGGAAGCAACCTTAGTGTCCATCAATATATGAATGGATTAAGAAGATGTGATACATATACACAATGGAATATTATTCAGCCCTAAGAAGAAAACAAATCCTACCATTTGCAACAACATGGACGGAGCTAGAGGGTATTATGCTCAGTGAAATAAGCCAAGCGGAAAAAGACAAGTACCAAATGATTTCACTCATACGTGGAGTATAAGAACAAAGAAAAAAACTGAAGGAACAAAACAGCAGCAGACTCACAGAACCCAAGAACGGACTAGTAGTTACCAAAGGGAAAGGAACTGGGGAAGATGGGTGGGAAGGGAGGGATAAGAGGGTAAAAGGGGCATTACGATTAGCAGACGTAAGGTAGGCAGGGCACGGGGAGGGCTGTACAACTCAGAGAAGACAAGTAGTGATTCTATAGCACCTCACTACGCTGATGGACAGTGACTGTAATGGGGTTGGTGGGGGGGACCTGATGAAGGGGGTAGTTTAATAACCATAATATTGCACATGTAATTGTAGGTTAACGATACCAAAATAAATTGTAAATAAATAAATAAATACATAAATAAAAGAAAAAGGCAAAAAAAAAAAGAAATAATGGTTAGGAACAATTTAATGGATTACTCAGAGACAACAACAATAATATTAGTTATTTTATGGTGGATCCTTTATGACAGGCTCTTTTCCAAAGAGATTAGATACATTTTTATATATGAACATAATATTTTTATTTCATCTTTATTGAAGTATCATTAAGCATATAAAATTGTACTATATTTAAAGTGTACATGTAATGATTTGATATACATATACATTGTGAAGTGATTATCCCCATCTTGTTTATTAACATATCCATAACTTTACATAATTATCTTTTAAAATTTTTTGGTGAGAACACTTAAATTCTACTCTCCTACTAAATTTCAGTTATACAATAGTGTTATCAACTATAGTCACCATGTTGTAATTAGATCCTTATGCCTTATTTATCTGATAGCTGAAAGTTTGTACCCTTTTGCCAGCCACTGGAAACCACTTTTCTACTTTCTGTTTCATGAGTTTGACTTATTTTAGAGGTTCCACGTATAAGTGATACCATGCAGTTTTTGTATTCCTCTGGCTTATTTCACTTGACATAATGCCCTCCTGATCCGTCCACATTATCTCAACTGGCAGGAATACATTCTTTCTCATGACTGAATAATGTTCCATTGTATATACATACCACATCCTCTTTATCCATTTATCCTTTGATGGACATGTAGGTTGTTCCCATATCTTGGCTGTTGCAAATGATGCTACAATGAACAGGAAGTGCAGATATCTCTTTGAGATCCTGTTTTTATTTCCTTTAGATATATACCCAGAAATGGGATTGCTGGGTCATATGGTAGTTCTATTTTTAGATCTTTTTAGGAACCTCCAAATTGTTTTCCACAGTGGCTGCACCAATTTACAATCCCACCAACAGTGCACAATGGTTCCCTTTTCTCCTCATCCTCACCAACACTTGTTCTCTTGGTTTTTTTTTTTTTTTTTGATGACAGCCATTCTAACAGGTGTGAGGTGATATCTCCTGTGATTTTAATTTGCATTTCCCTCATGATTGGTGATGCTGAGCACATATTCATGTACCTGTTGGCCATTTGTACATCTTCAGGAAAGTGACTATTCAGTTCCTCAGTCCCATTTTCCATCAGATTGCTTTTATGCTATTGAGTTATATGAGCTTTTATGTAGTTTTGATATTAACCCCTTATCAGATATATGATTTACAAATATGTTCTCCCATCCAGAAGTTGCCTTTTCATTTGTTGATGGTTTCCTTTTCTGTGCAGAAGCTTTTTACTTCAATGTAACCCCATTTGTTTATTTCTTTGCTTTTGTTGCCTTTGCTTTTCATGTTAAATCTGAAAAATCATTGCCAAGACCAATTCAAGGAGCATTCTTTCTTGGAGAAACCTTTCACAATTTCAAGTCTTAAGTTCAATTCCTCAATCCATTTTGAGTTGATTTTGTGTATGGTATAAGACAGAGGTCCATCTTTTATTCTTTTGCATCCTGCTGTCCAGTTTTTCCAATACCTTGTATTAAAGAGACTATCCTTTAACTCCTTTGTAGCAAATGAATTAACCATATGTGGAGAAAATTGAAGTTCCTTTGGCCAGGATCCTCACTTGACCCTAAACTACTTGATGATGTAATTGGCCTACTGCTAGGCTACTGCTTCCACACCCATAGGCAATAAGCTATTACTGACTGAGTCACTATATGAAGAGCTCTGCCCAGTCTGGGCAGAGACAGAGACGAAGGAGGATTACAAACCTGCAGACTGTTCAATACAGGTGTAATTCTAGTGCTCGACCTATTGCCAGGAGAACAAGCTGGCTAGTAAACCCTTTTACCCCAAGAACGTTCCATTGTCATTCCTCAGTCACACTAAATCCACAGTGAACTTGCCTGGGGCTGAAACCCACTGGTAATACACCATATATTATGGCTTTATTTCTGGGGGCTCTATTCTGTTTGATTAATCTATGTATCTGTTTTTATGCCGATACCATACTGTTTTGATTACTATAGTTTTGTAATATAGTTTATAAGAAATCAGGAAGTGTGATGCCTCCAGCTTTGTTTTCTTTCTCAAGATTGTTTTAGCTACTTGCTGTCTTTTGCACTTCCATACAAATTTTAGGATTGTTCTATATCTGTGAGAAATGCCATTGGAATTTTGATAGAGATTGCATTGAATCTGTAGATTGCTTTGGGTACTATGGACATTTTAGCAATATTAATTCTTTCCAGCCATGAGCACAGAATATCTTTCCATTTGTTTGTATCTTCAGTTTCCTTCATCAATGTTTTGTGGTTTTTCAATACAAAGATTTTTCAATTCCTTAGCTAAATTCATTCTTAGGTATTCATTGCAATGCAATTGTATGTAAGATTGTTTTCTTTATTTGTCTTTCTGATAGTTCATTATTGTTATATAGTAATGCAACTGATTTTGTGTATTGACTATGTATTCTTCAACTTTACTCTCATTTATTAGTTCTAATAGTTTTTGGTGGACTCATTAGGGTTTTCTACATATAATTAATGTCACCTGCAAATGGAAACAGTTATACTTTTTCCTTTCCAATTTAGATGACTTCTGTTTCTTTCTTCCTTCCTTCCTCCCTTCCTCCCTCCCTTCCTCCCTGCCTTCCTCCCTCTTTCTTTCTTTCTCTCTCTCTTTCTCTCTTTCTTCATTCCTTCCTTCCTTCCTTCCTTCCTTCCTTCCTTCTTTCTTCCCTTCTTTCTCTCTCTCTCTCTCTCTCTCTCTCTTTCTTTCTCTCTCTCTCTCTCTCTCTTGCTTTCTTTCTTTTTTTTTTTTTTTGCCTAATTGCTCTGTCTAGGACTTCCAGTGCTATGTTGAATAAAAATGATGAGAATAGACATCTTTATGTTGTTCTTGATTTTAGAGGAAAAGCTTTCAGCTTTTCACCATTGAGTATGATTTTAGCTGTGGACTTTATTATGTTGAGGTATATTCCATCTATATCCACTTTGTTCAGAGTTTTTTTTATGAATGTATGTTCAATTTTGTCAAATACTTTTTCTGTATCTATTGAAATGATCATATGATTTTTTAAAATTTATTTTTAATTTATTTTAGTATCATTCATCTACAATTACATGTGCAATATTGTGATGATTAAACTACCCCCTTCATCAGGTCCCCCCCACCAACCCCATTATAGTCACTGTCCATCAATGTAGTGAGATGCTATAGAATCATTACTTGTCTTCTCTGAGTGTACAGCCCTCCCCTTGCCCCCCCCAACATTACATCTGTTAATCGTAATGCCCCTTTTTCCCTCCCTTCACACCCATCTTCCCCAGTCCCTTTCCCTTTGGTAACTATTAGTCCGTTCTTGGGTTCTGTGACTCTGCTGCTGTTTTGTTCCCTCAGTTTTTTTCTTTGTTCTTATACTCCACATATGAATGAAATCATTTGATACTTGTCTTTTTCGGCTTGGCTTATTTAACTGAGCATAATACCCTCTAGCTCCATCCATGTTGTTGCAAATGGTAGGATTTGTTTTCTTCTTATGGCTGAATAATATTCCATTGTGTATGTCCCACATCTTCTTTATCCATTCATCTACTGATGGACACTTAGGTTGCTTCCATTTCTTGGCTATTGTAAATAGTGCTGCGATAAACATAGGGGTCTGTCTTTTTCAAATTGGGCGGCTGCATTCTTAGGGTAAATTCCTAGGAGTGGGATTCCTGGATCAAATGGTATTTCTGTTTTGAGTTTTTTAAGAAACCTCCATACTGCTTCCCACAATGGTTGAACTAATTTGCATTCCCACCAGCAGTGTAGGAGGATTCCCTTTTCTGCACATCCTCGCCAACATTTGTTGTTGTTTGTGTTTTGGATGTTGACCATCCTCACTGGTGTGAGATGATATCTCATTGTGGTTTTAACTGCATTCATCTGATGATTAGCGATGTGGAGCATCTTTTCATGTGCCTGTTGGCCATCTGAATTTCTTCTTTAGAGAAGTGTCTATTCATGTCCTCGGCCCATTGGATTATTTGCTTTTTGTTTGTTGAAGTGCGTGAGTTCTTTATATATTTTGGATGTCAACCCCTTATCAGATATGTCATTTATGAATATATTTTCCCATATTGTAGGATGTCTTTTTGTTCTACTGATGGTGTCCTTTGCTGTACAAAAGCTTTCCAGCTTGATATAGTCCCACTTGTTCATTTTTGCTTTTGTTTCCCTTGCCTGGGGAGATTTGTTCATGAAGAAGTCCTTCACGTTTATGTCGAAGAGATTTTTGCCTATGTTTTTTTCTAAGAGTTTTATGGTTTCATGACTTACATTCAGGTCTTTGATCCACCTTGAGTTTACCTTTGTGTATGGGGCTAGACAGTAGTCCAATTTCATTCTCTTACATGTAGCTGTCAGTTTTTCCAACACCAGCTGCTGAAGAGATTGTCATCTCCCCATTGTATATCCAAGGCTCCTTTATCAAATATTAATTGACTGTATATTTTGGGTTAATGTTTGGATTTTCTATTCTGTTCCACTGGTCTGTGGGTCTGTTTTTGTGCCAATACCAAATTGTCTTGATTACTGTGGCTTTGTAGTAGAGCTTGAAATCAGGGAGCATAATTCCGCCTGTTTTATTCCTCCTTCTCAGGTTTGCTTTGGCTATTCGGAGTCTTTTGTGGTTCTATATGAATTTTAGAATTATTTGTTCCAGTTCATTGAAGAAAGCTTTTGGTATTTTGATAGGGATTGCATTGAATCTGTAGATTGCTTTAGGTGGTATAGCCATTTTGACAATATTTATTCTGCCTAGCCAAGAGCATGGGATGCATTTCCATTTGTTAGTGTCCTCTTTAATTTCTCTTAGGAGTGTCTTATAGTTTTCAGGGTATAGGTCTTTCACTTCCTTTGTTAGGTTTATTCCCAGGTGCTTTCTTCTTTTTTAATATAGCATTTAGTGCTATAAATTCCCCTCTATATACTGCTTTAGCACTAGATGCAAGCTTTTGATATTTTCATTTTCATTCAGTTCAAATTTTTTATAAATTTATTCATGATTTCATCTATGAACCATGGCTATTTAGAGTTATTTTGCTTCTTTTCCAAATATTCAAGGATTTTCTTCTAGATATCTTCTGTTACTGATTTCTAGTTTAATGAACAGATTAGATTGTGGTTAGAGAAAATATTTGATTTCATTCTTTTTTAATTCACTGAAACTTGTTTTCGGGCCCAGAATATGGTTTTTCTTGGTGATTATTCCATTGGCACTTGGATATTCTGTTGTGGGGTAGTATTCTCTGTATGTCAACAAGGTCAAATTGATTGATAGTGTTGTTTAGGACTTTTATATGTTTAATGTCTTGTTTTTTTTCATTTACTAGGGAGGATTGTTAGAATATCCAACTATAACTCTGGATTTATATATTTTTTTCCTCCCAGTTCTTGTTTTAAGTTTATGTATTTTGAAGCTGAGACATACATACGTGTTAAGGTTGTTACATATTCTTGAATAATTGATTCCTTTACCATTGTGTCTGTTTCTGGTGTTTTCCTTGTTATTAAATCTACTTAACTGATGTTAACATAGCTATTCCACCTTTCTTTTGAGTAGTTTTTACAGTGTATATATATTTCTATCCTCTTACTTTTAATCTATCTTTTTGTCTCTATCTTTAAGGTAGATTTCTTGTAGATAGCATATAGTTGGATCCTCCTGGTTTTTTTTAACCCAATATGACATGTATGTTTTAAATGATAGTGTCTAGACCATTACATTTACTGTAATTATTGCAACTATCTGGTTTATGCCTACCATCTTACTATTTGTTTTGTATTTATCTCATTTATGTTTTTCTCCTTTTGTCTCTTTTCCTGCCTTTAAAAAAATTATGGATTGGGCATTTGATCTCCATTAATTGGGTGGTTTTATTTATTTTTTTAGTTGCTGCTTTAGGTTTTTCAGTATATATCTTTAACTTACCACAGTCTACATTCAAAAAATAAAATAATATTCCAATTTATCCTTTGTACTCTTATTGTCACATGTTTTAATTCTATATACTTGTAAACTATACTGTATTTTATAAATATATACAGACAAATAATTATTTTAAAAAAATACTAAAAATGAGGAAAATGTGTCTTTTATATTTGCCCACAAATATACCATTTCTGTGCTTATCATTCCTTGATGTACATCCAAATATCTATCTGATATTTTTTTTTGGCTGAAGAACTTTTACGTTTATTTCTGTACTATTTTACTAGTGATGAATTCTCCCCACTTTTGTTCATTTTAAAAAAGTGCTTGCAAGTGGAGGACTGAGATTTGGTGTCAAGGAAGCCCTCGCTAAAAGGTGATATTTGAACAGATACCTGAAGGAAGGAGAGAGTGAGCCTTGCAGATACCTGAGGAAGAGCTGTCTTGGCAGAGGGAGCAGCAAGTGTCGAGGTCCCGAGGCAGAATGTCTTGGATACCCAGGAATGGCAAGGAGAGTGGTCTTGTAGAAGCAGGTGAAGAAGTAGGTGAGTGGCAGGAGATGAGGTCAGAGATCTTGTGTGGCAGGATGGCAGATCTAGTGTGGTCTTAATAGGCTGACGTAGGGATTTGGGGCACTTACTTCCAGCAAAATGCCTTTGGAAGCAAAAGGTTGCATTTTTAATTCAAATACTCTCCAGCCAAATTGCCAGAAGGCTCAAAAGAGATCAATTTCTATTGTGAATTATTTTTTCAGTTTAGATGGATATTCCTATAAGCTTATTAATTCAGAATTGCCTAGCAATATGGCATGAGCTGTAGTTGTTAAACTTCTTAGAACAGCTTGGCCATTTCTCAGATTTCCATCTTTCACATCTTTAAAATATTTAGCTGATACAAATTGGGGCCAATACTTTTATAAACCTATGATACATTATTGATAACTTTAAAATAGCAGAAACCCTGTTCTATTAGCTAGAATATTTTAGTTCAATCATTTATTCAGTAAGCATTTACTTTGTATCTACTATATTCTAGGAATTGTGTTAGGTATTGGGAATACAAAGATATATAAAAGTTCTTTCCTCAGAGAACTCACAGACAGCTAAAGGAGATTCACAAATAAATAATTGCAATATGACATGGCTAGTGCTTGGAGCTAGTACCTAGGAGGTACCCTTTAGATACTTGTTAAATGGATAAATGATGGTAGCACCTAGAGGGAAGTGTTTATCTCTGAGGAAGTCGGGGAAGGATGAATGGCTCAGATTCAACCATCAGCTCAGTAAGGAAAGGACATTGTCTTGTTTACTGGAGCATTTAACATAGAATCTGGCAAATAGTAAGTGCTCAGTAAAAATGCATTGAATGAATGAATGAATAAATAAATAAATGAGTGAATGAGTGAGGAAATGGTTGAGGACAGTCTGAAGAAAGAATATTTGTTTGGGAGATGATTGCAAATTGCTGGCAAAGAGCAATGTATACAAAAGGTATGGAGTTCTAGCAAATTCCATTCCAATAATATTTTTAGATTTCCACTTAAAGGACTCTGTCAGGTCCACACTTGAGACATAATTATTGATGCATATGATTCTTTTTGGTGTATTTCTTATGAATCTGTATGCATCTAGAAACTTCCTAACACTATTGATATATATAGTTCTATATATTAGCCAGTAAAATGATCTACATTTTTAGTACAAAAATTCTTTGTTGCCAACTTCTTTTTTTTAAAGAATATTTATAAGCAAGAACAACTCTGAAATCAGAACAGATAGTATTTTCCTAACAATACAAAGATTAATTCACCTGTGCAAACTTAGTTGGAAAAAAACGTACAGATTTTGCCCTACCATAAAATGTATGATTGTGTCCATTAGTTGTGCAGTTAAATCTTCATCAAGGTATAACAAACTCTGGAAATGATTTCACTTGAATGACAAAAGAAATTGAATAAAATTCTTTTAAAACTGGTTCACACCAGCTCTCCTGCATGTACTGTTAACTGCTAAGATCAAGTCACAAAACATTATTTTAAGGAGAAAGGGTTTAGTGAACCCTAGAAATTGGGTTTGATTTATGCCAGAAAATCTGCCTTTTCACTGCTTGAGATTCTAGGGAAGAAAGCCACAGTCTTTTAACAAGTGGTTTCTAAGGAAACCTCTTATAGCTCAGCATCTGAAAACAATTTGGTTGTTAATGAGAAATGGTTCCCACGATGGTGGGAAAGTGTTGACTAAAAGAAAAGGCTGTAGATTTGGCAGTCAGTCTGTAAGAAGTGTTTACTCTTCAAAAGTTACGTTCCTGAAATTTCTACATAGATTCAACATTTGTAGGTCCGACTTCACAGTCCTTCTTGCTTGTAAATACATTTTTAAAGACTCAATAGAAAATTTTTATACTGATGATACAGATATTTAAACCTGCAAATATATTCAAACAAGTGGCCTCCCAGAATCCATGCACTCCTTTGAGTGTTCCAGTTTGTTTTGGAATTATAAGATGCTAGAAGTCGTATATTATTAACAATGAATTATAAGTATATAAAATTAATTTGCATAGAAGACTTCTAAAAATCTTAAAATACTAGAGTATTTATATATTCTTTAAATCTTTTAAAAAATGTCTTCTGAAATATCCCATAAGTTGTATTTGTTTTACTTCTTTTAAGTTCTACCTCAAAAGAAGTAATTAATTGCACTATTTTAACTGTAATCCTTTTATAATAATTTCAAGAGTAAATTTTAATATTTAATTAAGCACTAGACCTTGGAGTTAAAAAATAAACACTAGATATACACTAAGTCCTCTGAATGTACATATTGGAGTTAGATTCCTTAATAATCATACCTATATTTTCTCAATCACCTTAAGTAATGAAACCAAAGGAAGAAATTCATACAATAATTTCAAATAGGTTTTTAATTGTAGCATGATTCAGAAACATGAATTACTGTATGGCAGGAACCAAAGTAGACATCACAAGTTCAGAAGAAAATATCTAGAAATATATCTTGCCCTGGGAGAGTTAAAAGTTTGTGAGTCTGTGTAAAAATATAATATTCAGCTGTTGTCACTTGAATGCCTATGGGTGCATCCCTTTGCCCATGGCTGCCACTGGTCCATCTGTCCCCCAGTATGTTTTCTGTTTTAGGCTTTTGTACAAGGCACAGTGGCCAAGAGTCTTGTTGTCCTCAGTTGTTTTCCTCATTTGACCCCCACCTCCTTTCTCTTTCTTCTCTGGTCTTTGAACTTCCTCCACTTTGGGCAGCTGCTTTCATTTGCGCAGGGAAAAAAATTCAGGCAAGGGAAACAGGAAAAATAAGAAAACAAGAAGGATGGCAAGTGCTTTGCATGTGTTGCAGCTTCCTGGCAGCCCACTTTGGGGTGTTTCCCCTCCTTGGGTAGTAGACTGAGAGGGACCTTCTGGAGGAGACAGACTCAAAGTGGATCAGAGATTATCCAGGGGAACTTTTTTCTCATCTCAGAATTGGCAGATACAGAAATTGTGTTAAAATAAGTTAGAAAGTGTTATATTTTCTGTTTATCTACCCCCTTCACACTCTGATGGCATGTATTCTCCATTCAGTTTGGCCAAATCTATACAACTGTCAGTATTGCCTGGTTACAATGAAAATGTGTATATTATTTTTGGTTATGACATGTTAAAAGGAGGGCATATGACTTTTCTATTCTTCCTTATTCCCTACACTACACAGAAAGTCAGAAGGCAGAAACCTCTAACATTTTTCAGAGTAGTATGATAGATAAGCATGTATATGAGAGTATTTCATTATAGAGGTCATGAAGAGAATGAAGGAAACATCTTTTCTAAGTCAAAAGAACAGCAAGCAAATACTTTATAGTTGCTGTTGTTTTGCCAGTATGCTTGATTTCTGAGGTTTATTGAGAACTTTTGAGTGGCTTAAGAAACAGAAGAGATGTTCTTGTCTTTGTTGATAAAATATCGGGAGGGTTGATTAACAGTGGTATCTCAACGATATGCCCCAGATAGACATGTAGTTTCTGCATCAGCTCATTTAAGTTGTTTCTTCTTCCTTTATTCCTCCTTTTCCCATAGTGTCCACTGCAGCACCATAGGATGACTCCCCAGATAGGCAGCAGTTTGATTGGGCAGCTGTAGATCTCTGTTAGACTTAGAAAGGAATATTTGTCTTTACTTATATAACCACTCTGCATCTACCACTGACAAATATATAGATGAATGAAGAAATTGCCCAAATGAAATACTTCCTCCTTTTGGCCCTGAGTGCCATTAATTGCTGCTATCAGAGCTTAACATGTGAAGGGCAGGAATCACACAAGAGCAGTAGGCGAAAAGATATGAAGAGAAGGAGTAATTATATTTGCTGAGTCAAGATCCACCTAAAGGAGTGGATCACATTTCCCTGTCTTGTAAAAACTTTTGAAAAGAGTTGTAGTCTCCAGATAAATTCAATTGGAAACATTTTAAATGCCTATTGTATGTGCTAGACTCTTCATTAGTAATGGTGAATGCAAAGATAAATAAGATATCCTGCTCAAGGAGGAACTCACAGACTAGACTGTGACAACCTCTCTTCTCCTCAGGTTTTGGAAGGTTTTAAATAGTTTCTGTAGATTAATGTTTCATTAAGCAGTAATACCCTCATTCATGTGACAGACTGCTAGTGAATGCCCTATTTTGTGGGAAAGTGCCAGGTCTTGGGTTATACAATAAGTAAGACTAGAGACCCTGTCCTCCAGAAGGTCGTCTAGAGGAGGAGAGGGGCATGTCTAAGAGAAATTATAAAACAATTTTTATATAAATGAGCAAATAATATTCTTTCTGGAACACTTAATTTCTGAAATTGATAGATCATTCCAGTTAAATGGAAACACATGTAAAGTGCTGACTATAGTACCCGGCAGATGGAAAGCACTCAAAAGATGTTAACTATCTCCTTTATCATTATCACCTTTACCTTTCCTATTTCAGTATTCTTATGCCAATGTAGAGTACAAATCTAGCTCTTCCGTGTTTGACCTCCTTAAATGTATCACTAACAAAAGCCAATGTATTTTCTAGAAGTTAAAAAGGTTGTGTGGTAGTATACCATTGTCACTTATGTCCATCCACAGTTCCTAAATGTCACATGTGATAAATACAAGGATGTACAAAAAGCTGTCTGTTAGTTGAGAGGAAATGGAAGGCTTTTCATTCTTTCTACTTCCATGCTTCCATTTCAGCAGTTTTCTTTTTTGGAACATGAGTAATGAATTGTCTAATGAAACTTTCTTATTTAAATAAGATAGGTTTAGGAGGCTCTGCTCTGGATGACTGGTGCTATTATGAATATTCAGTTAACTTTTAGAGCAGGGTTTCTTAATCTCAGCGCAGTTAACATTTTGGGACAGATAGTTCTCTGTTGTGGGGGGCTGTCCTGTGCATTATATAATGAGTGGCAGCATCCCTCGCCTCTACCCTCTAGATGATAGCACCCCCACAGTTGTAACAGCCAAAAATGACTCCATGCATTGCCAAATATCCCATGAGGGGTAATATCACCCCTAATTGAGAACCACAGCTTTTGATAATCTGGCCATTGATTTTAAGCCTATGGGACAGTGCAGATTGACCATGGTATGGCATTTCTTCCCATTGGTGTAAGTCTTCAGTCCACCATGTTCCTTATTTGGTCAAGGTATTGGCAAAATCATGATGAGTAAAATGGACCTTGCTTTGAAGTAACTCATAGTTTAACAATTTTTAAATTAAGTTGATCCTTCAGGTTTTGTAAATTTGCCAGGTGATTCTTAGTAACAGTTTGAAGGAGTGCCTTGAGCTTCTTAGGTAGTTGTAATAAATATCCCAAATCAGGTATGATTATGTGGTATCAAAATACTTCAGAGCAGTGGACAACCACCTGTAATTTTCTTTAAGCTTTTTATTGAATATTCTTTGATTCTTTTGCATGGAATAAATTGAAATTTGTTGCTTTGTTTTACTACAGGATATTTACTTGTACTTTATGGTTATTAAGACTTTTTCCTCCAAATCTTTTATAAACCAACACTTGTGTTATGGATTTCGGGCATAATAACAGCACCTGTCCTGATACATAGAGTTCTTATTGTTTGAACAGCTGTCTACACTCTGGACATTTGTACATGCACATTCAATTTTCAAAGAGTAATTGTGTGATGAAAAAGTCTTGTAATTGTGTAACTGAAGCTAAACTGGGTGTTTAGCTCAATAGTGAGTATATAAAACCCTTAAAAAGTAAAAAATAACCCCAAATCCTATGACTAAACACTGTGATTCATGTAAAATCAAGTATAGAGCAATATATAACAGAGCATTAATACTGCATTTGAACTGATAAACTATTAGGACAATATAGTTAAAATAAACAAATAAAAGAATTACTCTCTCGTACAGCATCTCTCTGGCATTTATCTAGTCTTTTGTATATGCCAAAAGTGATTCAACTCTTAATTCATAAAATTATATTAGGGATCTGAGTTTTACAGTTTTATATGTGTTAAGAGTAAAGAATATTCAAGGATATAGTCATTTTTACTTTTAAAATTTCCTTGATCACTGAAGGCTTTCATATGAAGATTTTTATTTTGCAAAACTATTGTTTTATATATATACACATATATAAAAATGTATATATATTTTCTATGTATATTTATATACAAAATATATAAATGTATATATACAGTCATGACTATTTATTAAGTGATTCCAAATGCCAGGAACCATGCTAAGCACTTTACATACAACAATGTATTTAATCTAAGAACCTCACCCAGAGTTACACAGTGAATTCCAGAATCCAAATCTGAACCCACACTTGTCTGGTACCAGTGTTCTTGTTCTTAACCATTATACCACATGGCTCCACTCAGCATTTATGGGCACTAAAAGAAATGTATATTTCACTCAAAAGAATGAAATTGGACCCTTATCTTACATCTCACACAAAAATCAACTCAATATGGACTAAAGATTTAAATGTAAGGCCTGAAACCACAAAACTCCTAGAAAAATACATAGGAAAAAACTTCTTGGCATTGGTCTGGGCAATGATTTTTTGGATATGACACAAAAATCACAGGCAGCAAAGACAAAAATAGACAATTGTTACGCTGTCAAATCAAAAAGTTTCTGAACAGCAAAGGAAAGAATCAACAAAATGAAAAGGCAACCTACTAAATGGAAAAAAATATCTGCAAACCATATATCCCATAAAGAGTTAATATCCAAAATATTCAAGGAACTCCTACCACTCAATAGCAAAAACCAAAATGACCCAATTAAAAAGCAGAATGTATACACACAATATAACATACCTTAAATGATAATATGTCACTGTTCTGAAGTAACCATACTTAAAATGGTGTTTTAAGATAAGTGTTCAAGATAATTGACATCCTTTTTGTTATAACTTATATAAGCCACAAGGCTACATAAACTTTAATAAAAAATTTAAAAAGAGAGATATTTTAAAACAGCATATTTTTATAATGAAAACTATCTCGAT
>JAQQAC010026012.1:14694777-14737317 GCA_029783875.1 Phataginus tricuspis
AGATAAAAGTGAATAGTAGTCTATGAAAAATCAAATCTATAAATATTCAAACTTAAAAACTATGTAGTAAGTCAGTAGTCCATTTAATTGGGAAACAAGAGAGAATGGGATACAAATAATTATAGTACTATTATCATCCTCACTCTATGAAGAAACAAACAGAGAGAGGTTTATTGGGTACTGTCTCCCAGACTGATGCCTTTGTTTGAAAAAAGTGATTTGCTACGAAGTCTCTCATGTAGGAGAAAGTATTACATTGTCAGACTCTCAGGATATTGACTTTAGGCAGGTACTGAGAACATAAGCCTATTAAGTTAAGATGGGCTATCTATATCAATTTTTTTGTTCTAAGCAGCTCAGTATGGTTATATCTTTGCCAGGCTTAGTGCTGGTATGCTGTAAATGTCTAAATATCTCTGTTTGTCTGTTGTAGAATGAATGAATGTATAAGTTTTCTCTTGGACATACACCTGACATAAGGCTAAAAGTGGAAAATGCAATTTTCTTCAAAGAAATATCTTTTATAAATGACTTGTCTATAATAATCATTTCATTCATATTTTTAAATGCACCTGTAGCCTGGTCAAGGGATCACTCACTACATTTTCAAAGGTAACTCATTTATTTTCACATTACAGGCCAAAGCAAATGTGTTCCCATCACATCAGTCCTTTAATGCAGATACGGCCCCTGCATTATAAATAGATGTGAGCTGTTGAAAACTCAAGGCTTGGTCCTTTTGGAACTCTGTTGCTAAGAGCAAGGAGTCGTGAGGACCGCCGGCTTTGGAGTTTGATTGGCCTGAGGTTGAATCATGGCTTTTAAGCATATTAGGTACATGACCATAGGCATAATGTGCAGTTCCTCAGTGGACCGATCTGAAAATGAGAGTAATTATCATATGATTATTTTGTGTGCTAAAAAAAAAATCTATATACTGGCTAATGTAAAATAGGTTGTTTTAGCACTGAGTCACAAATCTAGAGGAAATGAAGGAAGTGAAAAAGAAGAAAGCTGGCTAAAAATTTAAAAATCAATTAGCTTTCCTTACTAAAATATTAAGTGTTCAAGCAAATTCTCAGGACTTGATCTTGCTGCATTTCTTTAGCCTGTTTTTTTTTTCAGCCTGCTTTTCTTGATATTTGCTTTATTATAAAGGTTCTCTCAATGTTGGCTCCCTGCAACTCTTTATTTATATTTTACCAGTTTCCAATCTAATCTAGGAAAATAATCTAATCTACAAAATCTAAACTAGGAAGAGCAACTCTCCTAAGAAATACAGACAAAAGTCCTGGCTTTGCTTTGATTAAATCAGCTTTTACATCCCTGAAACAATCATCGGTCTGGGGATATTTGTTATTTTGATTGTCCAGACCTAGGTCACATACTCACCTTTGGAATTAGGGAGGATTTCAGCTCCTCCAAAGAGTAAGGACAGAAAGTAAGGGAAGCATGTTTCCCCAAAGGAAAATATAGGTAGTGCTATCAGAAGACAGAAGAATGGATGTCAGATGGAAAAATCAGAAAAATGTCCACTCCATTAGCAGTTAACTGAATGGCAGTTCTTGTTTGCATTTTTAGGCCATTTAAAACATCCTATTAAGTCCATTATATTAATCACTCTATTTAAAAACTTTATTGAAAAAATATATTCAGATTTCCAATCTGGGAATTGCAATACTTCTCCTTCCCTTTCTTCAAGGTGAGTGTGAAGTAATGTTTTACTCCCTGTAAAATATAACAGATTATTGCCTCATAACCTTTTTCCTGTCTTCTTGTTCCAGAAGCAAGAACCAGTTACTTTTTTCTGCTATTAATATACAATTACATAAGCAACATTATGGTTACTAGACTCCCCCTATTATCAAGTCCCCACCACATACCCCATTGCTGTCACTGTCCGTCAGTGTAGTGAGATTCTATAGAATCACTACTTGTCTTCTCTGTGCTATACTGCCTTCCCCGTATGCCCCCACCCCACCTCCACTCCCGCTACATTATGTGTACTAATTATAATAGCCCTTTTTCTCCCTTATCCCTCCCTTCCCACCCCTCCTCCCCAGTCCCTTTCCCTTTGGTAACTGTTAATCCATTCTTGGGTTCTGTGAGTCTGCTACTGTTTTGGTCCTTCAGTTTTTTCTTTGTTCTTATACTCCACAGATGAGTGAAATCATTTGATACTTGTCTGTCTCTGCCTGGCTTATTTCACTGAGCATAATACCCTCTAGCTCCATCCATGTTGTTGCAAATGGAAAGATTTGTTTTCTTCTTATGTCTGAATAATATTCCATTGTGTATATATACCACACTCTTTATCCATTCATCTACTGATGGACACTTAGGTTGCTTCCATTTCTTGGCTACTGTAAATAGCGCTGTGATAAACATAGGGGTGCATATGTCTTTTTCAAACTGGGCGTTTTTAGGGTAAATTCCTAGGAGTGGGATTCCTGGGTCAAATGGTATTTCTATTTTGAGTTTTTTGAGGAACCTCCATCCTGCTTTCCACAATGGTTGTACTAATTTACATTCCCACCAGCAGTGTAGGAGAGTTCCCCTTTCTCCACATCCTCACCAACACTTGTTGTTGTTTGTCTTTTGAATGGTGGCCATCCTTACTGGTGTGAGGTGATATCTCATTGCATTTCTCTGATGACTAGTGATGTGGAGCATCTTTTCATGTGCCTGTTGGCCATCTGAATTTCTTCTTTGGTGAAGTATCTGTTAAGCTCCTCTGCCCATTTTTTAATTGGCTTATTTGCTTTTTGATTGTTGAGGTGTGTGAGCTCTTTATATAATTTGGATGTCAACCCCTTATTGGATATGTCATTTATGAATATATTCTCCCAAATTGTAGGATGTATTTTTGTTCTACTGATGGTATCCTTTGCTGTACAGGACCTTTTGAGTTTGATATAGTCCCATTTGTTCATTTTTGCTTTTGTTTCCCTTGCCCGGGGAGATATGTTCATGAAGAATTTGCTCATGTTTATGTACAAGAGATTTTTGCCTATATTTTTTTCTAAGAGTTTTATGGTTTCATGACTTACATTCAGGTCTTTGATCCATTTTGAGTTTACTTTTGTGTATGGGGTTAGACAGTAATCCAGTTTCATTCTCTTACATGTAGCTGTCCAGTTTTGCCAACACCAGCTGTTGAAGAGTTTGAAGAGGCTTTAATTTCCCCATTGTATATCCAAGGCTCCTTTATCATATATTAACTAACCATATATGCTTGGGTTTATATCTGGGCTCTCTATTCTGTTCCACTGGTCTATGGGTCTGTTCTTGTACCAGTACCAAATTGTCTTCATTACTGTAGCTTTGTAGTAGAGCTTGAAGTCAGGGAGCGTAATTCCCCCTGCTTTATTCTTCCTTCTCAGGATTGCTTTGGCTATTCGGGGTCTTTTATGGTTCCATATGAATTTTAGAACTATTTGCTTTAGTTCATTGAAGAATGCAGTAGGTGTTTTGATGGGGATTGCATTGAATCTGTAGATTGCTTTAGGCAGGATGGCCATTTTGACAATATTAATTCTTCCTAGCTAAGAGCATGGGATGAATTTCCATTTATTAGTGTCCTCTTTAATTTCTCTTAAGAGTGTCTTGTAGTTTTCAGGGTGTAGGTCTTTCACTTCCTTGGTTAGGTTTATTCCTAGGTATTTTATTCGTTTGGATGCGATTGTGAATGGAATTTTTTCCTGATTTCTCTTGCTGCTAGTTCATCGTTAGGGTATAGGAATGCAACAGATTTCTGCATATTAATTTTGTATCCCACAACTTTTCTGAATTCAGATATTATGTCTAGTCATTTTGGAGTGGATTCTTTAGGGTTTTTTATGTACAATATCATGTCATCTGCAAACAGGGACAGTTTGAGTTCTTCCTTGCCAATCTAGATGCCTTTTATTTCTTTGTGTTGTCTGACTGCTGTGGCTAGGACCTCCAGAACTATGTTGAATAAAAGTGGGGAGCGTGGGCATTCATGTCTTGTTCCCAATCTTAAAGGAAAAGCTTTCAGCTTCTCGCTGTTAAGTATAATATTGGCTATGGGTTTATCATATATGGCCTTTATTATGTTGAGGTACTTGCCCTCCATACCCATTTTGTTAAGTTTTTATCATGAATGAATGTTGAATTTTGTTGAAATGTTTTTGCTGCATCTATGGAGATCATCATGTGGTTTTTGTCCTTCTTTTTATTGATGTGGTGGATGATATTGATGGATTTTCTAATGTTGTACCATCCTTGCATACCTGCGATGAATCCCACTTGATCGTGATGGATGATCTTTTTGATGTATTTTTGAATTTGGTTTGGTAACATTTTGTTGAGTATTTTTGCATCTATGTTCATCAGGGATATTGGTCTGTAATTTTCTTTTTTTGTGGTGTCTTTGCCTGGTTTTGGTAGTAGAGTGATGTTGGCCTCGGAGAATGAGTTTGAGAGTATTCCCTCCTCTTCTACTGTTTGGAAAACTTTACTGAGGATGGGTATTAGGTCTTCACTAAATGTTTGATAAAATTCAGCAGTGAAACCATCTGGTCCAGGAGTTTTGTTCTTAGGTAGTTTTTTGATTACCAATTCAATTTCTTTGCTGGTAATTGGTCTATTTAGATTTTCTGTTTCTTCCCTGGTCAGCCTTGGAAGGTTGTATTTTTCTAGAAAGTTGTTCATTTCTTCTAGGTTATCCAGTTTGTTAGCATATAATTTTTCATAGTACTTTCTCATAATTCTTTGTATTTCTGTGGTGTCTGCAGTGATTTTTCCTTTCTCATTTCTGATTCTGTTTATGTGTGTAGACTCTGTTTTTTTCTTGATAGTTCTGGCTAGGGGTTTATCTGTTTTGTTTATTTTCTCAAAGAACCAGCTCCTGCTTTCATTTCTTCTTTCTATTGTTTTATTCTTCTCAATTTTATTTATTCTGCTTTAACCTTTATTATGTCCCTCCTTCTACTGACTTTGGGCATCATTTGTTCTTCCTTTTCTATTTTCATTAATTGTGAGTTTAGACTGTTCATTTGGGATTGTTGTTCTTTCCTGAGGTAGTCCTGTATTGCAATATATTTCCCTCTTAGTACGGCCTTCACTGAATCCCACAGATTTTGTGGTGTTGAATTATTGTTGTCATTTTTCTACATATATTGCTTGATCTCTAGAACCAGATACTTTTTAAAAGGACTTTTAAGTTATTTTACGTTGTTGGTATTGTTTAACTGCTAATAACTATATGGAAACCACCACTTCTGGTTTTTTTTTTCCCTTTGACTTTAGAAGGAAAGACAGGTACATGTAAGTGTTCATAGTGGGCTCTGGAGTATGCAGGAACTGAGTATGCCCTAAGGTGCATGGGCATCTTGGACATTGTGGGGTGAATCATTCTAGACCTTTGCTAATAAAGGGGAGATTGGGAAAGACTGAGATAAGCCATTTCTCAACCAGATGGATCATGGTATTAAAGAATCCGAAATGCATCGATAAGGTTGCTCAAGAGCAGTAGGTTGCAAACTACACTCAGGGGCCAAATCGCTGCCTCTTTTTTGTTAAAGTTTTACTTGAATGCAGCCCTACCCATTTGTTTAAGTATCATGTATGGCTGCAATGGCAGATTGAGGACTTGTGAGTGACACTCTGGCCTTCAAAGCCTATAATATTTGCCACCCAGCCCCTTGTAGAAAAAGTTTTCTAACCCCTGCTCCAGAGTAAGGAGGACATCAGTTTAGGTTTGAAGAGAATTGCATTTTGGACTAGAGTTTAGAAGACATGGTCCAGACTCCAGAACCATAACCAGAGAGAAGAGTGTTAAGAATTTAAAAAATCAATTCTCAGGTGAAAAGGGCAACATCCAGGTCAGAATCTCAGTCCTGCAGGGCCAGTGTAGAGGTGAGGAGGCAGGGGTTACAATGATATCCAGGGTATCCTTGATGCAATGGATACTCAGTCTGATTGTTGGATACTTTTGTGGTGATAACTGTGCTGAATTACAACATTCAAGATCTGAGAAAAATGACTTACTTTCCTCCACTTCAAAGGTGTTGGTGTCATAATCCAAATTTTCTTCATGTTGAGATAATTCAGATGTGGCAGGGAAATAGGGCCCTGTATACGTCCAGCCCAGGACTAGTGTTAGGGAAGAGGGAAGCATTCTGTGGTGGGAAAGGAGTTCTGCCACTATAGACCTTTATTTAGACTTGTACTTAAGTGAGGATAATAGTGAGAAAGCAATAAAATTTCCCAAGTGCCTATGAGCCTAGAGAGTCATTTTCCTGTTTGTATATTACTGGGGATCTCAAAGGGCCATAGCTCCTGAAAAGGGATCCTTTCTCCCTCGAATCTGTGGCTTGCAACATGATATATGAGTCTCTCAACATGTTGATCTCTTTTGGCTAATCCCGTAGCCCAAATTAATTGTTCTTTTCTCTGTGTTCTTATTTTTATCACAGTAGTCAGCCTACCTTGCCTAATATTACAATTATATGTGTACATATAATCCTTCCCCCTAGACTGGGCATTACTTGAGAGCAAAGATTTAGCTTTGCCCATGTAAATATCCCCTGAATGCTTAATTATAATGCCTAGTGGCTTAAATTGAATTTAATGAAGTGAGGTTTGTTATATCCTATTAGGACTGTTGACGATACAGACCCAAGTCTCTTGTCTTATAACCCATTTTTCCCTGTAGTAGCTATAACAATTTACTGCTGCACGTGGAATCTCCTCCAGCTTAACTGGGCTTGACCGAATTCCTAGTTGGCCATAGCTGATTAAATTCCCCAGAGGAAACTCAGCCACTGAGGGTCTTTAGTTAAGAAACAGAAAAGTGCTTAAGAAACAGAGACCATCTTTAAACAGAACTACTGCAGTAGCTCACAGCTCACAGAACTGAAGTATCACTGAACAAGCAAGCCCAGGAAAGCTCTGAGGGCTTCAGGATCAAGAGCTCATGAGCCCTTTGTCGTGGGCACCTCCACGCAAGACTCAGATTCCTAAGATTCTCTTTAAGCCAACCTGATTCGAGAGTCCAATCCTGTGACTAGAAAACAGGTTTTGTTTTGTTTTGTTTTAATCAGAAATTGTTGTTAAGAGGATGCAAGGAGAGAGGAAGTGGATAAGCAAACAAAACCAAGCATTACCAGGAATTTATCCGAAAGCAGACTGAGACACCAAGATTCCCTCTCAGCAATGTGGATTTAGAGACAAAACCCCCCCACACAAATGGATGAGTGACTTTTGGCTTAAAAGTCACGTAGACCAAGACCAGAGCCATAGTGAGGAAGCAGAGGAAGTGGAAAGAGCACTGACGGAGAAAGGCAGAGAGGGCAGGCCAGACGGCCATGCGGTCCATATGAGATGAACAAGGTGGCTTCGTTTCTCCTGGTTTCCCTTCTTTTCTTCAGCCTACCAACGTGTGATTCGTTTCCTGCAACCATTGTGTACTAAGAGGTCCCCTCAATTTATAAACAGGAAGGTTAGTATTTGCCTCCATGTTTTGGAATGTTCAGTTATGGAATAACTGAAATTAAATTTCTCTTACACACCAAGGAGTAGAGAAAAGCAAAGATAATCTCAGAAATGAGACATATCTCCCATTTTCCTATTTTGCCATTTGGTGATAATGATGGCAGTGATTTAAAATATGTTTAGCACTTAGTATGTTCCAAGCACTGCTTTAAACATTTACACATACTGTCTTCTTAATCCTCACAACAACCCTGAGGTGTAGGTAGAATTATTTCTTCCATTTTGCACATGAGAAAACTAAGCTATAGAAAGATTAAGTCACGGAACCAGGATTCAAGTTCCCTAATTCAATGTCAAAGCATAATTCTCAGAAGTGCGAATCTCTTCATAAACTTCAGAAACTAAGGAACCTATAGGAAATCTAAGTCTTGGGTGGTTTAAAATGTTATAAATACTTCTGGATCAAAAATTTCTCTTTTTTCCAGGTCCTACTCAAATCTCAGAGTTACTATTTAACCTCTGGCATATCAAAAGCTATTTTTAGCTGGACCAAGAAATAAAGCTTTACATGAACAGCTTCCATAACAGCAATAATAATAGCGACCATTTACTGAGCAATTACAATGCACCAGGCTGGCTTGTGAGCATTTTATACTTATTATCTCATTTTATCCTCTTCACAACCCGCTGAGAGGGTGTTATTTCCACTGTAATTATGTAATATTGTTGTATAATAAAATGCTTAGAATTATGCATTTTTGTATAATAAAAATGCAGCTCTGGATATGTGGTACTTTTAGTAAATATTTGCTTAATGAAAACATGACAGGATTAATTTGCAAAATAATCTCTCTGCTGCCTTTAGCCCTTGAAGAGAGTGGGAAACGAGCTGTCCTCTTTTTTAGGACTTGTCAGAGATGGTTTCACCTGATACTTATGCAGTGTCCTTTCTTTTCTTTTTTATCTCCATTAGGAAGAGTTTCTGTCAAGGGCTTCAGAAGAACACAAGCGAAGGGGCATTTCCGATCCACTGCTGGTGAGTGAAGTCGAAGGACGCAGCTTCCTCAGCCAGGCCCGAGTCCTGGTCATCAGGGATGAAAGCTAAAGTTCAAGCAGATGCCAACAGCCCATCTCCTTTCTACCTCTTTGGTCTCTTTTCACTGGGTTCTGTGTATCCTTTGTAGTCCAACCTGCAAATTACTTTGAGGAGAGATCCACCCCTAGGCCAATCTAGGTATAAATTAGTTCTCTTACTAAGGTAGGAAAAAATACTAGTGAACCTTTACATATTGAACTTGTGGGTCAAGTAATATGAAATTCCTTTCTTCATACCTTAAAATCTTTTGATCATGTTGTTCTGAAGCCATAGCATTAGATTGCTGTTTACTTCTCGGTTCCAGCTCTGGACCTGACACCTTCAGGAGTTTGTTTTGTGGCTTAAACCATAAAAAAAGAGCAAGTTGACAAAATGGGTATATGTAACAAAAAAAAATGGGACTTTAAATTTGATATTATATTGTTGATACAGTGATTTGACTTTTCATAATCCAGTCATAATGAGACAGTATGCTGCATAAGCCAAGGCCGCAGCAAGGACTGATGGTAAGCATCAAGAGGGTGTGGAGGAAGTGGGTTATGACCTCTTTTTCTCCTAACTGTTGTACAGCATTGTCTTAAAAAAGTCAGTTACAAAACAGCTCATGAAGCCCTGATGTATTTAGGGGCAACAGTAACAAAAAAAATTAGATTTATTGAAAGATGCATGACTTTTTCACCTTTTTTCCTTTCACAGGGATTTGCTCTTTCCATCAAGTTATCTGTCGCTTTTTTTTCCCTCAGATGGTATTATTTCATGTCACTGTGTCAAGCTGGGTCTATTGGAAATTCCTATGTCCTTTGTAATATAAGTTTTAAACAACATATGATTTACTCTGTTTTTTTTAAATCAGCTGCTTTCTTAAGTGGGAGTCTGTCTGGCATCCTTAATATTCTTCTATATAAATTGTGATGAAAGAACAGATAAACCTAAGTAAATCCAGTGTGTGGAATGCCTTTAAAATCTGAGGAACTTGTCAACGGGTTAAAAAGTAAATGTTGGCTTTGTTTTAAATACCCTTGCTGGGGCCCATTATGCATAAAAAGGGGCCACAGCCCATTTGCAAGGCCTCTGAATGAACTCCATTCATTCTGTACTTGGAAGTGTCTCTTTAGCCACAGAGAAACAATAGTTATAACCTAATTTCTCTGGTGCCAATATCAGCACAGGAAAAGCCAAGAGACCGTTGTGAAAACTCTTACTAACTTTTCTTGGTGATTATATAATTCTGTATTCGTTAATCATATTTGTGTATTTAAATAAGCACTTTTTCCAAAAGATTAAAAAGTGGTTTGGCAATGCTGTAATATCACATTTCATGCATTGAGCAACATTTTTTAAATGGAATATTCCAAAGTAATTTGCTTATTAGACATACTAAAGTTTATAAAAACACAATAAAATGCACCCTGAGGCTTTAAAGGGAGAACTTTTGTGTTTTTAATTACTGTATTTTAAAATCTGATAACTCAAAACTACAAATCTGCTAAGTTAATCCATTAACCAGTTTTCACGTTTACCTGCAGATGTCAGTGCACATCTGGAAGTAGTAGTGGTGGTATGATTTCCAGGTGGTATCAAGAGTGAACTTTAAATGCGGATCTGATCTGAGCATGTCACTCCTTGTTCAAAACCCTTTGTTGTTAGCCTAGAAGGAAGGCCCGTGTTCCACATGACTACAAAGTCCTCTTTCCGGCTTCTGCCTCTGTCCACCTGCTTCTCAGCCTTAGCTCCCTCCATCCTTCCATCACTGAACTCTCTTCAAGTGGGCCTGGCTCTTTCTTCCCACATGACATTGTTTCTGTGTGTTCCTGCCTGGAACTCTTTCCCTACCAGCCTGTTTACCCCTTTAATCTGACCAATCCTTACTTACTCTTGAAGTCTTAGCCGTAAGGTTACTTTTTCAGGAAGACTTCTACTTGTATTAACTAACTAATTAGTTGAAAGTCCAGTGTATTTGGGGCTGATTTTGTGAGTTTTAGTTGTTGAGGGTAGTTTGGAACCAAATGGTGAAGGACTTCTAAACTGTGCTTTCAAGGTTTTGAACAGGAAAATGATGTTAGCTCTGTGTTTTTAAAAGTTTGAAGGATGGACTGAACTTTAGAAAGAACGCTTAGCATACCCTCAGATTAATGATGAGCAGACTAGGGAACCGCACTGATCATCTGATGATACCATCTTCACTCTCCCGAGCACTGTGAAAAATCACTGTTTTGATTGCATTCGTGGAGACCCTGCTAATTCATTATTGAAAAATACCAGTTGCCAGTAGCATTTTGGTTTATATTGTCATTTACTTTGTGAGTGATGCTAAATATAATATTAACTAAAACACAAAGACCATTACATTATTAAGTAGGATATAGTGAAGAGTGCAGGCTCTAGAAGAGAAATGGTTTAAAATTCTTGCTATATATGCCACTTACTAGCTGTATGGACGTGCACAAGCTATTTAGACAGCTTACATAGAAAAATAAATGTGAACTGAGGAGTGGAGAGATTGGGACAAGGAAGATAGACCCTAAAGCAGTTTGCCAAGCCTGACATTACTTTGAATTTGAAAATGTCATCTAAAAATCCATGTGAATCTTGAATTCTCTTCCATAACACATTGCTGTTTGTTTTAACAAAAATATTTTTAAGTTGGGGAAAGGGAGTAAGTTGGTTGGTGATTAAACTTAAATTTCCTGTACAATTATTTCCCCAGAAAGACACATTATGTTTATCATATGGCTTGAAGCATCCTCCAGTACAAAAGTATGTAAACAGACTAAGAGAATTACCAGAAATATAGCTATATAATCTTACTAGAGCAGAAGGCCTATACTAATCTTCAGGCCCTGATTTACTGTGTTCAGCCCTAGAATACTATATTCTAGACTAATTTTTTAAAAATCTAGCTCAGTAATGTTACAAAATAAACTCATTTCCCTCTGCTCACGTCCCTTAAATCCAGATTATCCTAACTTTCCTGGCTTCACAATTTTTCCAGTTATTCTCACAGAAACCTCAGGAGGCACATTAGCTTACCTCTTTTGCTTATCTCCACTAAATATTTAATTTTTAATTTTTGTTATTTTTACCATTCTACTCATTTTTTAAAATATTTTTAATTGAAGTATAGTTGATATACAATTGTACGTTAAATTCAATGTACAACACATGGTTTACCAGTTACCCATATTATTAAATCTTCTCCCTAACTAGTGCAGTTACTATCAGTCAACATAGGAAGATGTTACGGAATCATTGGCTATATTCTCCATGCTGTACTACCATCCCTATGACCAACTTGTATATGATTGAGAATTTTTATTCCCCTTTATTCCCCCCAACTTTCCACCCACCCATCCCAAACACTTCCCCATTGTAACCACCAGTCACTTCTCAGAGTCTATGAGTCTACTGCTATTTTGTTCATATTGTATTGTTTTCAGATTTCACAAGTAAGTGAAATCTTATGGTATTTGTCTTTATCTGCCTGGATTATTTCACTTAGCATAATATCCTCTAGGTCCATCCATGTTGTCACAAATAGCAGGATTTCTTTCTTTTTTATGACTGAATAGTATTTCATTGTGTATATAGACCATCTCTTCTTTATCCATTCATCTGTTGATGGATTCTTAGGCTGCTTCCATATCTTGGCTATTGTAAATAATATGGAATTAAATAAGGAGTGCTTATATCTTTTTGGTTCAGGCATTTTGGTGTTTTTGGGGGGTAAATTCCTAGTGGAATGGTATTTCTGTTTTTAGTTTTTTGAGGAATCTCCATACTGCTTTCCACAGCAGTTGCACCAGTTTACATTCCCACCAACAGTGTAGGAGGGTTCTCTTCTCCACATCATCACCAACACTTGTTATTTCTTGTCTTTTGGACAGTGGCTATTCTAAATGGTGTGAGGTGATAGCTCATTGTGGTTTTGATTTGCATTTCCATGGTAATTAGTAATGTAGAACATCTTTTCATGTGCCTGTTAGCCATCCATATTTCTTCTTTGAAAAAAATGTTTCAGGGTCTTTTGTGATTCCATATGATTTTGGGATTATTTGCTCTAGTTCATTGAAAAAATGCCATTGGTGTTTTGATAGGGATTGCATTGAATCTGTAAATTGCTTTGGGCAGGATGACCATTTTGACAATACTAATCTTCCTATCCATGAGTATGGGATAGATTTCCAATTATTTGTGTCTCTGTCCATTTTTTAGACAAGTTATTTGTTTTTTTAGTGTTGAGGCATATGAGCTCTTTATGTATTTGGATGTATTTTGAATGTTAATCCCTATGATATAAATTGTTTACAAATATATTTTCCCATACTGTTTGTTCTGTGAAGACATCTTTTGCTATACAGAAGCTTTTTAGTTTGATGTAGTCCTGCTTGTTCATTTTTTATTTCCCTTGCCTGAGGAGATGTGTCCAAAAAAAAATTGCATATGCTCATGTTCAAGAGACCTTTTCCTATGTGTTCCTCTCAGTTTTATGGCTTTGTATCTTACATTTAGATCTTTAATCCATTTCAAGTTTACTTTCATGTATGGAGTTAGATGATAATCCAGTTTCATTCTCTTGAATGTAGCTCCAGTTTTCCCAACACCAGTTACTGAAGAGAATGTCTTTATCCCATTGTATATTCATGGCTCCTTTATCATATATTAATAGACCCCATATATGTGTATTTATATCTGGGACCTCTATTCTGTTTCATTGGTCAATGGGTCTGTTCTTGTACTAGTACCATACTGTTTTGATTACTGTAGCTTTGTGGTATAGCTTGAAGTCAGGGAGTGTAATCCTCACAGCTTTGTCCTTTTTTTCTCAGGATTGCTGTGGCTATTCAGGGTTTTTTGTGGTTCCATATGAATTTTGGGATTATTTGCTCTAGTTCCTTGAAAAAAATGCCATTGGTGTTTTGATAGGGATTGCATTGAATCTATAAATTGCTTTGGGCAAGATGACCATTTTGACAATACTAATTCTTCCTATCCATGAGTATGAGATAGATTTCCAATTATTTGTGTCTCTTTATCTAATTAGTGTCTTATAGTTTTCAGAGTACAGGTCTCTCACTTCCTTGATTAGGTTTATTCCTAGGTATTTTATTCTTTTTGATGCAATTGTAAATGGAATTCTTTTTCTGATTTCTCTTTCTGCTAGTTCATCATTAGTGTATAGGAATGCAACAGATTTCTGGGTATTAATTTTGTATCCTGCAGCTTTGCTGAATCCAGTTATTTGTTCTAATAGTTTTTTTGTGGAGTCTTTAGGGTTTTCTTTCTATAGCATCATGTCATGTGCAAGTAGTGACAGTTTACTTATTTCTTACCAATTTTGGATGCCTTTTATCTCTTTATCTTCTCTGGTTGCTGGGGCTAGGACCTCCAGTACTATATTGAGTAAAAGTGGTGAGAGTGGACATCCTTGTCTTATTGCTGATTAATTAGAGGAAAATGTTATAGCTTTTCACCACTGAGTATGATGTTAGCTGTGGGTTTGTTGTATATGGCCTTTATTATGCTGTACTACATTCCCTCTATACCCATTTTGTTGAGAGCTTATATCATGAATGGATGTTGAATTTTGTTACATGTTTTTTCAACATCTATTGAGATGATCATGTAGTTTTTATCCTTCTTTTTGTTAATGTGGTGTATCACTTTGGTAGATTTATGCATACTGTACCATCCTTGCATCTCTGGAATAAATTCCACTTGGTTGTGATAGATAATCCTTTTGATTTTTTAAAATGGCTTGCTAATATTTTGATGAGGATTTTTGCATCTGTGTTCATCAGGGATATTGGTCTGTAATTTTCTTTCTTTGTAGTGTCTTTGCCTGCTTTTGGTATTAGAGTGATGCTGGTCTGATAGAATGAGTTTGGAAGTATTCCCTCCTCTTCTATTTTTTAGAATACTTTAAGAAGGATGGATATTAGCCCTTCTTTAAATGTTTGGTATAATTCAGCTGTGAAGCTGTCTGGTCCCGAACTCTTGTTTGTTAGGAGTTTTTTGATTACCAATTCAATTTTGTTACAGATAATTGGTCTGTTCAGGGAAGGTTGTATTTTCTAGGAATTTGTCCATTTTTTCTAGGTTTTCCAATATTGACATGTAATTTTTAATAGAATTCTCTAATAACTCTGTATTTCTATGGTGTCAGTTGTAACTATTCGTTTTTCATTTCTGATTTTGTTATTTGTGTCCTCTGTCTTTTTTCATGGTAAGTCTGGCTAGGGGTTTATCTATTTTGTTTATCTTCTCAAAGAATGAAGTTTTGGTTTCAGTGATTTTTTTCTATTGTTTTATTTATCTCAATTTTATTTATTTATGCTCTGATCTTTTTTATGTCCCTCCTACAAACTTTGGTTTCATTTGTTCTTCTTTCTCTAGTTTCTTTAGTTCTGAGTTTAGACTATATACATGGGATTATTCTTATTTCCTGAGGTAAGCCTGTATTACTATGTACTTCCCTCTTAGAACCATTTTTGCAGCATCCCACATATTTTGAACTGTTGTATTTTAGTTCATGTATTGCTTTATTTCTTCTAAATAGTCATTGATCCATTGATTATTTAGAAGCATGTTTAGCCTCCATGTGTTTGTGGGGTTTTTATTGTTTTCATCCTGTAACTTATTTCTAGTTCCATTCTACTGTGATCTGAAAAGATGCTTGATACTATCTCAATCTCTTTAAATTTATTGAGGCTCTTTTTGTGTCCTATTATTTGATCTTTTCTGAATAATGTTCTATGTGCATTTGAGAAAAATGTGTATCCTGATGCTTTTGGAATGTTCTGTAGATATCTGTTAAATCCATCTGATCTAGTGTGTTTTTTTTGAGTGCATCTGTTTCCTTATTTAATTTCTGTTTGGTTGATCTGTCTATTGATGTAACTGGTGTGTTAGTCCCCTAATATGCTTAAGCTGTAGTCTCTTTCTCCCTTTAATTAGTATTTCTTTTACATATTTAGGTGCTCCTGCGTTGGGTGGATTAATATTTATAATGTTTATATCCTCATGTTGGACTTATCCCCTTATCATTATGTGACGTTCTTCTTTGTCCCTTGTTACTTTCTTTGTTTTGAAATCTATTTTGTCTGATAAAAGTACTACTACTTCTGCTTTTTTCTCCCTATTATGTGCATGAAATATCATTTCCTTCCCTTCACTTTCAGTCTATATATGTCTTTAAGTCTGTCATGAGTCTCTTGTAGGCAGCATATAGATGGGTCTTGTTTCTTTATCCATTCTGCCATCCAGTGTCTTTTGATTGGTGCCTTCAGACCATTTATATTTAAGGTAATTATTGAGAGGTATATACTTACTGCCATTTTATTAATTGTTTTCTGGTTGTTTTTGTAGTTCCTCTCTGATCCTTTCTTCTTCTCTTATTTTTTGGTGGTTTTCTTTAGTGTTGTGATTGGATTTCTTTTTTTTTTTTAATTTTTTGTGGACCTAATATAGGCTTTAGGCCTGCAGTTACTATAAGGGTCATAGTTAGTTTTTTAAATGTATAACATTCCATATTAATCGATTGTCACTCTATTTCATACACAGTCTAAGAGTACTTCTCTTTTATTCTTCTTCCTCCTCCATACTTATATATTAGATGTCATAATCTGCATTTTTTTGTATATCCCTTGACTGATTTTGTGTATAGTTGATTGTACTACTTTTTTTTTAACCTCCTATTTGCTTAGTAAGTAATTGGTCTACTACCTTTACTGTGGGTTTATTTAAACTGGTGAAAAATATTTTGACTTAAAAATCTTTTCATTTACAGGAGTCCCTTTAATGTATCCTGTAAGGCTTGTTTAGTTGTGATGAATTCTTTTAACTTTCATTTATCTAGGAAACTTTTCATCTCTCCTTCAATTCTGAATGATAACCTTGCTGGGTAGAAGCTTCTTGATAGAAGGTTCTTCCATTTCAATACAGTAAATATTTCATGCCACTCCTTTCTGGCCTGTAAAGTTTCTGCTGAGAAATTTGCTGATAGCCTGATGGGGTTGCCCTTATAAAATAAGTTTTTACCTCGCTAGCTGCTTTCAAAACCCTCTCTTTATCCTTAATCTTTGTCATTTTAATTATTATATCTTGATGTTGTCTTCCTAGGTTCCTTCTGTTAGGGGCTTTCTGTACTTCTAGGACCTGGGTATCTATTTCCTTCCCCAAATTGGGAAGTTTTCAGCAATTATTTCTTCAAAGCAACTTTCTACCCCTTTGTCTCTCTCTTTTCCTTCTGGAACCCCTGTTATGTGAATAATGTATCATTTGGAGTTGTCACATGGCTCTCTTAGCATCCTCTTGAATCTAGAGATTCTTTTTACTCTCTGTTCCTCAACATTGTTGTTTTCCTATTCTCTAATTTCCATTTGATTGATTGTCTCCTCTCCTTGCAGCAGTCTATTATTCATTCCCTCCACTGTATTTTTCATTTCAGTTTCTGTATTCTTCAGCTCTGAGTGGCTCTTTTTCAGGTCTCTGTCTTTTTTTTGAAGTCCTACCTGAGATCATCAATACTTTCTGCACATCAGTGAGCATATGGTGGTTACTTTGAAATCTTTATCAGGAAGATTAGTGATCTCTGTTTTATTTAGCCCTCTGTCTGGTATCTTATCCTATTCTTTTGTTTGGAACATATTCCTCTGCCCCCTCATTCTGTCTGGGTTTCTGCGTTTCTTCCTTTATATTAGATAGATCCATTATGCCTCCTGGTCTAGAGAGAAATGGCTTTATGAAGAAGGCGTTCTGTGGTGCCCAGAAGCTCCAGACTCTTTGCTCACCTGTAACTGGTTCTCCTGTGCAGTGGGGCTGCAGCTGCTGGTGGTGTCTGTGGGTGGGGCCGCCTTTGTGCGCATGTGCTGGCAGTGGCAGATCTCTGCCCACAGAGGCCCTTTGTAAGTCAGGCTTCCACAGGGATCACTGTGGGCAGGGGTGACCCTGCCTGCCATTCAGCGACAGTGATGCTGCCCAGCTAATGAGGTGGGCAGGGCAGGTGCACAGGGGAGTGCGGCATGAATCTGGGCAACCCACAAGGGCAAAGCAGCATTTGGAGCAGGCCCCACAGGCATCTTCCCAGTTGGACTGATGGAGGGCCAGGAAAGCTGCAAAAAATTCCCTCCACATGCCAGATGTCAAAGTCTTTCTCTGTCAGGCAGCAATGTCTGACTGCTGCAGGGCCAAGTGGGACAGGTGGGTGGGTGGGCAGGTGTTCAGAGAAGCATCTTGGGGATAAGCCTCCAGTGAGGATGATGGAGCATTCAGGGCTGACTCCCATGGTACCCAGCCAGCTGGGCTGTGGGAAGGCTGTGGGAGACTTGTCCACCTGCCTCTTTTCCTAGGAAGTGTTGGGTCTCAGTGGGATGATGGAACATGCTTGTCCTCCACAAGTGGCAGGGTTCTCAGCCTCCCAGAGGGCTCCAACTCTTCCTGGTGTCCAGCCCTGCTGATCACCAAAGCCCGATGCAATGTGGACTCGTGTTCCCACAGCAGTTCTCCAGGGCCAAGTATGCAGAGTTCCGGAGTGCTTATCCCCTCCCAGCTGCATTCCTCTTCTTTCTGTTTGTGGGCTGGGATTTGAGGAGGGCTTGATTCCAGCTGTGCCACTTTACCCTAATCCATGTGGTCTTATCTTCTTCACCAGGTATAGATGGTCTATTCTGCAGGCTTCAGGTCATTTTCAGGGTTAGCTGTTTATGCTGTAGTTGCTTCCTTGGTGTGTACGTGGGAGGAAGTTTCTGCCTTGCTTTCCTACTCAGCCATCTTTCTGCCAGAAGTCCTTTTCCCAAATAATTTAGTTAAATATTTTAGTCTTTCTCCATAGAATCCACTTAAACATATAATTCTTTCTATCACTGTTTTTTCTTTTCCATTTATTTCCTGCAGTCAGCTGTCCAATTTATTGTATTTTTTCCCTGGACTATTACTGAGTTCATGAGCCAGTTTTCTATATGCATTCTCATTCCCTTTAATTTATGCTATGTACAATATTCCTTCAATGTCTCTTCCTCAACTATAAAATTAAATATTGTTTTTCACTACAGTCCCTCCCCTATATTGTGTTGACTTTCTTTTCCAGCTTAATCCTTTCCTACCCTCCCATTATGGTCACACTCTACAACTATAGCGAACTGTCCGCTCATCCCTGAGCACCCACTAGCCTTCTTGTCCCTAAGCCTCAGAACCAACTAGTCTCACTGTCTTTCACTATTGTCTCCATTTTTCAAAGCCTATCTCACAAGCCTCCTCCTCTATAAATCCTTCCTTGTTCATCCCAGCTAGATGTATGGGATCTCTTTCCCTTTGTTTTATTCATTCATATAACAAGTATTTATCAAATGTCTAACATACATCAAATGATAAATTAGTTCTGGGGACTTAGCAATGGCCAGGAAAGAACTGGTACCCACCTTAATGGATGTTATAAACTAATAAAAAGACTTGATAACTAATTTTACATGCCATGGGTTTTACGAGGATGCAGTATGTTTAGGAGAGCATAACTTAGGCTTGGAGTCAAGTGTGGCTTTCCTGGTGTGATGTGTAGTCAAAGATCTGGAGAATGTGGAGGAACTAGCTAGGTGAAGGAGGAGGGGATTAAAGGAATTTGGGGACATGAGTGTTCTAGGCAGAGGAGTAATATATGCAGTGGCCTTGAGGTGGGAATCAGTGAGGCATATGTGAATAACTGAAAGCCAGTATGGGTGGCCAGATGGAATACAACATGAATATTGTGACAGAGGAAATTAACATATTAGCCAAAGACGGATTGATGACCCCATGGGTTTTAAAATGGATTGGAACGGAAGTAAGGAGAGAGAATAGAGAAAAACAGTGAAAGAGTAGAAGAAACAATGCTTGGAGCCCAGAGTTTGAAAAAAAAGGATAGTGGTATGAGTTCATGGGTAGACCCCTTGGTCAGTGAGTCCCATATCTCATTTCTCATTCTTTTTTTTTGTATTTTATGGCATTAAATAATTTTATGATGTGGTATGAATCTGAGCATGGTAAGTGGTAGAAGAAATAGCTATATGTTTTTAAAGAAATAAAATTGTATTGTATTTTGAAATCTCTTTAGATATTTTCTTATAAAATCTCCCAGCAACTAGTTACAAAGTGAGCTGTCTCAAATATGATGTCTGAGTCCTTGCTAATCTTTTTATGAATTATTTTGCTATTTTATAGTCTTGTGGTTCATGTCTGTCTTTCAGTGTTCATTTGTCTTTATGTCTGCATATGTCATGTTTACTTCAGCTAGTTTACATAAATTAGAGCTAGCCAACTCCTGCATTCTACAGAATAAAAGGCAATCACTTTTTCACATTCCTACCCCTGACTAAGGGAAACCCTCCTTCACTGAACAATATCTAAAGTTGTGCCTCTCCGCTATTCTGTCTCCTCTGTTCCTACTCATAGCGACTGTCCAAGTCTCATGTCACCTGCTTCTCGAAGAGGGAAACTACTATGGAGTCAGCATGTAGTCCTTAACTCTACAGGGTAAGAGACTCAGTTGATCCACTAATTAATCTTGCTTATTAATCAAGTGCCATAGTCTATGCATTTATAATAATGTGAATTTATCTTGTTATTGTTTTGAAAAAATAATGACATCATATTAAAAAGATCTTATAATATTAACATAATGAATATAGTATATAGAATTATAGCAGAGGTTTCCAAGACCTCGATGAGTGTCATTTATAGAAAGAGCAATGGATTAAAAATAAGGAGGCCTAACATTCTTATCTCAGAATGCTGCTGTTTTCTAGTGTATTTGAGGCTAATTGTTGAAATTCTCTGGGCCCTGGCAAGAAAGGGGAAAGAAGTAGAAGGTATTCCCATTCCTTTTAAGAGTATGATCCAGAATTTGCATGGATCACTTCTGCTCATGTACCTTTGGACAGAGCTCAGTTAGTTGGTCACATGTAGCTGGAAAGGAGACTGGGTATGTGGTCTGTAGCCAAAACTTGTAAGATGTCATTAATAAAGGAATTGGATAATCTCAGGACAGTTAACAGTCATTGCCATTGTCCCCTTTTATCAAGAAAGCAAAAGATAAAATTTATCAGCACCTTCCTTCCCCTCTCACCTAGAGCAGATTTCTGCTTAGGCTGAATTGGGCCATAGGGTCACCTCTAGTTGCAAGGAAGCTGGGGAAGCAAGAAATAGGATTGACATGATTGGCTTTGACCAATGGTTCCCTAACTTTCTTGGTTCACAGCTCCCTTGGGGTCTCAGTAATTTTATCATGTGCTAGAAGAAATACATAAAAGTTCCATTTACAACTTAGTAGCCATTTGAATAAGTCACACTCATAAATTGAAAGAAAGTTAATACCTTTTTCACTTTTAAGTAACCATGTGTCACTAATGGGATGTGTGCATCTGTTGAACACTCTTCAACTTCTCAAACACTGGAATCAGATTGGATAGTGCCATTTCTTGTTCTACATGTTTTTCATGTTTCATTTTAAGTCACAATAACTAATCACTGAAAGTCCAGCTCTTTAATGAATGATATGTCATAATCTAATGGCATATAGGGACCTAATATGGAAACTGTTTGCTAGGCTAGTAGTCGATATGCTGTCCAACAGACGTTGAGTCCCACTGTGTTTCCCTTGATTATTACAATATGCCATCTCCCCACTAGTGCGTTTGCTTTGGCACCCTTGAAGACTGGGTCCACAGTTTGGGAAACATGTGCTTAGACTAATCATGATCCATTATCTAGGGTTGGGCACAGTGCTTCCCAAACAGGAATCAGCTTTTAGAGAGGAAGAAGAGAGAATAGAAATTGTTTAGGAAACTAACAATTTCTGCCTCTGTGTGTCCCAACTCGACTGTGTGTTCTTTTAGAACAGAGGCCTGTGTCTGTTTTTACATACTGCTTTATGTGTAGCACAGTTCTTGCTACTTAAAAGGAGCTTAGTACATATTTATTAATTAAATGAAAAATGAAAACTATACGGTTAGTGGTATATGGTTAATTCTATGGTCAATTCTATTAGCTATAGACTCCACACTATAGGAAATTTGTTGCCTATGTAATAAACTTCTGTGTGAATTTAAGGGCCTGAACAATGCCTTCCTCATTATTTATTGCCCAGTGCCTAGGACTTATTTGGCACATCGTACCTACAATATAGAAAAGCGCTGGTTGGATGAATGAGTGAATGTCTCAGTGAGAACTAGTTCTGTCTCCAAACACCATTACCAGGGAGTTTCATTACACTGATTATGTAAGTGCTTATTGGTGAGCTCTCAAAATCCATGCCCATGCTGACTGTCAAGAAAGAAAAATAACCACTCTGTCTTATCACTATGGATATATGGTTTTCTTTTGTTACCACAGTCACCAGTAGACAAACTGACAAAAGGAGAAAAGCAGAACTTTTTTTGAGGTATGAGAAGAACTTTTCTCTATAATGGTTTTTACTGTCAGCAGCTAAACTCTTTCACAATTCAGGATTATTACATAAAGCCAGGAAAGTGACTTTTTAAAATAGAGCCACCAAACTTCATAAGTATGATAGGTATTTGAGCAAAAATTGTCTTTCTCCTTTGTCTTGTCCCCTCAGCTCAAATTAATTTTTCTGTATTTTCATGTTTTTGCTACAGGGGACGTCATTTAAGCTTTTTGCCCTTGGTTTCCTGCATTAAAGTGTATAATTCTCTGGCATTCTATAGCAGAATGCGCATGTGCTAGCACATTAAAGTTATGTCTCAATCTAAAGGTTACCTGTGGTTATATGATTTTTCTAGTAATGTATTTAGAAAGTTATTTGTGTATCTGTCTCTAATACTAAATAGAAAGTATTTTGAAGGCAGGGTCTATGTCCTTTTCATTTTCAAATCCCCAGAGCATTGCACAGGGCTAGTGGAGTAGGTACCCAATATATATTTGTTGAGTTAGTAAATTATTTCTTAATCAAGATTTTCTCAAAAGCATTAAATACAGTGTTTTGTTCAAAATAAATACTCAGTGTGTGTATTTTTATTTTGTGAGAACTAAAATCACCTTTAATCCTTTCAGCATTCTGAAAACGAAGGGAAATCAGGATTTATTCTCCCTGAGTATCTAGGGGCTAGACATGTTGCTCCCCAAACAAGAATCGGGTTTGTTTTAGAGAGGAGGGAGAATGGAAATTGTTTAGGAAACGAACAATTTCTGCTTTGGTCTGCCCCAACTAGATGATATGCTTTTTTTAAATATTACAAACACATTTCAAGATTAAATGATAGACTGGTAAGATATGTACACATCACCAAGGGCTCAACCTTGTGTTATGAAACATCTCTCACAAACTGAGGGCATAAACCAAGAACCTGAGAGACAAACATATCTCTTGCTCTTCATCTTTCCAAATGGTTTGAGATAGCTGGCTGAATTATCTTGGGCATCCTCTGGGAGACAGAATGTCAGAACTGATAGCATATATAGCAGAGGACCGCCGGATGGTTCAGTGACCCAAGTACTGATTATACATCATCAAGAGGATTCAGTTCACACCTGTGTGTGGTGCCTAGTGCCCAGGGAGGGCCCCAAAAGTGTTAGCCCCTTTTATCATCCTCAACAGGTAAATCTGGTTTGTAAATGGAAAAATCTTTAGTATTGGATGCCAAATCTTGAATTTGTACTGTAAAAGAAATAAACTAGTTAATGTATGTTTAAAAAATTCTTTGTTTTATTGAAGAACATTTATTACTTTTTGGGGGGCTGACTGAGCATTTACTAAATGAAGGTCTATATCCAGGTGCCAGACTGATGTTACAGTCAGTTTTACATTCCTAAACTTTATTTTTTAAATGTCTCTTCTTTTTTCTTTTCTGAGCACAAAAGTAATACATGCAAACAATTAAATCATTATAAAAATATTTAACAAAAATACTAGCAATAACTTTTGTTGATAGTTCAGGTATATTCCTGCAATTTTTTTCTTTGGATTTATTTATACATAATAACACTTACAATTTCAGGGTTCAGCCTCTCAAATGAAATTGAATCATAGTTCACATACTGTTTAGCAATCACATAATAGTGCATCTAAACTTTTACGTGTAAAAGATCTTTCAACTAGCAAATATAAATTTCATTTAAATACTAGATCTTATCTTTAGATGTTCATGGTACCCTATTCTCTTACTTTAAATTATTTATCACATCTATAAATTAAATTATTAGTTGTAAAATCGTAGGTTTTATTTCTGTCTCCCGATGTAGATTGTAAGTTTCATGCCTAACACACACTACCTGAAATGTACACCAGTAACAGCAATAGATGCTATGAATGGATGAATAAGTGGTCGGCTTCCACCCAAGACTTTCTTTACAAAGCCTGTGCTCTTGCCACATTTTCATACTGCCTCCTCTTACCAGTTATTTATATGCTATGAGAATTTTCATATTCTTGTTTTTTATGGTTATATTATTTTTAGTTTTACTTAGTATATTTTAGGTCAATGTGAAGACAGAGAAATAAACATTATATAAATAGTAATTACATAATAATAAAAATAATCAATATTTTAAATCTTTTAAGTTATTGGAAATTATTAATTTTCAAAATAAAAACAAATGGCAAACATTCATAAGGCAGCTTTGTTTCACTTCTCTGACATATTTCTTAGCCCACTCTCTACCCATTCAAGAAGAAAAAGTTTCTAAACTGAAATAAATACATTAAATTAAATGATGAATGGCAAAGACTGTTAGTTATTCCCTAGTGGTTGTTCTCATGGTGGTAGAGTCTCAGATTTGTGACCGTTCACCATGGACACTCTGCTTCCAGCTTGCAACCAGTCATGGCCAATAGCATGCAAGTGGAAGTGTCTCGTGGCAGTTTTCATGAACATTCCTCAGGGGAGAGCAAGGTGTATGCCCTTCACTCTTGTCCTCTGACTGTTCCCTTGGTCTGTTTCTACGGAATGTGATGCTGCCATTTTGGACTGTGAAGTTGAAACGTTGCAGGACAAAATATCAAGGTGAATGGATCCTGGGTCCCTGGCAGCATAGGTCACCAGGCGAGTCATCAGCCACTTTCTGGACATTTTTATGAGACAAAAATAAACTTCCATCTTGGTTAAGTTGTTGCTGTCATTTGCTCTCAAACCTTATTTTAGCTAATACAGATACTGAATCTGAAATTTCTAAGAAAGTCCCTGTAAGCTTGTTACTTGGCACAAATAACTAGCTCCTACATTTTTACCAAAGGAAACATGTGCATCACTTGCTATTTATAGGTAAAGAAAATAAGGACCAGAGAAGTTTCAGTTCAGATTGTAGGCCCAGTGCTCTCCATAGGAGATTGCATCTGCGTGCTGACAAGAAATAAGACAGAACACAAAGTCTGTAATAGCCTGGTGTTGTACACAGTTCTGTATTTTGTTTCAATATACTAATCTCATTTAATTCCTCACAACCACTCTTAAAGTGTGTTCATAAATGACAAAACTGAGGTCCAGAATGTGTCATCTGCACAAGGTAACAAAACTAAACAGTGAACTAGCTTCCTGGGTTCTTGTTCTTTATGCTTTTTATCATATTGCTCTCTAGTCTTTCTAAGCCTCATCATAAAGTGTATTATTTTATGGTTTATTAACCAAGTTTGATAAATAATTTTTTTCCCATCCCCATTATAGGCTACGGGATGTCCTTTTGACATCCAAATTTGTGCAGCTGAGAGAAGGGCATGAACATCGAAGATTTTATTGTTTATTAAAATAAGATTATGTTTCTCTCTCCGCCTCTGGGAAGGAGGAGATATTGGAAGAAAGAGGAGGTAAAGAATATATCTGACTTAAAACATTCTCTGGGTTCAAGGAAATAGTAGTATTAATTGTCACCTATATTCCTGACCCAGCTAATGGATAATGATTTGTCATTTCAAGTCTTCAGAAACTCAAGCAGTCCATTTATTGACTGAAATGATGTAAACCTAATTGAAAAATCCACATGCAAACAAAACCCAGTTGCTGAGTTGAGTGCCCTGGCTAGTTCACGCTGGTAATTTTTAGTATATAATTTGCATTTGGGTTCAAGCCCCACTGCACTCAAATTTCAGTATTATTTAGTTTCCTGAGAACCCAAATATGGACAACCTTTGTAACCAGTGTTTTCCTCCACTTCCTGCGTGATTGTTTAGGTTACTGCTCCATACTTTGTTTACTGTAGTCTTAGATCACCAGAAGGACAATCTATTCTAAAGATACAATGATCTTGACTTTTTCTCCAAACCACTTTAAAAAGAAAACCATTTTTTTGGAGGGTGGATGGTCTTGATAGTTTCTCTTTTAATTTGTTTGCTTTTCTTACTGTGTATTTTGTTCCATTTTGCTTGTGTGGAGTGTGGACTGAATGTTGCTGACTGAAAGTTTGGATTTCTTCCAGGCATTTATTTTGGGACACGTTCTCAGTCTGTTGCCATGAATACCTATCTATTGCTCTTGCCTAACCTCTCCTCCCCACATTATGACATACACCCATTCTTTTTCCCCTATCTAGAGGGAAGTGAGGGAGTTCTTTCAAACCTCTGTAAATTTAAGTGTTTATAGAGGATTTCTGGAGAGACATAGATAAGACCCAGGAAGCTTACTAAGGATAATAAAATTAGTTGCTGTACTATTTTTTTTTTGAGGGAAATATTCTTAAACTACTTCGTTGCAGTTCCATCATTAAAGTTTTCTCTACCTAGAACTTTCTTTAATAGTCAGTTCTTTTATATGACTTTCTTTTCCCTTCTCCAGCATGAAGTATTTTACTTAAATGACTTTTCCTGATATAAACAATTGCATTTTAAGGAATTGGGAGATGTTGCTTACTAGTCCCCTGCTCTTTTCTCTACATCACACTATTCATTTGAAGGTCCAGATTCTTGGTGTTTTCACTTACATTTTTTGATGCTATGATAACTTGAATACAGTCAAGCTTTGAAATGAAAGTTAGAAGTCCCGAATGCTACCAGATAACCTTTGACCAAATCAATGACCTTTACATTTCTTATTAGTAAAATGTATGTATGATAACTAATAATATCTAATCTATACATTTGTTTGGGCTTGTCTAACAAGTCAGAGAAACAGTAATTGATTACTAGTAATTAATTCATTAAAATTTTAAAAGAAAGGATTCTCATCATTTAATTGGCTTGGATTAAAGAAAAGGAAGAACAGTGTTTTCTGAGATTTTCACATGATTAGTTTAAAAAGACTAGCAACTTTCCTAATGAAAGGACTTGAGATTTTTTTTCAAAATGTGCTTCTATAATTACAGTGATTTTTCAGCAGTCCTAAGAGAGTAGGTAAAATAATATCATAATTATACTTATTGTTAAAAACAGTAAAGTACCCTCTTTTATGATTTCTTGATTCTTTCACTCCCTCACAGACTCAGTTTTAGTTCCACATTAGGCATAAAAATACCTGCAATTATTTCATATCCCAATAGCTTCCACCTTGCCTGAACTGCTATATATCTTATGTATCTTATGACGCTTGTTCTAATCCTTCTTTAATGTACAGTGTTTTCACTGTTTTCTAGAAGTATTTTTTTTACCATTTTTTTTCTTTTGCTATTGTTAATATACAATTACATGAGCAACATTATGGTTACTAGACTCCCCCTATTATCAAGTCCCCACCACATACCCCATTGCAGTCACTGTCCATCAGCGTAGAAGGATGTTATAGAATCACTACTTGTCTTCTCTGTTATACTGCCTTCCCCGTATCCCCCCACCCCACCCCCACCCCCGCTACATTATGTGTGCTAATTGTAATAGCCCTTTTCCCCTTTATGCCTCCCTCCCCACCCATCGTCCCCAGTCCCTTTCCCTTTGGTAACTGTTAGTCCATTCTTGGGTTCTGTGAGTCTGCTGCTGTTTTCTTCTAGAAGTTTTTTAAATGCCTTCCATCTTCTAAACTGAATTTTAATTTATTGTAAAAAAAAAAAAAAGGACAGAACTCACAAAGTTTTATCTATTAACGCAGAATAAAAATTAATAAATAAATCGCAACAACTTTGCTCTATAGTTCCTTGGCATTGGATTGTATAAATGTAATTGCTGGGCAATTAATATTAGTTTATGTAATTAAGTAAGAAATAGTTAATTCTCATCAGTTTCTCAAAATTTTATGCTATTTCCTTCAAAAATGAACTTTGTTTTGATAAGTGTAACACTCAGCATAAATCCCTGTAATAGCAAAGCATAAGAATTTTTGAGCTATGAGGAGGGAGGCAATAACAGAAGTTTGCTATCATAATACTTTACATTTTACAATGTCTACAGTTTTCAAAAATGGTTTTCATGTGCCTTGTAAAGGTAAACACAAGATATACTTAATGTTACAATACATCATTTAGTAATGAATATTAGGTTTTACTTGAGATTCTTTGAGAGACAGTATGGAATAGTGGAAATACTGGAATCAAAAGTGCCTGGATTTGAACCTTGGCCCCACTTTTTACAAGCTGTGACCTCTGTCAAGTTTCTTAACCTCTCTGTATCTCATTTTCCTTTTCTGTAAAATAAACATGATTATGCTATTTGGTTATAGTAATTAAATGAATTAATACATATAAAGCACTGAGAGTCACTCTTAGAACTAGCACTGAATAAGCGTCTGCTTTTATTACTGTTTGGGAAAAAATTTCAATGTGTTATGATGTCTAGTTGAATTAAGATTTATCACCATGAATTTTTTATTAAAAAAGGATCATCTGTAGCAGACACTTTTCTCTTATTACGGTGTGAGAAACATAGGTATAATCACAATGCCTTAAACTTTTCTATAAAATATCCCTCAGCAATGATAGAGAATTATTCTTTATTATGTGCTTGCAATACTTGATAATTGTTGATTAACTGTATAATTCTCTTTCTATTGCTGAATAAATATTTATTGGGTCATTTTCAAATTTGGTCTCTTTAAATTTGTTTCTCTTGCTCAAGTGTCCTGGGTAAGACTTTTTTCTGTCAATTGAAACACACATAAAAGTAAGTGATATATATTTACACCATCAAAAATATGTTTTAGAAAAAGTATTAAATTTCTGCAGTGTCACTGCATTCCTTCCATTAGCATCCTTATAAACCCATTTTCCAGAGGTTTGATACTTACCCCCCTTGGTTTTTTTTATATACTGTATAAGCATAGTGACATCTATTTATATGTACATATACAGTACTTTTTTCCACAAAATTGGGATTATGCCATTCATAATGATCTTTATGATCTATTATGCTGTTTTTCTTAATCATGTATATTTTATTAGATTAATTCACATAGATTTACTTTCCTGTTCATCTTTTTTTGCAAAAATTCAGATTCATGTAAAAACATGTATTATTATATATATAAACAAATATATGCATGGTGAACATCCATACATTCACTACTCAGGTTAAGAAAAAGAGCACTGCCAGTTTATTGGGAACCTTGTTTACCATTGCTCTTTTTTAAATGGCTTCAGTAACTTTATGTCTATACCTACATTCATTTAACCATTCACTTACTGGTAGATGTTTAAGTTCTTCCTGAATTTTTGCCATTACCAATAATGTTGTAATGACCATCCTGTATTTTATTTTTACATTCACATGTAAAATAGACACAGGATGGATTCCTAGAGTGGGATTTCTATGTAATCGGATATGTGCTTTTCAGATTTTAAAAAGGAAAACTGCATTGTACTCCAAAAGTTTGTACAAATTTATACTAACAGCAATATAATAGCTCATTTCCTCACATGCAAGACTTACACAAGTTTTTAATATCAATCCTTTTAATTTTTCTAATCGGATCAATTAATCAATTAATAATTTTAATTGATTAATTAATTAATTAACTGGCGAAGTTCATCCTTTCGTATGTTTATTATGTATTTGTACTTCTTTGGTGAATTGCCTGTTCATCCCCCAAACCCATTATTCTAGTGATTTATATTTCCTTACTATTTTGTCGAAATTCTTTATAAAAGATATATAAATCATTTGTTATGAGTCACAAGGATTTTATTTTGGGTATGATTAAAAAATTTTTTATGCATGAGGGCATAGATGCCTTGAGGTTCAAGAATGAATATTTAATAAACCATTTTTTCACACTTCCATTTTCTCACAGTATTTTAGCCTTTCACAGCAAAGTTTATTTAAAGAGCATGGATTGCTGAATCTAAAATTGTATTTGTCATTTTGGTTTCCATTCCTCGATATGCACCTGCATATTAAGTCATTTGCACCTAATTATCTTCATTCTCATAGACAGAGAGTTTTAAATTGCTAAAAAACCTATAGTCCTTGGAGACCATTTTAGAGTTGTGTATCTAGTTTTTCCAAAGAGGCAGTTTATTACTATACCAAATAAGTCACTGTATTGAAACTACATATTCCTCAGTAAAGGGACAATTACATTAATTTAGAGTTAGGAGTCAAGACTTCAAATAACCTTTTTAAAAGGTCCTTATAAATACCTATAACTATCTCTTGGTATTTTATGTCTCTACAACTTTTTTTTATTAACAAAGAGACTTTGGATAGGATAGGTAATAAAGATCCTAGAAAAATTGACGATTTATTAAAAAATAACTTGAATGCTTTTATATATTGCCAATATAAATGAATAATCACTCCTATTAGAGAGAGAACTGTGCTTGACTGTTCTTACAAAAAAAAACTAAAAACACACATACTTTTGTGAAAGGTATTAAATTAGAACCATTAACAATTTTTTTCTCTTTCTTTTTAAATTTATGGTTATATATCTTTGAGAGGCAGGGAATGTATCCTGTTGGTGGCCTTTAGATACAACAGCTATTCTGTCATCTGAATTTTTTAAATTAAAATTTTCTAGTTTGCTTAAATTTTTTTCATCTATAGGAAAGAAAGGAAAAATAATGTATTTTGAGAAGTAGGAATATCTGATCTATAATTTCTTAAGAGTATAATAATGCTTCATGGTAATTTCTTTTTCAGTGTTTTGATACATTTAGTGTGTTTTTAATATGTTAGAAAAGAAATGTATTCTCCATTTTTTTCATCCTCTGCTAATTATAGTCTGCTTGCTGTTTAGTTCATATGCATGAAACAATGAAACATTGGCAAGAGTTTTTAGCTGGACTCAGCTTTTACTAAGCCAAAAAATTGTGAAAGAAGATGGGCATTCTTTAGGTTCCAAAATGTTGACTCTGGATTCAGCAGCTACCAAGCAATAATAGACTGCCCACTGACATAAAGGTCAGAATCATAGAATGATTAGAACATCATGATTATGTGAAGAAAAAAACCTTGCATCATCTAGTGCCAAGTTTGAATTGGATTGTGTTCTGTGACCTACTTTCCTTAGACTGGTTTGGTCTCTGTGAGTAGAATATGTACTAGTATTCTCTGGAGACTATTTGTTTATTATTTAAAATTTGGAAGTTTTAAAGAAATTATATTTCAAATAGAGGAGGCAAGCATAACCTTGTTACCAAAATCCAAGGGTATTATCAGAAATTATGAGAAAGAAAGGAAAATTATGGGAGAAAACATGTTTATCCTAGTGAATCCAGAAAAAGCATTTGATAAAATTTAACGTCATTTTATGGTTAAAAAAAAATCTTAGATGAACAGGAAGAGAAAAGAGCCTCATTACGCTGGTAGGAATCTCTACAAAGAATAATTAGCAATTACGCTTAATGGAGATACAATAAAAGCTTTGTTTTTGAGATCTGCAATTAGTCAAGGATGCTAACCATCACCCCTTATATTCAACTTTGCTCTGGAGACCTGAGTGAACAGACTAAGCCAAAGATAAAAGTGTACAGATTGGAGAGGAATGAATAATATTGCCATTATTTGTGAATAATGATCATGTTGAATGAAATTTCAAAGTATCTACAGGTAAATCACTGGAAATAACAAGGCCAATGAATGGAAGATCTGTTTTAGGTAACCACCTACCAAGCTGAATTCTCAGAGTCATCTCAAACTTAACAGGCCTGAACTCTTCGATTGTTTTCCCTCTAAAGCTTGTCTCACCTCCATCCTCGTATCCCTCTTTCTGTCACTGGCAGCACCATTTACCTAATTACTCAAGCCAAATGTAAAGCTTCTGGCCCTGTATAGTGCTTGTAACAATCAGAAAAAGGCACTCATTGCAGCTGCATGCCCTGGGCAGGACTCTTAAGTGTGCAGGATTCTGCTCTCAGTGCCCTTCTCAGCTAGGCACTGTTATGCAGTGGACATCCCTCACAACTGTATGTGTCAGCCCTGCCTTGATCTTCTCCCTTTTTATACTTTTATCCAAACTCAATTAACTCAAAATTGTGCCAAGTCTATCTCCAAAATGTATCTTGGAACCACTCTTCTCTCCTCCACTCCCCCCACCTCAGTCTGAGCCACCATCATCTCCCACCTTGACTACTTGACAGCAGCACCTTCCTGGCCTGTCATTCTGTTGCTACTCTTGCTCCTCTCTAATCTATTCTCCGTTTAGTAGGTAAAATGATGATCTTAAAACATAAATTCAGTAACATCGATCTCCTGCTTCGGTTCTTCAGTGGCTTGCCATTTCACTAAGAAAAAGAATCCACACTCTTTACAATGAAGTATGAGGCATGAGCTGACCCCGTCAGTGTTTCCAGCCTTAGCTTGTTCCACTCACCTCTTTGTCCACTCTGCTCTAGCCACACTAGTCTTATTTCAGTTTAACTACTCACCAAAGATCTTTCCTGTCTCAAGCTTTGGCACATGCGTCCCCTCTATTTGAAATAATAAGAATAATTAGTATTTATTTTGCTCTTGTTATGTGCCAGGCATGGTTCTAAGTACTCACAATATATGCACACATTTAATCCTCACAACAGTAGTATAGAAGAGGTGTTATTGTGGTCCACGTTTTATAGCTGAAGAAACAAAGACACAGAATGGTTAAATAAATTGCCCCAAGTCCCACACTTTGTAATTTATGAAATTAGGGTGAGCCTCTCCAGACTCTGTGTAGCAGCTTCTCCTCATCTTCTCTTTGAGTCCCTAGGCCTCCGCATATTAGTCTCGCCCTGGGGGAGATCCCCCTGGCCGCTGTTTCTAAGGTAGGCCTCACGGTTGGTCACCATCTCAGCTCCTAGTCTGTGTGCTTCCTAGTACACACAACAATTTACTGTTCCTATTTTTTTCTCTTTTTTCTCCCCATTTCTCTCACTAGAATATGCTCTATAAAGGCAGGAATTTACTATACAAGCATCTGTATGCTAAATGCTTTAAAGTACAAAATGATGAAAGAGAATACCCTTGCAACATCTAGCACATGGCTTTGCACACAGTAGCAACTCAATAAATGTTGCCTAATTAATAAGGACAATATGCCTTTCCTATTTAGTTATTCATCTGCAGAAAAACAAGTCTTTTATGACTTAAAACTAAATGACTAAAACTAGTGAAATTACTCCTCAGTCAACTTAGGTTTTAGTAGAAAAAGTCCTACCTATGCTCAACTTACTGTGAAGATCATATAACCCAGACAGAAAGGAATGTGTGTAGCTGTGAATTAAAGATAAGCTAATAAAATTCTTTTTTCAGAAGAACTCATTGTTAAGATATATTCTGATTCTGGGCTACATTCAATGGCTTTATTAGTCATTATTTCTTTATTTCAATAAGAGTTTTAGTTAGGAAATAAGTGTTCAGTATTTTTTGGTTCATTGAATGAATTTATTCTAAGGTTCACCCAGGTTTCTTGTCAAAGTGGCATAAACTAATTGGCTAAAAGAAGGAAAGGGAATTTACTGAAAGGACATCAGGCTCACAGAACCAGCAGGTGACCAGAGGATGGGAGGCTTGGAAATAGGCAGGAACTGAGAAGTCACTAGAGGCAAAAGGTCAGGAGCAGCCCCACAGTTACTGCTTCATCACTGGGTGGTTTAAGCAGGTGCCATCGCAATAATGCCACTGTCCTCTGTCCTTGCATTGCCCATGAAATACAAAATCCCACAAGAAGGTATCTGATAAACCTGGCTCACGTGCTAGACTGCCCACATCTTAATTCTCACATTAACACTACACATGCTGAATTCCTCAGAAGGAAACCGTAGATGTTAGTGCTGTGAAGCCTAAGCCAGGGATGTCTTTGACAGTTATACAGGGAAAAGCAGAAATGTATGTTTTCACTTTTTCTTATTTTTGGATTCTAGAATTTTGTTAAAGGCATAGATTTTACCCAGACATAGAGGTCAGAACATTGGAAGGGAGTTTACTCTTCCTCTAGCCAAACATTTTTTAAAAATTGGGCATTAAACAAGAAAAAAATGCATATTCTCATTGAAGAACAAAATATATGATGAACATTTGTGAAGACATCATGTGTGAACGCATCCCCAATCTTAGCAGAAGTAGAGAGGGTCATTTCATTCAGGTTCTGACCCAACTATATTTTCAACTATCTGTTGGCCTCTTCGTATAGTTTTCTGTGTCCATGAATTTAATTTTGGACATACTGAATTTTAACTCAAGCTCAACATGTCCAAGACCAAGCTCATCTCTTCCACTTTCCTGTCAGTAGGCGCACCGCCCTCCTGTCCAGCCACCCAACCCAGAAACCCAGTACTCATCTATGACTATCCCCTAATTCACCCTATACATGCCGTCATATCACCAAAACCTATCAATTCTTCCTCCAAACTGCTTTCAAATGGAAGCCTTTCTCCCTAGTTCCCCTGGCCAGTGTCTTGGTTCATATTCATGACATCTGTATTTCTTACCACCTAACCTATCTTCCAGTTTTCCTTAATTTTAGTAGGTCCCATAGGTTAGCAAGTTTAGGCCATTGGCTAGTATTCCAGCCATATATCCCACCACCTCTCCTCATCTTACCTGAACTGCCTGAATTCTGAATATGTCCTGCTTTTTTATGTATCTCAGATTTTGACATGCTGGTTTTCAGTCGGTTCATCTTTCCACCTGCTTCGGTCACTCTTGTCCTCCTACTTTGCCTGCTAAACTTCTACTCCAGCCAGTAGACCCCGTTTTATCAAACTTTTCCTGAACACTTTCCCTATCCCCAGATGGACTCAGGCATTCTCTGTGAGCTCCCATAGCATGTGTACATACTTTCCTAGACTTTTTACCTACTCTCGCCATGTGTTGATGTGTCTATGTTTCCTTTGGGACTGGGAACTCTGAGTTTAGGGACTGTGACTCATTCACAATGTTTTCTCACTTACTGTGTTCATTTAGTGCCTGGTACACCACAGGCAAAGAACATGCTTGTTTAGTAAATGAATGAAGCATGCTTCACTGAATGAAAGCCATACGTGCAGATAAGACAGTGGGAAACTGCAGAAACCAAGCTGAGAGAGTGCCTGTGCCTCCTGCCCCTGCCCGTTACCGCAGCAGTGTGGCCGCACCCGAAGGGGAGGAACTTCAGGAAAGCAGCCCTCCTCACATCCCTAATTATGTGCCCTCCTCTCTCTTGCTCTCCCAATTTTTTGTTACCTTACTGCATTTACCCATACCGCCTTCAGCTCCCATTTCTAGCCTAGGCCTTGCCTCAAAGACCTGACGGTGGTTTTGGTCCACCAGTTGTGCATCTCAGCGTTCCTCCTTACACAGAGTCTGTTGTCTCCCTGCTATTGCACATGACTACACCCCTGTGTCAGCTTTTGACCCCTGGACCATGCCTCTGCGTTGGCCCTCAGGGTCCACATTGCTTTTGGAGTCAGGCCTAAAGCTAGAAGGGGATATTTTAGACAATGCCAATATGAATGTTAGCCTAATTTCAAGAAAAAAAAAAAGAAAAGAAGAGTAGAGTCATGGAAGAGAGTCCAGAGTACATCCCTGACAATTTTATCCAGAAACATCTCTTTGTTTTATAGCTGCTTGCTGTCACCTTGCATGTATTGCACCACAAGTGTGCACTCATGCGTGTGTTCCTCAACTCATTCATTCCTTTGGGCACCTATTGAGCTCGATCACCATGCTAGGCTCTGGGACAAAAAGAGTCAGAGAACAAGGACCTATCTCCTCTTCAGCTTGCTCATGACCTAGGAAGGATAGGTACTTCCATGAATGATAATTTTAAAATAATGTGTCAATGGAAATATGCACAGATCCAACAGTAACAGAGGAGAGGGTGTACAGCCTTAAAGATGACATATAGTGCCTAAAAAACCCCAAAATGTTAAATATTTCATTCAAGGCTTTCAATAACCTGCCACACTCTATCAATTTTTCCAACCTTATTTCTTTATACAATTATACATTCTAAACCTCAGCCCCACGTGAGACTGCCACAGAAGATGTTCATCGGGAATTATAGATTTTATTTATGTTATTTTATTTTAGGGGGACATTTCTTGTAGTTAAATGCACACCAAAAACCTGTGTCAAAAGCTTTTGCTTTCTATAAGGGCTTATAATTCAAGGTTGTGAAATAAGATTGATTTATTTTGAGGAGGAATTGATAGAATAGCTTTATGTCAAATATAGTCAACCTTCTACTAGCACTATGTATGATCCCAAGTGGTAAATAATCTAAATTTAGCTTCACAGAAAATCTTAAAAATCATGTATAGTTAGATTTAGAATCCACTTTCTGCTTTTCTGCTCTACCATCTCCCCTAAAAGGTGTATCCTATAGGTTTTCCCTTTTTTAGGCTGTCAACATTTAAAATTTAAAATCAACATGCATTTCCTAACCACAAACCAATGTTGAAAGGTTTCTGATGGATGATGAGGAAGGAAACTAAGGACTAAAATTTGTCTTGCATAATCCCCAAATAAGTAACAAAATATATGCTTAAATAGTTGTTTTCATTGTTCTCATATGTGTGTGTCAACCAAGATATGAACAACTTGCAGAAAAATAGTCAAACTCTTCTACCAGAGAGGTCTTCGATAGATGCAATAGCAGTGTTCACAAGTTTATTTTTGAATCAGCCTTTGGGTGGAGTTATATTACCGCCAACGGATTTAGTTGCTGTGGTTTATTCTAACACTTAGTGTCACTTTGAACAATTAAGGTTGTTTGATCCCTCGTTAGAAGACTGCGTTTCATGAGAACCAAGACAACATCTATTCTAGCTGTCTGGGCCATCATGTGCGTCACACCAGACAGCCTGCCCAGCCACTTCTTTCCGGTTCCTGTTTTTGTCTGAAAAATGGCAAAGTTGGGAATTAAAAATTAGTTGTAAAAGCCCCCAAATGTGATTCTTTGTATCAAATGTGAATGTAAACAAAAGCATACTTGATTTTGAAATCAAATATAAAAGCGTATACAGAATTAGTTCCTTTTAAAACATTTTTAAATATTTGTGATGAAACAGTACCATATCATTACTCCCTCTGCCTTTTGTGTTTTCAACCTTTATCAGAACACTGGCTCTCCAGTCTTAGATTACAAGTGTGCTCCAGTTTCCCTTTGCCTGAAACCCTTTCCTTGGTAACTAACTGCTCTGCTACCTCTATGACCTCATTTTAATCTCACGCTTCACCAAATACAGTCTGATCCTGCTCTCAAAAATCTGCTTAATCAAAACTTGCCATTCTTCCAACTCCATCTGCCACTTTCAGGTGAGCACCCTGTTCAGGTCTGTTTGAAGTCTTCTACACCAACTTCTAAGCGCGCTCCTCTTGACTGTTAACCCTCTGGTGTCTTTCAGCCCTCTATCCCCCTAGCTTACTCTTAAATTATATTTGTGCTTAGGGCATTCCTCAGGTTCCAGTCTTTGGCCCTCTTTGTTCCTCCCTCTATACACTTATTTGACCATCTTATTTTTTTCTGCAACTTTTTTTAACCTTAAAAAGAACTTAAAAAAAAAAGGGATGAATGTCCATAGTAACAATATGAAGAGTACAGGGGACTATCCAATAAAAGATAAGCTGTTTTCCTCTCCCACACATTTTTTCTGTATATCTATGTGTGTGTATATGTAACAAATCATGAATATCGTTCTGAATTGTTGCATAGAGCTAAAAGGCCACATATTATTTCCATAGTATGGAAGGACTATACTTCTAAATTCCTATGGACATATCCACATGGTTATCCCACCAAGCAAACAAAAGCCCAGAATTAAGATTTTCATTCTAAACTTTTACGTATCTTTAAACCGTACTCCAGATTTTGATTAATAGCGTCACCATCCTTTCACATGTATAACTTGAATACTGGCGCTAACATTTCTCCTAAGGTACAGACATAAATTTCCCTATCTATTAGAAACATTCCCCAGAGTAGGCCACAGGTGCTTAAGACTTTGCATATCCCAAACTGAATCTTCGTTTGGTGGCATAACCCTCAACCTGGTAACTCAATCAGAAAACCTGGGAGTTGGCTGTTTCACATCCCAAGTCACTGAGCTTGTCCAATTTTATCTCCTAAGTATCTCTTGATTTTATTCAGTCTGTTCTTTCCCTATTATCACTGTCTTAGTAGGGTTGTATTATCTTTTATCTGATCTGTTGCAACAGTCTCTTTACAATTACCATTCTCTTACCACTCCCTTCCTCCTCGCCTTTGATCCATCCATTCACCTTTATCCACAGGTTTCTCATCTGCCCTTTTCTGAAGGGTAGATCTACCTCTCCTCTGCAGTTCAAATACCTTCACTGACTCCCATCCACACAAGAATAAAGTCCATGCTTCTTAGCTTGCAGGGCAGACTTTTGTCCCCTACCCAGTTGGCAAATCTCATTTCCATTAGTTCGCAGTTCTCTTTTATGCTTTTTGTAATACCAAATATATGCTTTTGTAATACCAAAATTTGTGCAGTTTATGCTTTTGTAATACCAAAATACACACAGATACACGAGAAGTTTTTTGAGATCTCCACATACTTAGAAATGTTAATTCCTTGGTATGAAATCGCCTCCTGCGTGTCCTTATCTTGAAAACTCCTATTTATTCCTTAAAGTCTTACTTGACCATCACTTGCTCCATTAAGTTTTACCTCACTTTTCCCAGACAAAATAGATTACTTCTTTCTTTGTTATTTGTAAACTTTGTATGCACATTATTGCATATATATGTATTTATATATTATTACATATTATTGATCTTTTATTACTGTTTATCTGTATATTAACTATCACCCCTAGTTCGTTCGTAGGAAGGACCAGATATTAATTCATATTTGTACAGTTATTATCTACCACGCTTCTGACACATAAGTACTCAGTAAATTTTTATTGCAGTAAATTGAGCAACGATTTATTTCCTTTGTCACCCTCAGCATCTGCCTGCAACTGGTCAGTGTGTCTTTACAATGCCAACTCCTCAATTATAGTGACTCTCTTTCATCCCTTTTCATTCCCACAACCATAAGCATAGTACAGACTCATTCCCTTTCATCCATGCATTCAGCAGCACTTGTTAAAAAATATGTGTAATGTAGGGAATATGATGTGGAAAATATGGTGTCTGGCCTGGGGAAGCCCTGGGGGACAGACAGACAAGACAGGCAGACCAATCACTGAAATAAATTCGGCACAGGTTTCGTGGCTCATAATTTTCTCCTTGTCTTATGTCCCTTTTCTGTACCTCAGAGTACCCCTCGGAGCTCTGATTATATTACTTCTGAGCTAAAAACATTGTGGCTATTTATTGCAGAATAAAGATTCACCACTTAGACTGGCTTTGAAGACTGTATGCCTTTTACATCGTACTCCACCCCTCTCCTTTCCTGCACCACTTCCTGATCCTGCCCATTCATCAAAGACGAGTGCAAATGATATATATTCCGTAAAGTCTTCTGGGATCCTTCTAGGAATAATTAGCATGCCACGTCTTTTGTTACAACATCAGTGTGCATCCTTCTTTGTGTATAACTATTTATGTGTATATCTATCCCATTATTAGAGTGCAACAGCAATAAGATTTGGGAGACTTTTTTCTTTTTTGGTTTCACAAAATCATTCCTAACATAGACATAGCAGGCTTTTGCATTTGAAGTTTATTTCTTATTCCATTTGAAGATCATTCACTCTTCCATTTACATAGTTCTGTGATATTTCTAAGAACTTTATAGAATCAAATACCAGGATGATAAAATTTATATTTTATAAAGAATATGATTATTTTATGAAATAACTTCACACCAAACAATTCTCTAGAAAGGATGTTATTGCCTAGAATCACAGTGAAATTACATTGCAACAAACCTTTACTAATGAAGAATAATTATTATAGTGTGGTAATCTCAAATGCAGAATAATATTATAATCAAGTATATGTATCACACTTGCCAAAATTAGTTAATATTGCTTACTCCTTTGATTAAAAGATCAAAGATTTTTTAATCATGTCTTTGCACATTTTGCATGTAATCTGCTGAATCCAGTAATAAGTGATAACAAGCCTATTGTTTATGTAAATGTTCAGAAGCTCGACAGTAATGAAGCTTGGATTAGCTTCTACAGAGGAATAAGGAGGGCAAATATGTAATCTTCTCACAAGCATGCATGGTAGGATAATTCTTTTTTTTTCCTTCTAGTTGAGAGCCCTTTACCGATGCAAAAGTGATTTTATGTTGCTTTTAGGTCTTTATTTAATGCATTGGCCTGGAGGACAGATTACTGGAAAGAGCTGCTGTGAAGCTCAAGTAGAATCGTGGAGAGCTTTGGCCAGCTTGTATGATAGAGACAAGATTTGTGTGCTTATTAAAGTTAAAATTAAGTATTTATCTGGATGCACTAAATTTCTTCCTGTTAGAAAGAAATGAAATTTTCTTTCAAGATGTGTTTTACTGAAATTTCCTTCCATTTCTGTTTTATTGAGAGGCAGTTCAGCTGTTGTAGGGAAAAGAAGATGGATTTTAGAGTCTGACTATCCTCAACTTTAATTCTGGCTCTGCCACTTACTAACATTGTGACTTTACACAAGGTACTTATATTCACTTAACTTCAGCTTCCTCATTTTTTAAACTGTAATGGATTGTTGTGAGAATAAAATTACATGAAATATGGAAAGCATTTGGCACGACACTTGGCCCATGAAAGGCCGTCGCTAAGCGGCAGTCACTTGTATCATCAGTGTCATTATTGCCATTGGACTGTGTTCCTTAGACTTTATCTTTTTCATTATTGTGAACTGGGAAATTTGAAAACTCTAGGTTTATAATCTGAATTCCTAATGAATGGGGTGAAATGTTAATAATGATGAGTCTGGGTAAAGAGTATATGAATGTTCTTTGTATTATTTTTATTCTTGCAAATTTCTGGAAAATTTGAAATTATTTTCAAATAAAAAGTTTTTTTTAAAGAGGATAAAGTAGGTATATAAGCACCAACCTGGGAAAATGTCCATAGCATATTACTGAGTAGGATCCCATTTGTGTTAAAAATACGTATGCACAGATGTGGTTTGAAAAGATACATAAGAAATATACTCTCTGAGGTGTGGGATCACAGATGAGCAGGAAGGGGTGCTTACACTTGCTGATTCTTATACCTCCATACTCCGAACCACATGAACTATACCTAGAACTTGAAAGATAACTCAAATGACCTTGGGAAAGTTATTATCTACATAATCATGGCAATGTGATAGGGGACAGATACTAGATAGAATAACAGATTACAAAAATTCATTGCTTTTAAATAATTTACTTTGCCATTTCTCTCTATTATATGCATAAAAGTTTTGAAGGTAAGTTGCCTCATGGCCTTTTACCCTCGTATGCTTCAGTATGTGTTTTCAATAATATGTATTTGGTCTTGCATGAACACAATATAGTTATCTGCTACGGTAAATTTAAACGATCAATAATGTTTTTATGGTCCTTTTTCTCTCTAGTACCAAATGCAGTCAGGTCAGGTATTCATTTGTTATGTCTCTTTAACCTCCTTTAATCTGGAACTTTCCTGCAGTTTTTCTTTGTCTTTTATGACCTTATTTTTGAAGAATATAGCTTCCCTCCCCCCTTTATGCAGAATGTTCCTCATTCACATGTTTTATTTCATAGAATTATATTATGTGCTTTAAAGACCTTCCTTGCTCCTTGATTATATAAAAAATACTCAAATAGGTTTCTTCCAGATCTTTAAGGGTTTCTTGTTTAAAAATCTTTGATACATCAACTAATGAACAGATAAACAAAATGTGGTGTATTCATGCAAAGGAATATTATTCAGCCAATAAGAATGAAGTACCAATATATGCTGTAACATGAATGAACTTGAAAACATTTTGCTAAGTGAAGGAAGCCAGGCACAAAATACCACATATTGTATGATTCTATTTCATGAAATGTCCAGAATAGGCAAATCCATAGGAACAGAAAGCAAATTAGTGACCACCATGGGCTGGAGGGAGGGGAGTGGCTGCTTAATGGGTACAGAGTTTCCTTTTGGGTGATAAAAACATTCCAGGACTAGATGGTGGTGATAGTTAAACATTATGAATTGTGCTCTTTAAAATGGTAAATTTTATGTTATGTGTATTTTTTCTTAATATATAAAAACTATTTGATCCCACTGCAGTTGGTTTAAGAAATTGGTAGGAATCAACTTCAGTTTTTGTTTTTATTTTTGTTGTTTTTCTAACTGGCTGGCCGGTTATAGCAGGATCTAAATGACTAATCTGTTTTGATCCACTGATTTCAAATGTCTCTTTCATTGTGTTCTGTAATCTTATATAAATCTGAGTCTTTTTCTGGATTTTCTGTTCTGACTTAGGGTTCAGTCTGCCTCTCCCTACGCCAGCACCACACGATTTTATGTAATGTAGCTTCGCATTAGCCTTTGAAAGTTTGTAGGGCCAGTTCCCTGCCCAATTCTTCATTGCCAAAACTCTTTCTTTGCAGAATTTTCCTGCAAATTCTTGTGTGTTTATTATACAAGATAAATGTTATAATCTTCATTCAAGTTCCTTATTAGAGCTGTTAGAATTTTTTAATAGTTTAATTTTTTTAATGGAGCAGTTTCAGGTTCACAGTAAGATTGAGTGGAAAGTATAGAGTTCCCATGTGCTCTATGACCCCACACAGACAACTTCCCACCAGCTGGC
>JAQQAC010026012.1:14737327-14938759 GCA_029783875.1 Phataginus tricuspis
TATCCATCATTGTAGTATTGACGTTTCACAAGCCCTAAAAATCCTCTGTACTCGCTTATTCATCCCTCCCAACCCCCAATCCCTGACAACCACTGATCTATTTACTCTCTCTGTAGTTTTACCTTTTCCAGAAGGTCATATTGTTGAAATAATCCAGTATGTAGCCTTTCCAGATTGGCTTCTTTCACTTAGTGTGATATGCATTTAAGGTTCTTCCATGTCTTTTCATGGCTTAATAGCTCATTACTTTTTAGTGCTGAATAATATTCCATTGTTTGGATGTACCACAGTTTATTTATCCATTCACCTACTGACGGACATCTTGGTTGCTTCCAAGTTTTAACAATTATGAATAAAACTGCTATAAACATCATGTGCAGTTTTTTGTGTGGACATAAATTTTCAACTACTAAGGGTCAATACAAAGAAGCACAACTGGGGATTGTATGGTAAGAATATATTTAGTTTTGTAAGAAACTGCCAAAATCTGTAAAGAGATTCTGAAAGCAAAATATTTAGGGTCAGTGGAAGTAAAGTATATCAGGGTTTTTGATTTATATTCCCCAAATGGAAAACAAAATTCTAAGTGCTACCACATAGAGAAAATTATTGAAGTCCAAAAACAATGATCAGCCTAACCTGTTATGTACTGACTGTTTCTATCAATGAAATGGGAGCATGGAACATGTACTATTTTCATTATAAAAACTACTTAATAAATATGGGAGACATAACATGGATAGAAGGAAAACTTTTCTTTTTCTGGTTTCAGCATCACTAACATCCTTCCTTAGAAAAATAAATTACCCTATTTTCCTTCCTCATTAAAATTTTTCAGTTGCCATCAATAGCCTAAAATACTGTGTTTTCTGAAAATTATACACATTTTCTATTCACAGTTCTTAGGAAAACAGCAGTGAATCTTTACTGCTTGTTGAAATGGCTTCAGAAAAATAAACTCATGGAAGTTCCTCTACTGTCTTTTTCTCTTCTAATGAAGTACATCCTGTCTGAATCAGAATTACTAACAAACTAAAAGAGCTTCAGGGTAACTGAATTTAAAAGTATTTTACCTTAAAAAAAAAGATAATCTTGAATATGATAGGCTTTTTTTTAACACACGATAGATTTTAGTATAAGACGAAGAAAAAAAAAGCCCTTCAGGTGCTGTGGTAAGCCACAGTAGTTTTTTAAAAACCTGTTAAACAAAGTTGTGGCTCATACTAGCTGTCAGTGTGTGGGGACTTAGACATGTTTAGAGTTTCAATAAATCAAATCTTAGAATTGGTGAATACAGATACTTCTACATGGTAACTCAACTTGTAGAATTTTACAGCTTTATAATGAAAGGAACATGCTTGATCATCATCTTAAAGAATTGTGAAGCTATATATTATATTTCGCAGAAGGACTGGGGAACTTGAATGGAATAAGGTTTGGTCCCCTGAGACAGCCAAGGACTGTTGCCGAGGGGGTCCCCAGCTGTTCCCGCAGAACTTCTTTCAGGGGCTCAACTTATCAGACATGTTAGGGTAAAACTGTTCCCGTCAGCACAGCAGCCACAGTCGTATGCATTTTCCTCAGTATTAATTTATTTTCAGCCGACCAATAGTGAATAAGCAATTTTATGGTCACCACTGCAGAGGAAATAGTCATGGCAACTTGAGGTAGAGAGAAGCTCTGTAGAAGAAAAAGGGGCAGAGTGGACCGGTGCCACCATTTGCTGCCCCGCCGGGACCCCAGGAAGCAGTCATGCTTTCCTCCTCCCTCTCCCTGACTCTCCACAGCCGTGTATCCCCCAGTCTGCCAAGTATGTCTATTCAGTGCTTCCGTCTTTCCCTGCCCCCCCGGCAGGGGTCAGGCCGCCGCTACACCCCTCCTGGCGTTCTGTGACAGCCCCCCGGCTGCCAGCACTCTTGCCTCATCCAGTCCATCCTCCACACGACAACTGAAGTGATCTTTCCGAACTGCACATCTCTCTCTGTAAAACTCTTCAAACATTTCCCATTGCTGGCAAAATAAAATTGGCCCTTCCTGTGTGGTTTATCAGACCCTTTGTGATCTGAACATCTACCCCCAATTACTTCTGCAGGTTTACTTCTTTACTCCCTGAATTAATGATATTTCAATTCCCTGGACAAGGGACGTTCTTCCCTCTGGATCTGGGCACCTTCCCGGCGTGATCTGGCTCCTGCTTGCCTCCCCAGTGTCATCTCATACTGCCGTTCCCTCACTGCCCCGTCACTCCACGTTGGTCTTGAATTCATCAAGCATGTTTTGTCTCAGGGCTGCTTGCATTTTCTCTGGCTTGAATGTTCTTCCACACTAATGAAGTGTGTCTGACTCCAACATGTTACACTCAGTAGCTGTGTGGAAAACCAAAGTGAGGGAGACTACATCATACCTGAAACATATCTTGAAACACACATTCAAACATTGGACGTTCTAAAAAAACCACATTATAAAACTAATATATAGATCACTGAAAATGGAACAACAGGTTGACTCTTGAACAGCATTTGGAAAACTGAGAAGTGGAGACAGAGTCTAGACAGACCCTTCAGATGGTGCTGGTAGTTGCGAAACGTTCGAGATGATGACTTACTTGGGCTGCGCTCTGATGAGTGGCTCATGGTCTCTGGGCTGTGGATATTTCCAGACCAGGGAAGGTGAGATATGCTCAGCCATCTAGGAGGTCTGTTCGATAATAGCCACTGATTATTGAGCTTCCACTCTGTGTCATGTTCCCCTGCTTTATTTCCAGTCCTGTATTTCCAACCACATGTTGTGTATCACTACTTTGGCATCCCACAGGCACTTCAGAAGACTCTACCTATTCAGAACAGAATTCGTCATCTTTCCCACAAAGCCTTCTGCTTTTCCAATGTTCCTCTCCCAGTTAATGGCACCACCGACCATTCAGATACCCAAGTTAGAGACCCAGAGCTTCCTTTCTACCTTACACTCTTACCATCCACGTGCAGCCTTCTGTCAATTCTTTCTTAATTTCTTAATAATGTCCAGTCCATTTACCTCTCTTCATCCTCACAGCCTCCACTTCAATGAAATCTATACTTGTTTCTGAATTATAATAGGTACCCCAACTGCTTTCCCTCCCTCCAGTCATACCTTACCTTCATTCATTCTTCATACTGCAGCCAGAGTGATAGTTCCAAAAATCAAATTCAGTTTCCTTTTCTATTGAGGACTCTAGGGTGATTCTCCATTGCTCTCAAGATAAAGCACTTGGTGAATATTTTTGAATTAATTTTCTTCTTGAATCTTCAGAAAAACTTAAGTTGGACATTATAATTCCATTTTTCGGGTAAGGGCACTAAGGCTAAAATGAGAAACTTAACCCCAGAGTCGAACTGCCAGATTTGTCTGACACCTGAGACTTCTGTTTCTGTGTCACACTGCCTAGCTTTCCAGCAGAAAATGGCTTTTTCATGTAGACAGTGAAGAAAGACTGGTGGTTACACAGTGGGTTTCTGCCTGTCATACACAAGTAAACAATCTCTGTCCCATAACATTGTAGTAATTGCTTTACAGAATTATCTTGCACTGCAATAAGAATGTGATTAAGTACAAACTTCAATTAAGCAGATTTTATTTTAAGAGGATGCAAAGGAAAGACATTGTAAACTTTTAGGCAAAATTGTTGTATGATAGGAATTTTTAAGAGTAGTTTCCAAGACATACCTTGGAGTTTCTATACACTGAACCCTGTGGTCTGTACTTACTTCTATAGCGTAGTAGATATTCAGGAAAGATTTGTTGAGTGAATGAATTAATGAAGAGGAAAAGGAAAACCCTCAACCTTTTAAGATCTAGAATCGTTTACTCATGTTTACCATATTCTTTCTACTAAGGGAAAACGGTCAACTAATAGATTTTAACTAGGTTTTCCACTACATAGATCAAAATAAAAAAGTTTTCTTTTTCTCATTAAACTAGAACAATTGGAATTTGTTCTCAATTTCTTTCCCAAATAGAGTGGTGAAAAACATATATGATCCAAGTCTTTGAAGTTCCTTCTAAAGCTTAACATATATATTTCTATTTCTATATGTTTTTGACTATGAATTTAACTAAGAAAGGAGATTGACATAGTTAAAATGAAAGTTTTGGATTTATTTGTAGATTTTAAATATGTTATCCAGTTGCATTAATATTTCAGATTCCCTTTGAAATCTGAAAAAAACTTTCTTCCTAACTCTCTCCACAGTTATGTACTACAGAGTCACCTCACACATGATTTTAACCCATGTTAACCTAGGATCATATTTGTCAAATGAAAACAAAAGTACAATATCCTTTCTGGGTGAAATGTGCAATAGATAATTCCTGATTAATCAGGGAAAAATGGCACTCGAATTGCATATATCACATTCTATATTTCTAGGTGTCTATTTTTTATAATGAAAAAAATGCATTTATAATATTCCCTTCAATATTTTAATGAACAAAGCTCCAATATTGAGAATTTAAACATACATATTTAAGGAAATTAAATCTATCTTTACTTTAAAAAAATGAAATATTTATTTGTATTCCTGGTTATGATGTCTGTTCTGCTTTCAAGTCATGCTGTGAATAGAACCAGAAAACGGGGAAACTGAGCTTGAGTTACCATTGCAGTGAAGTTATAATCTGGTTATGATTGATCATCAGCTTGTTCCTTTACTGGTTATTTGCTCCCAATTTATGAATATAGGTCTAATACCTCACTGCATCTAGGAAAATCTGTATAGGAAATGTATCACCAATACCAAGGGTTTCTGATGGAAATTAGTCCCATCCTGAAGCCTGGATGAAACTATTAGGATTGAGATACTTTAAGAAAAATTTGTTTTCATCCATGGCGTATTTGGAAAATCCAGGGGGGTAGAGATGATAATTAGATCACTATTAGATTTAAAGGCTATGGCTTTTTCTGGCCCCTCTTTGACAGGACATATGCTTCTGGGGAATATGATTACAACTGTTCTGGACATTGGCCTTGGATGGGAAGCACAATGTCATACTTCTTTCTGTTTGGGAGCCCCTCTCTTCTCTACGTCTAGTCACATGGAGAGCAGCCACAGTTAGCCTGGCATAGAAGCACATCTCCACTGCAGCTTTTACAAGAGGAGGAAGTGCCGCTCACACTGTATGTCAGGCAGATTGGCTTTCTCTGTGTACCGTACACTTGCTGCAAGAGAAGCCATCCAATGCTGCTTTCCTCTTTGGGTCTCTGAGGGTCGGGCATCCTACAGTACAGTGGGCTGGGAATCTCCAAAACCACTCTATTTTCTTGCCTTTTTTCACTTCTAGTGAGATATGCAATAGATCAAATTCATTCTCTCTGTTGATGTGTTCAGCTTTACCTTCCCGTGCATGACTTCAGTTTGTTCTTTGTAGTCTTCAAATGAAAACGTACAAGCAGCTGCCTGTAACAATAACAGCAAAGCGCTGGGTCGTAGGGCAGTGTGGTCAGTCCTCCGCCTCCTAAGCTGCAGTCTGTTCCTTCGAGGGTCCCCTGAGTTCTCAACTGCCAGAGTTCAAGGAAATCTGACCATATTTTTATTTTAGTAGAAAGAAATTGGTTTAAATTTCAAGGTACCCATGCAATCATTTATAAAAAAAAATCTCTAACCTCTGTTTTTAGACATCAAAGGAAGAAAGAGGGAGGAAATCCCCTCAACAGCTTCATTTAGAAAAAAAGAAATCACACCTACGCTACCTCTGTGGTGACAAGTAAAAATAATGCAGAGAAGAACTTGATGGACATATTTTTAATTGGATTATTAAAGCTCAGCATAAGGTATAAGAGCAATGGACAGAGTCTACTTGATTTATGCTCACGACTGCATATTTGCATGACTTTCACACACCATGCTGCTCCTTCTCGGGTGGCTTAGTGGTTATCGCGGGTCATGAACCCCACCCTTTTGATCAGATAAAGCTAAATTAGATGATGTGGGAGAGAAAAAACTTTGTATTCATAAGCAATCTTTATAAAGATATGTAAGACATCAAATATCTAAAATGGAAATCAATTTATTGGATTTTTTAATAAGTTTGTAACGACACTTTAAACAATACTATTGCTTATCAGGTTGGTTTTCACTAGGCTAAAATCTTCTGAAGCATCCAGGTTGTTAAAAGACTTAACTGGTGTTTATCATGCTTACATTTGAATTTAAAGCAACATGAGCTTCAGTTAAATTGTTTTGTAAGTTATTTTACACACACCAGTAAGACTTCGCTTGTGCAGTGAACCGTCTACATAAACCCATTTGGTGGTCTTCCGATCCCCCCTATAGATACCCTTAAACTCCTGCTGTGTTGGATTCTGAAGCTCTCACTGGCACCCAGACGTTGGGTTCTATCTTTAAGTCTCCAGAGTCCCCTCTTTTCTGTCTTCACCACCAGTGCCACATGACGAGCCTTTACAGCCATTTCCCCTGTGCTTTTCTAAGAAAATCATAACTGATCTGATTGCTTGCTGTCTATTCTCTACATTGCTGCTGAAGTTATCTTTTCGAATGAATCACAGATAATTTCACTCTTATGCTTAGAAACCTTAAGTAGTTCATAGCTCAGCGGAATGTTACCTGTCTGTCAAGATACTGATCACCACAGACTTCAGGGTACCTGGGTGGAAGTAGCCAGAAGCCCAGTTCAAGCAGCTTCTTCTGGTGATGACCTCAGTGTATTATTCAAATATTACCATTTTTTAATTTAAGCCTCTATTTAAAAGGTTTGGAAGCCCTGCTTTAAAGCAAGCATTCTTGACTATGACCTGAGAATCCCTAGAAGAGCAGTGTACGGGCTTTGGGATATTTGTGATCCTCCATGAATGTTTGGGAGTAGGTCCTCAGAAAAATGATATCTTCTTAATAATAACCTCCAAAAAGGTTAAAAATCACAGCTCCATAACATAGATCAGCCTTAACAATCTATTCTATACTATCTTTGCAACCTCAGCAACAACCGTTCTTTCCCATGCACCATGCATTCCAGCCACAGCAGACCTCTTGGCATTCTTCCAACCTGCTGAGGTTCTTCAGTCCCCATCCTTCTGCAGCTCTATCTCCAATCCATTGCTTACTACTTCTTACTTTATATTTCAGCAATGATAAGCTGTTTAAAACTCTCTGAAATGCACTTTCAAGGTTCAGTGCTCTGTCACACACTATCTTCAGCTTGGAATCCCATCACCATCTGCCTGGTGAACTCTTCTGTATCCATCAAGACCCAGCTTAAACCCCACTCCTGTATGAATCTCCCCTGACTCCTAGAAGAATTCACTGCTCTTGCTTTTATGTTGCCACCTTACTTTATATTAATACTTATATTATGCACTGATTTCAGTTTACTCTAATGATTTCCATATAATTTTCTCCCCACTAGACTCTGGTACTTGACAGCAAAGTCCCTAACTTATTCATTTTTATATACCCAGCACATCGCTCTTTGTTGGTGCTTAATACATGTTTGTTGGATGACTGTTCTTGTTCATTTCCATCTGTGAAACTGACCTAATCTTTGAAGATGTGCTTAAAATATCACTTCTAATAAACCTCTGGACTCTCCCAGGTTAGGGGGAGCTCTCCTCTCTGAAACCTTGTGGTTCATACACAAGTCTACTCGATCAGTTATACCTTTCTGTTTCCTTGCTCAGGTGCAAGGACTGACAGCCTTCAGCTTGCAGGCTCCGCTCTGCTGAGTTCCTTGGCTCAATCTTTACCAATGGAGCAACTAGTAGTGGTTTCAGACCCACCCGTGAATGTGTTACACACCTATACCCCAACAACTCTTGGTTGCTTAGAGCCCAATATTTTTACTTGCCAGCCCTTTCTTTCTGGAAACTGGACCTGTCTATCCACTTATCTGGGAAACTATTCCAAATGGAAGGATTTCATAAGAATCATAACACTGTATCTTTCTGCCTCTTCATAGTCCTGCCCCAATTTAGAGATCAGTGCTCAACCAGACAGAGCTTAATATTTTAGTTTGAACTTTAGGTTTATGTCTCTGTGAAGGAAGGCTGGATTTATAGCCACTTAGTTGTCCTAACCAGGGTCAGCCAGGTCTGTTTTCTGCTTTTTCCCATTTCCAAAAAGCCTACAGCAAATTGTCCAGTGATGATGTTTAATAATCCCTAATGTTTAACACAGTGGTTTCCCCAGAGTGGATATTCCACATGAATGAATGGACGAATGGACATCCAGTTTAATAGACATATTACAGTAGCAAGTAGCAGAGACTGGAGAACACTGTCTACAGAAGGCATCTATTCCTTGAGTGTAGCCATTTTTTCACATGTGAGAGCCTGGGCACAGGATTACCAGATCTTTTTCAAGAGAAGCTAGACACCCAGATTTTTATGTGAAACTTTTGATATTGTGGTAAGAAGGAGCATGGTTCATTCCTAGTTTGGTATACGTGTGCAGAATAAAACAGATTACCGTGTAGTTAAGTCAGACATTGCAAGTATGAAAAATACAGGATAATTTACTCTCTATGATTTTCAGTGCTAGTTGAAGGCCGGTATTTCTGGAAAGAAGGGGCAGCAGCAAAAGCTCCTTTATAGGATTTATCATAATGGAAACCAGTTGGGTTCTTTTGATCCTTAGCCATAGTTCTCTTCAGCCTGTCATACGCTATTGCCAGAAAAAAATCCGGGGAGCCGGAGCCTGGAGGCACCAGTAGTCTGGGATAGATGATTTGGGTTACGTTGACGTAAATTTACTGTGTTCTAATTAGGACATCATTAATATGGCTCCTTCACTGTCTTCTTTCAGCGGCTTATGAAGAGGAAAACCTGGCAAAATATGGACTCAATAAATACTTGTTGAATGCATGAATGAATAAACGAACAAATTTATTGTTCTATATTTAAGCTGTATCAAGCATGAATGCTCTTCACTTCCTGCCTTTTCCCCCACTTCTACCAACAGATATGCATGTGCTGAAACCTAGCCTCTTTTTCCTGTTCCAAAGTGAGGCGTCTCCAGCCTCCATGCTGATACGACCACCTGGATGAGGCCCTCTGGCTCTCGCCCCCGCCCACCTCCTCCCGGACCTGGACCCATCAGCTGTCTCTTTTCTCTTCTGTGCCTTTAGCTTTTTCCTCTTATTTAGTTCCTTCCTTTTAGCTTATTAATATTAACAAACTCAAGTCTTTCTCAGCTTAAAAAAACAAAAACAAAACAGTGCATTTCTCAAGCTGCCACACAGAATTTTTCCTTCTATTCCCTCCCAAGCTTTATTGAAAGACTGTGCTTTATTTGCATTATCCACTTTCTTCCCATCGCTAGAGACCCCTGCCCCCACTCCCCTTTCTATCAAACTGCTCTATGAATATTACCTGTGGCTCTTAGCTGCCAAATCAAGTAGGCAATTTTCATGATTTATTTACCAGTCTGTCTGCAGCTTTGACACTTTTGGCTAAAATTTTTCATTGCCTGGTTTCCACGAAACCGTTTCTCCTAACTCCATAACCATTCCTTCTTACTTTTCCTCTGCCCACACTCAGCTGCTGCTGGTGCATCCCACTGATCTGTCCTTCGCCATCCCTCCTCGGTCTACACATTGATGACATCTCCAGGCCAGTGGCATCACCCTAAACTGATAGCTCCAGTATCTCTGACTCCCCACCAGCGCTCTCCTGTTTGCTAGACTCAGCTGCATACTGAACATGTCCGCTTGGATGTGCAGCATATTTTATTATGATTCCCTTTCTCTAGAGCTCTCCTTCCCACCCCTGTTTTCCGTATCTTGGTAAACATCACTCCCATCTATCAGTCGTCCGTATCGGAAACATGGGAAGATTCTGTGTTCTTCCCTCTTCACACACCTGATTTAATTAGACATGAAGCCCTGGGCAGTTTACTAAAGTATCTCTTTGAGCCTGTGTCCCTTATTCATCTATCTTGCCAGGTTCTTTGGCTATTTAGCTAATAACTCTTGAGGTATTCACTCACTCAAGTAAATGGTGTTATATTAAGAATCCTACAAAATACTTCTTGTTTGCTATAAAATTGTCAGTGGTGAGTTCCAAATCTTTTGTAATAACATCTGGAAATTTCGGCCTGAAACTTTATTTTATTAAAAGTTAAAATATAACAGTGAGATATCACTTCACACTCACCAGGATGGCTATTATATATAAAAAAGAAAACCAAACAAAATAACAGCTGTTGGCAAGGATGTAGAAATACTGGAACCCTTGTGCTCTGCTGGTAAATGGTGCAACTGCTGTGGAAAACATTATGGCAGTTCCTCAAAAAATTAGACATAGAATTATCAAATGATACAACAATTCCATTTCTAGGTATATATCCAAAAGAATTGAAAGCAGAGACTAGAACAGATATTTTTACACCCATGTTCATAAAAGCATTATTCACAAGAGCCAAAAGTGGAAACAACCTTAATGTCCATTGACAGATGAATGTATTCACAAAACATGTTGTATATATACAATGGAATATTATTCAGCATTAAAAAGGAATGAAATTCTGACACATGGTGCAACATGATAGAACCTTGAAGACATTATGCTAAGTGAAATAGGCCAGACACAAAAGGATATGTACTGTGTGATTCCACTTATATACAGCATCTGCCATAGTTTAATTCATAGAGACAGAAAGCTGCTGGTTGCCAGGGCTATTGGCAGGGGCTGGGAGGAAGGGGTAATAGGGAGTTATTGTTTAATGGGCATGGGGATTCAACTTGGGATGATTAAAAAGTTCTGGAGGTGGGTAGTGGTGACGGTTGGACAATAATGGGAATGTACATAGTGCCATGGAACTGTACCCTTAAAGTGGCTCAAATGGTAAATTATCTCACAGTTCTGGAGATAGGATGTGCAAAATCAAGGTGCCAGCAGGTCTGGTGCCTGGTGAGGTCTTGCAGACAGCTGGCCTGTGCTTCCTGGCTTGTAGGTAGCTGCCTTCTTGCTGTGTCCTCACATGGCCAAGAGAAATATTGTCTCTCTTCTTTGTCTTCTTAAAATGGCACTAATCTTATGTATGAGAGTTCCGGCCTCATGACCTACTCACCCTCCGAAGGGCCAGCCTCCAAATACTATCACCGTGGGGATTTAAGCTTCAGCATAGGAGTTTGTGGAGACACGTTCAGTCCATAGCAACCACAATTAAAAATGAAAATGTATTTACCATATTTTTCAAAACTGTCATTCTTGAGACATTTTGTCTTTGAATTCCAGGTGTATGTACTTTGTCCTCAGTGATGGAAGGGGGTATAAACTCACTGAGGCAAGTTACTGAGCACCTGGTCTCTTGCCAGAAGGGTATGAGGAACTGGTTTTAAAAGCAATCACATGTGGAAGGGTCCTCTGAAGCTCCTGGTTAAAAAAAGTAGAGAATGCCTACAGATGTGAGAGTGAGCCCGCTGTAGTGTCTGTCCCACCAGTGACTAAGGAGTGTCTTCCCTCAACTCTGTATCTCTCCATAAGCTCAGCAATAGAGCGTGTGCTTCCCAACTTGAAAAGGACCCTTCCTGCTTCTGTTAAAGTAAACATTAATACAATGCACTCCAAAACAAAGTGGAACTATATTTAGGCAAAAAAAAGTTTAAAAATACATGCATTTTTGGAATAATTATGAAGCAATCCAAAAACTGAATAGAAGAGAAAAGCAACTCCAAATCAGAGCAAAGCCTTGGGAGTGCTACAGGAAAATATGTGAAAACAGCATACAAACCCCAATCTTCTTCTCTATGTGGTTTCCATAGCGTCAGTGTATATGTGGCATTGGTCGGACTGCACCGAGAGTCCTTAAAGTCATGGAAATAGCAACAAGAGTCAGACTGCCTGTGTGGGCCTTGGGCAAGCAAGGGCCAGGTTTCCTTAACATTTTCTCAGTTCTAGAAAAGTGAGCGAGAGGGGCAGTAATGTTCTTTTCCTCTCTCTCTGTCTCTCTTTCTCTTTCCTTCTCTCTCTTTGGTTCTTTCCCTCCCTCCCTGCCTGGTGAATTAAAGCCTTATTTTATTTGAGTGCCAGGAAATAAAATTCAAACTTAGGTGAAAGGCTACCAATGAAAGACATGATCTGTTCCTTTAAATATGTGTTTATTTTCATGTGCAATTGCACCATAGTTAAAATGAGAGCCATTTTCTTTAAAACTCACTTGTTGTGGGAGAAAAATAGTCACTCTCTTGAAATTTTCCTTCTCCTTGTCCAACCAGAATAGCTTCAAATAAATGAATAACACAGTAATACCTGCCATAGCAAGAATCAGGATGACAGGAATAGCATATCACACATTTTTTTTTGGTTGTGCTACAGTTTTTTGAGCATAGATGAGCTACTGAAATATTAAATGGATTTGGGTGACAAATTACATCCGTTGAAAAAATAGCTACACTCAGTAGGATAAATTTCCTTGGTATTTTGGAACTTAACTAGCAGCTGTGTACTGGGGATAGTTTTTTATTTTGTTTCTATGGGTGGAAAAATATGTAAATGAAACAGTGAGTTAATTCTACAAGCATTTATTGAATGATTACTATATGCTAGGTACTCTGCTAAGTACCACTACAAGTTATTTGATACCCACATCTCTTGAGTAACTTCCCCCAAGGTTTTACTGCTAATAAATAACAGAACATAGGCCTTTGTAGTTCTAAAGTCCATGCTTTTAACCCCTGCTCTATGTTACCTCTCAATTACATTTGTTGAAGGGCAACGTTCTGCATTATCTGTCGCTATATCTGGGTGCCCCCATGCTGGGCTGCTGTGTCTGGGGACATCTCTCCCTGTGCCCATGGTGAAACCTCAACCTGGGCAAGGGAGGGCTCTTGACTCTGATGGAGAAAGAATTCATGAAGAGATGAGGAGTGTCGGTAAGGAAGGAATTCATTAAGCAAGAGTAGCAGCGAATGGCCACAGCGGTGCAGGCAGCAGAGAACAGGGAAGAGCAGAGGGAGGAGAGGGGAGCCCACTGAGCTCCCGCTCGGCGCAGGGCAGATCCCTCGCCGACTCCTGAAGCCAGGGTCACCTGGCATCCAGTGCGCACTTGAATCTGCACAGCCTGGGAACTAAGCCCCTCCCACCCCAGGATTTGGGGCAGCCGCAGAGCACTGGATGGAGTGAGACTGTGTTCTAAAAACTCAAAGCAAAGGAAGGAAGTTTTGGGGCAGGTTACTAAAGAGCATGATCATTACAGCTGCAGTCCTGTCAGGGTCACGCAGGCGATGGGAACTTGTAAACCCAGATCAGAGCTCTCAGTAGCCCCTCCCTACTTGTCTGAAGTAGAGCAGAAAGAGAGCAGACTTGTGCTTAAGTCTAGAAAACTGAATGACGTAGTGAAGTAACACAGATGCTCACCACTGGGAAAGGGGTCTCTTACCAATCTCCCAAGAGGCTCGGAAGAGCTTGGAGACAAAACACATAAACCGAGCAGCAAGAACGCTTTATTTAAGGCAAAACACACACAGAGACAGGGGAGTGTGGGCAGCCTTGGAGAGGAGACATGCTTAAAGGACCAGGATTTGTGTCTTTTAAGGATTTCCAGAATGGAGTAAAGGGCCAGGGTAGGGGTAGGCTTGACATGTCTCATGGTGTCTGTGTCCGGTGAGAGACATTGTGTCGCCATTCACAGTCAGTCCTCTGGGCCTTCTGTAGGATGAACTTGACACAAGGAATTCATTGATCCTGTTCTTCTCCAAGGTAATGGTTACTCTCAAAGCAATAGAAACATGTCATTTAGGACTGCTTGCCCTGCCTTAACATAGGGCTGGTTGTTGGCTAATTACCATAAAGTGTGTTAGGAATCTTACCCCAAACTCCTTGGTTTTTAAAATGGAATCTTAGCCTTAAGATGGGGTCCCTCCTGTTTATACTATGCTATTCATATCTTAGCATTTTTCATCATAGGCAGGAAAACTTAATCATGATGTTTGTCCCATGTCCCTGATCTACCTCCCTCCCTCACACCTGACTCTGAGCCCCTGTGTCCTAGAAGAGCTCACGTCTCATGAGTTCTCTCCTGTGAACCACTGAGACAGTCAGTAGGCCTCATTAGCTGGCCTCAGTTTCCATGTACCTGCAGCCTACTCTTGCTGTTGTGAACACTGCTGCTATAGTCAACAGTGCTGCTTCTATGATAGTACTACTATCAATAACAGTGATAAGTAATAATATTCATTGAGTATTTCCTGTATGACTGGAACTCTGCTTAAAACTCTGTAAGCCTTATTTCATTTAATACTTTCAGCAATGGCTGAAGGTGTATGTTCTAGAATAGAGCTCCTCAGGGTTAGATCCTGGTCTCTTTGTTCATTAGCTGTGTGACCATGGGGCGAGTTATTTGACTTTCCTGACTCATGATTTCCTCATCTGTAACATGGAAATAGTGAAAGTGAATATCTAAGAGAGTTGTTAGGAAAATTAAATAATGTAATTTAGAGAAATAGCTAGTACACCTAATAAATATTGACCACAGTGTATTATTAATACAAATACTACTAGTAATTTCATCCATCTTAAAATCCCTGTCATGTTCATACAGTCCACCCTGAGGACTTTTGTCTTGGTTTCCCATATTTTGATTCCAGTTTCCTGCCTGGAACTGAAACCTATTTTGAACTCAGTCCAACTGGCTGGATCTTTAGCACCCTGTGCTCTGTTCCTGGGAACTGGATTTTGTCTTCTACATCACCGACTGCTGGCTGGGATGCTACACATCACTCACTTCCAGTGGAGCTGGGTGTTCTATCGCCTGGCTCTTAATATCTCCACTGTTGCCGTACCCCAGGCAGATCAGACCTCCTTAGCCCTGCCCTGGGTCAGGCTCCAGTTCCATATGCTCCTTTGTTAACCACAGTTTGAACTGCTGAGTGGTTTCCCCGTCTTGCTCAGTCCTGCTTCTTGTCCTTCCTTGCTGGCTGTCTTTGAAATCATAATACACCCTGAGGTCAAACTCATCTATGATACAGCATGTAATGTTACAATTATAGTGGATTCAAAGATGAAAATTCATAGTCCTGTCCTAAAAGAAATTATAATCTTTATAAAATAGAAAAAATATAAGATACAGCTTATATACCCCCTCAGATTCCACTGAATTTGCCTGCTCTGCATTCCAGGCTATTAGCTACTCCTCAAGAGTTTCTATGGTTACCTACTCACATAGTTTTGCTGACCGGAGTCAACTAGTTACCTGTCCTAAAATGCTGGCCCTCCACTCCAGTTAGCCCTGTATAGCCAGGTGACCAGCCTCAGGCTGGGGTCACTCCTCCTACACAAAGCTCAATCGCTAAATTCATGTCTTAGATTCTGCTTTTTAGGGATGAATGGACTCCAGAAATCCAAAATTTCAGACCTTTAAGCCAAAGAACAAAGGGGAAAACATTAGGTTCAAAAAAAGACAAGACATGGAACAAGGAGGGATCCTTACGTAGCCTGGGATTCTTATGATCGTTTTTTTTTCTGCACAAATATCTCTCACCACAACTTCCCCTCCTCCACACACAGCCCCTCATGTAACTAGAATCGTTTTGTCTTCAGGGTTAGCGTTTAACCCAGCATTTCCCTTCCACCAGTTCTGTTTTGCCTAGAAGAAAAAAAAGTAATCACTTTAACTATCGATAAATCCTTTCATTCCACAATTAGAGATAAGGAGCTTAAAAATACAAATATCTGAATCAGTTTTCTCTATAAGTTTGATGTCACATTCTTTCCTATTTTGATGGAAGACAATTGGAGGGTAAGAAGGCACCGGGCCCTTGGAAGGGGATAGAGCAGCCGGGAGGCAGGAGGGATGACCTTATCCAATCATACAATTTATTCACAGTTCACTGTCCATCTTCATCTGAGAAGAAGCAAAGAAAAGCTGAGCATAGCAGTCCTGTGGGGCCATACACAGGCAAATTATAATGGGAACTATGATCAGATAATGAAGTTAAGCAGAGATCTAATCCATGATTGAATATTTATAAAAACTGACAGAATTCTATATAGACTGTCAGCTGTATTAAACAAGAGAATTGTAATCAGATGCTGGATAGAACAGATCTGAATGAATACCATAGTACAAAATTTGTTGTTTCAATGACAATCCTTTATGGAAGAAAATCTAAATCTAATCTTGGAATAATAGTCCATTTCGTTAAAGTCATATTTGTACACTTTATCAGCCAAACACGGATAGGATCTTGTTCATTGTATAAGGTGTAATCCATAGATGTATGAGATGTTAGTGAGAAAGATCATTAGTAACTGGCAATGTTTGAAGTGAAAAATTACAATCCTATGTAGTTCACAAGCATGGCTCTTAAAAATCAGTTTCTCCATATGTACTAAAAATCTTGATTTTCCTCACTTTTTTCAGTGCTCTTGCATGCCTTTGATGTTCCTAGTTATGTCAACATTTTGAACAAGGCCATCAACTCATTAATGTTACTGTCCAAGCCTATGCATGTTGTACTATTGTAATATCACAGTAATCCCTGTCCTAATTAATCCTTTTAATTACATCCTATTTCTCAAACATTTGGATATTTCTTTGGTTAACTTCACCTAACCTAACAACCAGGGGAAGAACACATGCCTGCATTCTATGAATGTTTTCTATGAAACAAGAGGAACCTACTTATGACTGCTAAGAACTCCCCATAGTCCCATAAACTAATTAAAATGAAGTAGAGTTACAGTAGCAATAAGAGATTAATATTTAATTTAAAATAACCAGTTTTAAATTGCATTTTTGTGTTTTACACAGTCCATTAGAAATCATTTTTATTCCAAAATTTGGTAATGCAAAATGTTAGTTTTTTTAGTGCTGTTATAAAAATTATCACAAATTTAGTGGTGTAAGATAATGAAAAGTTTTTGTCTTATAGTTCTATAGGCCAGAAGTCCGGTATGGGTCTCACCAGGCTAAAATTGAAGTGTCTGCAGGATAGCATTTCCTGTCTGTTGGTTCTAGGGGAAAATACCCTTTCTTGCTCATTCAGGTGTTGACAGAATTCAGTTCCAGGTGACTAAAGGACTGAGGTTCCCGTTTTCTTTCTGGCTGTAAACTGAGGACCATTCCTGGCTTCTAGAAGTTACTATATTCCTTGGTTTATGGCCCCCTTCCTCCATCTTAAAAGCCAGCACTGGCGGACAGAGTCTGTGTTGCGTCTCTCTCTGACCACAGCTGGAAAAAGTTCTTTGCTGTTAAACACTCATGTGATTAGATTGGACCCACCAGGGTTATCCAAAGTAATCTGGATGGATAATCTCCCAAACTCAAGGACCACACTGAAAATTCCCTTTGCCATGTAAGGTGATGTATTTACAAGTACCAGAAATTGGGATATGGTCATCTTTGGGGGCAGGGGAGGCATTATTCTGCCCACCACACAAGCGGGAGTGCATTAGATGGGAGCTGGGGGGCACAGAATAATGCTTTAGGAGCATTATTTTACATTACACATTTTTTTTTTTGCAGCAAAATCTCCTCCCAAACATTTCCCCTGTAGAAGGTTTATAGCTCGTTAAATGGCATGCTTACTGGTTTACGGAACGTAACTAAGCCGTGACAAAAATCTGGAAGAAGAAAATTTTCTGTTAATAGAAAGTCTGCTGGCCTCACCTAACTGGGGAATTATGCCAACCAGCATCAAAAGCCTCCTGGCTTCCTGACCTCATGGTCTGATATCTGGATCCTACAAATTGCTCTACATGTTTAAGTTGAACTAGAGCAAGTCTCCAGAAGTACGTGGCCTTAGCAGATTATCTACCCCAAGCCTTGGAGTATCCTGTCAGTGGCATGGGCCAGTTCCAGGGGCTCAAAGTTACTTTTAAGTAGTCTCCAGTGAGGATCTGATATTTCTAACCCAGACATCGCTAGTGGTCATTTTTCACTTAGCTCTGGATTTAAGTTCCTGGGCTACTGCAGTAACCGTCTCACCCATCTCCCTGTCTCCAGTCTCTCTCAACTGTAGCCCAGGCTCCATGTTATCAGGACAGTGGAGGTTGTCAACCTTTTATTTATCCTAACACACTCCAGGAGTCCAACATACCTCCAATAGAAATAGTGCCTCATAATGGTCCTTTCCTCTCAACACCAAGTTCTGTTAAGTTTATGAGAATCCCACGTGATTCTGAACCCCTAAAGGTGGACCAAGTGATTCTGCTATCTGCCTTTTACCCACTTTTAGAGGGTATGTGATTATAATAACAAACCTTATTATTATTATTAGAACACTTACATGTTGCTTACTATGTGCCAGACGTCCTGGGTTCTTTATATATGTTAGTTTATTTAACCTGTATAACAACACTTGAGGTAAGTGCTATTATTAAACTAGTTTTGCAGATGAGAGAAATGAGGTTAAAGTGGCTTGCTTACAGTCGTATGGCTAATAAGTGACAGAGCTCTGATTTGAACTCAGATTCCACACTTTCAACTACTAAGCTGAACTATACACTTGCTGTTAAGAATCATAACACTACAATGATCTGTTTTGCTAAAGAATAAATATTATCACACCACTTTTAAAACTTTCAGTTTAAAATTTTAGCATAGCATTCGAAACTCTTTATAATTCACCTCAACATTGACCCCAACTCTTTCATTCTAGTATCTCATCACATTTGCTTTCATTCAATGAATATTCATTGAGCGCCCATTTTGAGCTAGGCCCTGTGCTAGGTAGAAAGACTGTAAAGACCCTACTGATAAAGAGGAAAATAAAGAAATAATTATAATAAATAGGGGATGGAATTTATTTATGGAACGTTTATGTGTCAGACATTATTCTATTAAACAGATTTTACTTACCTCCTACCCAGCACTGTGGAGTAGGTAGCCCTCTCCTAATTTGATAGATGAAGAGACTGAAGTCCAGAGTGGTTAAGTATTTGAACGAATGAGGTACACGTGTAATAGTAGTAACCTAACTGGGGTTCAGATTCAGGCTTGTCTGTCTCCAAAGCACAGGATCTTTCAACTATACCAGTAGTTTTCAAATTTTTTCTTTTCATTTCTTTCTCTCTTTTCTGTTTGTTTGTTTGTTTCTCTCTTTCTTTCTCTCTCTCTCTTTCTTTCTTTCTTTCTCTCTCTCTTTCTCTCTTTCTTTCAAACTTATTGAAATGAAAATAAGCCCAATAGATCAAAGTTGAGATGAAAATAAACCAAACAGATGAAAGCAGAACTGCTCGGATTAATTAGAGTGTGAAGCCTGGAGCCCTTCCTTCCTGAATCCCTGGGTCTTGGGTGAATTGTGCCCTGCAGAACTGTTGTTATGGGGTATAACAGAGAATGGGGTTTCCTTTGAGGTGAGAAAAATGGGCTGTGCAGAACTGAGTTTGGAAACCAATGCACTTCACAAGGTTGTTTTTCTCCGGTTTGATTTCTGAACAATGCTCAAAGTGCAATAGACTATATAGGTTGTGCAGCATACTTTGGGAGCTGAAAGAAAGGAGCCAGGACTGAATTTCAGAAAAGGAAGGGAACTTCTGTAGAAGAGGTTAGGTATGAGCTGAGCCCTAAATATGGGTAGGATTTTTCCAGGAAGGAAATGAGGTAAGGACTCTTAAGGCAGACACAGCCCCAGAAGTACCCTAAACATGCTTAACATTGGTATACTGCATTGCCTTTAAAATAAAAAATGTAGCCTTCATGCCCAGATAAGGTAGCTGGGTGCCAAGAGAACGGATTAGAAAACAGGAGACTGGAACTAACTACACTGGGCTGGCCACTTAAGGGCCCTGCTCTCCGTCTTTTCATCTATAGATTAAGAGCATTTCACTAGTAACTGTTAAAGTCTCCTTCAGGCTGTACAAACATCATTCTGTAGTTCATGAACAATATCTTCTCCATTATAGACAAGTACATGGAGGAAAAACTATTACAGGTGTCATGTTAAGAGCCTGTGCTCTGCTACTCACTTGCTATATGATCCAGAACAGAGTTCTGGACTACACTGTGCTTCAGTTTCCTTACTTGACCATGTAAAGTTGTTGAAGAGATTAAGTATATTAATGCACATAAAGTACATTGCCTGGCATATATCAAGGATTCAGTAAGTGTTGACTGTAATTATTTGTGTGTTGTGTGTATGTATGTACATTACACATACACATTCATGCACTTATATGGGTAGAACTTTCAAAAAATTCACAGAATACAGAACATGCAGACTTTGAAAATGCAATGAAACAATAAATATCTGATTTGCACTCTTAACTAGAAGCAAACCACTATTTTTCTGAATTAAAAATGGACTTTTATTTATTACTTTGACTTTAGTTCAAAAAAGTAAAGGAATTACACTTTCCAATCTGTCATTCTACTTTCTTATAACTTGGAGAGGCTTATTTTATTGATAATAATAATTTATTTTCTGGTTAGAAATAACCTCTTCAACTTCTATAACTCTGTACATAAATGACTTTTTGGTTTAATTCAATGAGGAAAATAAGAAGAATAGCTGTTGTATCTAAAATACCTACTTCTTTTCAGTGCTTCCTGTGATATCCCACTCAAAACCACATGGGTAGGAAGCAGCTGAAGTGGAGATCTGGCTCTGGCCAATAACTCCAGACAGTACAAAAAATAATAAAATAAAATACTTGTGTGCCAGGCAGTTTTAGGCACTTTACTCAGATTGTCTCATGTATCCTCACAATAATTCCATGAAGAAGAAATCATTATTCGCATTTTACAAATGGGAAAATGGAGGCAGAGAAGTAACAACACTGTCCAGGTCATCTCAGTGCAGAGCCAGAATTCCATCCCCAAAGCGCCTTCCCAGCCATGCTGCTCTTCCCCCATTGCAGCGCAGGACCCTGGACTGCTTTGTGAAGATTCCTTGAAACTGCCCTGCAATCAACACTTGTTCTCTTCTATCAATAGTTACTAACTATGCTAATGATTAAGTTATCTAGAACCCAAACTTCCATCAGTGGACCAATGGATAAACAAAAGGTGGAATATTATTTGGCAATAAAAAGAATGAAGTATTAATACATGCTACAACTTGGCCGGACCTTGAACACATATTGTATGATTTGTATGAAAGTCCAGAAGAGGGAAAGCTATCAAGTCAGAAATGGCTTCTTAAAGCTGAAGGTAGAGATAGAGGGATAGTAAGATGTAGCTAAAGAGTATGCGGTTTCCTTTGAGGTGATAAAAATGGTCTAAATCGGCAGTGGAATGATTGCACATATCTGTGGATATACTAAAAACCATTGATTTGTATTGTTCAAATGGGTGAATTTTATGATACACAAATTAGATTAAAATTTTTAAAGTTTTAAAAACTTTAAAAAAATTCTGGGAAATTTCAAAAACTTCTGATTCCCAGGTCCTGCCTTACCCCATATCTATCTCAACCCCCACCTCTAAGATTCTAATTCTATAAACTTAAGTTGATTCTCTGGAAATCTGTATTTTGTTGAAGATGCCTTAAGTGATTCTGGTAATAATTTATGTTTGATATATCACTGCTTTGACAAGGGTTCACCAGCCAAGAACTAACACAGAACTAGGCCAAACTTGTTTTAATCCAGAATTCCAGGGTGAGCCTCATTCTTTAAAGTGATTTTCAGGGGGGCTAGTTGAATACCAAGTAGTTCAGGCCAAAGTCACTGGATACCAAGTACCACAAACGGTGCTTGGCCACTTTTTGTCTAGAATAAAGTAACATTCAGTGGAACCTAGAATATTGTTGTACCAAAACATCTTGAGATTCTGGTACTGCAAGTTTTTTACTTCTTACATAATTATGATGATCCTCTTTTCTGCAGTATAAGTTCCAAAAGTTCTTCCTCAGTTGATTTTAATTTATTTTTTAAAAACTTAGCAAATTAATCCCAGGAGAATGAAATATAATAAGAAAGAAGTAAAGGACAAAATCTCAGTGTCTGAAATTTTATATTTAAATGCTAGGTTAGCTAAATGACCAGAAAATACATTTAAGGAATTGACACTAATATGGAAAGGGATGAATAAGTGAGCTTTTAATGTTTAACCATATTCCATGGCTATAAATGCTTATTCAGGTGCATTTCTGGGGGTTTCTCCATTCAAATTAGGTCCATGAAAAGGCTACATTTTATTATCCTAAAATTACAAATGCATTTCAGTTTCTTCAGAATATGATATATTTTGCTGAATAAACAGCATTGACCTCTTAGTAAAGGTCCAGTGCTATAATTTGACGCCTCTGGCAAATTAAATACAATTATGCAAACTACTGGGATTTAGACATAATCTAGCTAATACAGTACATAAGAAGCACATAATAATTTCCTGGTTGAAAACTAGATGATCCTATTTCATGTTTGAATATGTGTTAGAAAACCATTGTGTTATGTGAGCAAGTCTTTGTCATCTTCGTGTTCTCTTTGCTCAGCTCCATAAGGACGTGTGTAGGAAAATAAAGCTAAAGTTGGAATCTTTAAGTAATGGACAAATCTTTTCAAAAATTTATAATTGCCAAGAAAGCTATAAAACTAGGAGAATAATTCAATTGGAGATGATTGCTTTTCTCTAATAAAGTGTCCACATAACACTACTATAGTTTTTTCTGTTTATGTAGCTGTAATCAGTATCAAACATAGAGATAATTCTATTTAAGCATAAATGCTTAGAAGTTTAAAATTGACCTGGATTAAGTGCATACCAATAGGTTCCAACTGAAAACTTTCTGAATTATATTTATAATTGTGAGACTGAGTTTTTACTCTTTCTGAAACATGTGAATCCCCTTAGCATTAATCAGTACTACATGTGTGCACTGAGCAGAAACCAGGAAAAAAAATTTTTTTAGTGCCCCTTACCGAGGAAACTAAAGAAACCATACAGAGAAAACAAGTTTTTCTTTTTCTGTCTTCCTACAAAAGTGAATTTCATATGTAAGAGAAGTCTGGGCTTAATAGCATTGAGTATTAGTCTTTTATATAAAAGAAATGTACAGGGTGTACCAAGGCCTCTGGTGTGGAAGTGTCATTTCCAAGTATGTGAAAACAGTCTTCACTCATTTGTTCCTTAGTTTCTCGGGGAGACTGCCAACCAGCGTGCCAGCTCTCAAGCTGCATTGTGCAAAGATTTCCAACCCACAAAGATCTGGACTTTTTTTCATAGGTAATGTCAATGTCATAAAGGCCTCTAAACAGCTGTTAGGGGGGTAACAACTTTTAGAAAGCAGTGGCCTGTGTTAGGTCTTTGTTCTGTTTTAGCAGAGAAATGCTCAGTTAGGTGGTTAAAGAGGAAAAAAAGTTCTGGTAAGAATTTTAATACTATCTTTTTTTTTTTTTTAATAATTTGTTTTATTTTAGTATCATTAACCTACAATTACATAAGCAATACCGTGATGATTGAACTCCCCCCATCACCAGGTCCCCCCCACCAACCCCACCACAGTCACTGTCCATCAGCGTAGTGAGATGAGAATCGCTACTTGTCTTCTCTGAGCTGTACAGTACCCCCCGTGCCCCCCACCCTATTTAATACTATCTTATTGAACCTCCTTTTAAACCTGCAACAAAGCCATTTCCTGAGAAATGAAGCAGTATAAACATTATTTGTGTTGTGAGTATATGTAAAGGTGCTAATAAATAAACACATTTCTAAGTGATGTTACCAGCTATTTTCATTGTGCCAGAAATTTCCCCACCATGGGCTTCAGACCCTTAGGAGGGGAGGATGGCACAGTGTCATAGCAGAGAAGCAGAAGTGGAGCTGGGTGGACAGTAATCCATCTGTACATGTAGATTTCCTTAATAGGGTAATATTAAAAATGCAACCACTGTAATGTAGTCGGAGAGGGCCCTCAAACATTTGATATTAAAAACAAAAACAAATGATCCCCTATCTTGGATTTGCTTCAGAATAATCTGGGGTGGCATGAGTATGGGGGCAGAGATAAAATAAGATTGGTCATGAGTTGGTAATCGTTAAAGCTGGATAATGAATACCTGGAGATTTTGTATAGTCTTCTCTTTACCTTTGCGTTTTTTGAAGTTCTCCCTTATAATAAGCTTAAAAACTATTACACTCAAAACTGTTGGAAGACACTGGTTTATATTAAAGTGTTGAGTATTTTGCTTACAGGTTCTTCCATTGGATACTTAAGCAGTCAGGCTGTTAAAAGCAAAGATTTGAGTGGATTACCAAGGAGTACGTAAGAAATACATTGCCAATCACTTATTTAACTGAGGGTACCAGATCTCCTGTTTTTACACTTAACCTAATCTTTATCTTACACCAAGAATTTGAAAGGGAAACATAGCATTCATACACCTGTGTTGGGTTATAGGGATGTGTTGATTGAGAGAAACCTAAAAATTAAAATGGCATTTCTCTGTTACCTGTTAAGCCCTTTTTGTCCCTCCCTCCCTTTCCTTTCCCTCTCTCTGTTTTTTCTCTAATGCAGCTGTATTTACCCTAAGTTTGAAGATAATGACCTGTTTCAAAATTTAAGTGGCAAACAAATTAGAATGCATCCTTCTGGTCTGTTTCTCGCAACCCACCCGTCTCAGGCAGCTGCTCTCCTTTTCTTTAGCCTTGGCAAGCTATTCAGAACATTTCCTTCTTTTCATTCTGATGCTGGGCGATTGCTTGGTGCTGATATGGCTTTGGCTTTTCCCGTAATTTAGCTTAGAGTGTTTTACACTAGGGAGTTTCAATGTGTTTAGATTGTGAAGCTTTTTCTGAACATTTTTGTAACAGACCTCCATGTACCAGCAAAGTTGTTTTAAATATTTTCCCCCCTGAATTTTCATTAAAATTCAGTACCATCTTAACCTTGATGGTTTATTGTCTATTTGCCCCAAAGATAAATTAAAACATGCAGAGAGATCGTCATTTCCTGTTGAATGTGTTGTTCCTGTGCACAGCGTCAGTCTTTTCTATCAGGTACATACTGCTCCATGGAAGTAAGTCACCTCCTGATTAGTCATCAGGGGCAACTGCTGGAAAGCTGATACAATCAACCCACATGTCGGCCAGGTGAGCTATGTTGGGGGTCAAGGATTATGTATCGTGTGAATGTGTGTTTCTTTATTCTATAAGAAAACTATCACTTATAGTATGACATCACTACAAGTCACACAAAATAATGTGTTTATGTTAACTTCCCCCATAATTTCTTGCCTGATGTGCATGATGAGCGGGCCAGTATGTTTTAAGATGTAGTCATAGAAGTCATAGAAGAATCAGGCAGCCAACTATAGGAGATGTAGGCTGCAGTATGAATATTTCAGTGGGTTGTTTGCTTTAGTAATGAATTGCTATGACTTTGAATCTGAGAATATGATCTGCCCTCCACAGTAGATTTTAGAAATATCTGTATTTCTCATGCAAATATGAAACAGTGATGTGTTCCTGTATAGCATAGTGGTCTTTAAGCTTTCCTATTCACGTTCAGCCTAACAGAATTTGGGATGACATATGTGTCGCTCTTGCACATTGTTACAGCTGAAACTTTTTATTCTAAGTGCCAATAGCTGCAGAGAATGCAGTTTCCCTCATTCTGTAAATATCCACTTAAAAATAAAGTGACTCTATCATTTCTTGATCGTAATTAATGTAATCTAAATGCCATAGCAACATAATACCCCCACCATCCATTTAAAATGTAAATCATTAAACTTTCTGTTACAGATTATTTACATCATTTTTCCTGAACTCATGTTTCTACTTTACCCATGGAATTTTATTTTAATGTAATATATGTTTATGCTTGAACATCTTTTATTGATGACCCTATCATGTTTCACTTCACCAAAAACATTTATATAAATTGAAACTTAAAATTTAAAAAATTTTCTGTAATCATATGGCCCAAACTTTTGGAATGAGTCACCATTATAATTACAATCACTATGTGATTGATCAAAAAAAGTTATATTATTTGACTTGAAAGTAAATGTAATTTTATTAGAAATACATCTCCATGAGGTAGATGAATGTAAGATGATTATGCCTAAATTCTTTTTTTTAATTCTACTTCTTTTTCTTTTGTTCTGGGGCTTTTGTTTTATAACAAATTTATATATCTATTGATGAATTATTGTTTATTGGTGGAATTAGGTTCAAAATCCATAAAATCTCTAGTTTTTATTTTTATAGATTCATATTCTAAGAAGCCTTATTCACATGCACAAGTAGATAGCTCTGGAAGGAGAATTTTATGTTTTTTTAATGAAAATTTACTTAAACTCTTTCCATTATTTCTGGTTCATATGCCCCATATCACACTGTAATTTTTCATTAAAAAATAACTTGGGCATTTGTCAGTGAACAGTTTATTAAGGTTTCATACTAGGACCACTACTTCTCACTGTCTTCCCTTTAGGACCTCTTGAGTGAGAAACTGAGACCCCAAAATGTTCACCAAGACCTCCCAGACCCATCGTCTCTCAGTCTGAGTGTAGCTCTGCCACTTCTCTGACGAGCCAGTCAGTCGTGGTCAACTAGCACTGCACCCAAGGAATGTCTCCTTCAGCTGGAGAAGCAACCTTGCATCTAGAGAGAGCCATGGTGGCTTCTAGATAACTCAGCGAGTGGAAGTCAATGCCCAGATGCTGTCTATAGCATAGTCACATTCTTCTGTTCTCTCTTTACCAATGAAATATGGATACTATTAATGTCTACCTCACAGGATTGAGTCAAGTCTCAGTTAAGATGATACGTATGAAGCTTCTTGGGAAACTTAAAGATGCTGCACAAATGTTAGTTGCTGCATGTTGAGGATTTGAACATCACCTGTCTCAACCTTCTTAGTCTCTTAATCAGATAAATTGGGTCTGTTTACAGAGCATGATGCAAGAAACACACAAAAATGAGGCCCACCCATTTGGACCTTCTGGGCATCTTGTTCTCTGACCACTTGGTTTCGCAGCAAGGATCTCATTAACCCCCTTTGACCTCTCCTTGGCTTTGATGAGCATTTGGATGCTGAGAGGTGCTTCTCTCAGCAGTCTGTCCTTCAGATGACTTTCAGTGCTTTTCCTCTCATTCTACAGCATTATATAGTGTTGGGCCAGAGGCATGCCTCTCTTCTTCCTTGGTCTTTTGCAGGCTGCACATATCCCAGACAATCTCTCACTGGAGAAGGCAGATTGAAAAATATGTACACATTCAGAGACACAATGAAGAGAATGCAAGTATATAACCTGTTCAGTAAATTCACTAGATAAAATTAAGACTGAAGAACAAAACTTAAGGAAAAGTGACTAAAGAGGTTTAACAGTTGTATGCGATTTTCTTTGGGTATTAATGGTTTGTTTTTATTTAAATAAAAATATCACTTAATAATATTTCCATGGTGAAAAAATTAGATGAAGCATCAAATACATCTTAATAGAACCTTTATTGTATCTTTTTCTTTCTTATTTCAAAACTCATTTTGATTTACTGGCCAGAATTTTGCCTCAGATTGATGCTTTGCAACATCTGTTGCAGCAAATTCAGTTGTGTGTTATTGAGTAGGAAATTCCTTTCCAGACTCCAGGGTCCAGTTTGCACCTTGAAGATAGAATTTGATGACATTTACTACTGGACATCTTGATGTAAAAGTTGGGAAAATGTTACTGAGTCAGTTGACATTTACTGTGCACCCACCAAGACTGGGACCCTGTAGTATTTATTAAGTATGAGGTACTGTATGGATCTGAAACACTCCTCAAAAGTGAGACTTACTCATTATAGAAAAGTACACTTATCCATCAATGGAAGCAGCCCATAACTTTTATCCGTTCACTGCTCCAGGTCTAGTCAATCTTTTAAACTGTACGTGTACTTGGATCAGAGGGAGTGGTGACTTTATTCAATTATTGATAAAGAAATGAGTTAGGAATATAGGGAGTGATAGGTTAGGAGACTAGATGTAATTACATATAGGTGGCTCCAAATTAACTAACGTGGTGTTAAGAATCTTACGAATGCTCAGTCAGTATTTGTTAATAAGGTCATTCAAACATCCTTGCTTTCCCCAGATCTCTTTGCAAACATACATTTTTTTTTTAGCTTGTCTGGGCTCTGAAATTCATCTCATAATATTTCCTCTGCACCAGAGCAAATACATTTTGAGATTTTTTGACACTGTTTGAGACTTGTAAGCTCCCCCCCCTTTTTTTTTCCATTTACAGTCCCTCTATAAATTAACTTATTCAAAAATCTATAGATTTTCTCCTTCGCTTTTTAAAAATATTTTGTATTGTGGTAAAATACACATCACATTGACTTGATAAGCGTGCAATTCAGTGTCATTAAGTACATTCACAATGTTGTGTTGCTTTTTTCCTAGCTGAAAAGAATTCCTAATGTGCCTGTGACAGAAATGAAATATTAGCTAAGAAACAGTTGTAGTCAGCTGAGAGGGCATCCCGTAATCACAGAATTCTTATGAGGGGACACAAATATATCCAACATTTGAACTGAGTAGATCCCGAACACCATCCTAAAGAGTCAGGAAAGCCCCGGAACGGTTGTGTTAATGTGCGGCCTGAGATCTTTATTGAAGCAGGATTGTCTTATGTCCGGCTAACAAAAGCATGGCATTGATGCATAATTAATGAACTGGGAAATGGATGAATGAGACTTCTCTCTTAATTAATGTTTCCCTAATATTTGGCGTGAAAGTAGAGCTGCATTAATTAGTAGAGAGGGTGTTGTGTGTGTGTGGGTGTTGTGTGTGGGTGTTGTGTGTCTGTAGGCATAGTTTGATATATTTCACTCATAGCATTTTTCTTTCTCTGCTCTTACCCTTCCTCTTTCCACCCCCTCACCCCTCCCTTTGTTCTCAGGACTGCCATTACGTTTTTGTATGTGGATGAGGGAGAAGGAGTGACAGATTGAATGATTCCATTTTTAGATGGATGTCTGAGGATACGTGAATTAATCAATATTTCATAACCTAGGTTGTGAAAGCCCCTCCTTTTCTTAGAGCAAAGAGGATATTGTACTTGTGTGTGCAGCTTAACTACGATGAATGTGAATTTAATCATGCAGGCAAAGACCCTTTCTTGAGTTGGTAACATGCTCTAGTGTGCATTATCAACAATTATACGTTAACTTTTAATCATCTTGGGAAAGAGGAGAGGTAAATCCCCCTGCCGAGTCAAAGCAACTCATGTAGGGATTACTGGCCAGCATTAGGAACTGAACTTAAAACCTTAATTCTTTCTTTTCCCTCAAACTTAATCTACTATTGTTAATTAAGTTAAATATTCCCCCAGAAAGTAATTGAATAGGTGTGTGTGGTTGCATATGTGGTGGGAAGGAGGTAAAGATAAAGGACCATTGACAACTAAGAGAAAGAATATTTTCACATTCATATTTTAGGGCTACAAAAATCCATAGCTCCATTCTCCAAGATCTTGAATTTGTATATCTTTGCAAATATAAGTTCTTCTATGTGGTACAGTTCTGATAGTGTTAATTCTGGGAATGAATTAGCCACTGTTGAAAGATTTACTTCTTACTTGGCTAAATGTTTCTTCATTCAATAGATATTTATGAAATCTCTTATGTACCAAGTAATGAGTGCTATAGAGGTAATTAAGACTAAATTTTTGCCATTGACAAGCTCCCTGACAAGTGGGAGAGATTGACACATAAACAGCTATTTCAAAATGTATGGGCAAGCATTTCAGTTTGCTACAGCTTTCATTCAAGTCAGAGAGTGATGAAAGGTAAGCCGGAAGAGTCAGGAAAGGTCATGGCATGGAAAGCCCTGTATTCTGTGTTGTACCAGTGAGTATAAAGAACTACTGTCACCAGCACTGGTTTGAAGTGCTAGAAGTGGTGTTCTCACTTCCAGAACAGTCAGCACAAGCCTTCCATCCTCTGGCTCTACTGACACACTGAGTCTTCTGCTAGCATTTTCTGCATCTGCCTAAAGACTGGAAAAGAGGGGCGGAGTTAAGCCTGGGCCCGCCCTTGGCAGGGGCCCACTTTACTTCTCCTCACGGTGATCATTTGCTCCAGTTTATGCCTGAATTCCCAGGGCAACAATTAATAGTGTCTTCTTTCATTCCTAGCAGTGTCTTGGTTTGGACAATAAATCATCAGATCACCCTAATTTCTCCTATATTCCACGGGCCAGAATTCAATCACGTAGTCACTCCTAACTTCCAGGGAGGCTGGAGAGTCTATGTGATCAGGAGGGAAGGGCAATGGGCTTTGGTGAAGGCAAGGTACTCCCTGCTGCACATGTTAAGGAACTTAAACTTTGTCTTCCATCTTCATTGCTTTTTAAGCATTTCTACCTGAATACTGATATTTCTTTGAAGCTTTCTAGTTTATCTTAAAAATTCATTTGAATTCTGCATCGTGCTCTATATTGCATTTGTCCTTTGCTTAAAATAAAAAAATGTACCTTCTTTCTTCAGAAATCTTCACAAATAAATAATGCCCCAGGAATATTCACCATGTTAGCTGTTATTTTGTGGGCTTCTAATAGAGCCATACAAATACCCAACTTGGGACACACACCACTCAACAGTCTTAGGCAGAAGAATGACCTGCCTAGATTTTCATTTTAAAAGAACACTGACAGCTGTGTGGAGTGATTCCAGAAGACAGCAAGTTGAGAAAACAATTCAGATTGTTATAGTAATCTGGGTAAAAGGATCTAATTTAGGTTAGTGCTAATAAGAATGTTAGGAGATTATATCAGCAAGGCTAAACCAAAAAATAAATTGTTGATAATTTGACTATGTAAAAATTAACTGCTTCAGCAAAAACATAAAATTAAGTTTGAAAAGCAAGGGATAAACTGGAAAAAAAAAGTGTGACATATGAATGTGAAAGATAGGAGGGTCTCCATCCCTAATACACAAAGAGGTCTTATGACTCAAAAAAGAAAAACACATTCTAATAGAAAAATGGACCCAGCAACTTGTCAAAGAATACAAAATGCTAAAACCTATAAAATGGTACAAAATGCTAAAACCTTACCAAAGATCAAAAAAATGGAAATAAAAAAGACAACAGTTAATTTTCATTATCAGATTAGTAGAAGCTCTTTTAACAGCACATATATAAGTACAAAGTATTAGTGTCAGTGCTGTAATTATAATCAAAATTGAAGCAAACAATAATTTCCTTCAATGGAAGTTTCATTAAATCAAGACACATCCCCACATTGGAATATTATGCAGTCATTAAAAATGATTGTATTTATCTCTATTGAATAGAAAGAAACCTAAACCTATTATTAAGTGAAAACAGAAAATTACCAAATTTCTTTTATACCATGCCTCACTAACTGTGAAATTGTCTGTATGTGTGTGCAGTAATGTGCATGTATGTATATAGAAATATATATAAGACTTTTCAACAAAATGTTAAAACAGTGCTTATTTCTAGACAGTAAGGTTGGAGATGATTTTTATTTTTCCCAGTATCTATATTTTTTAAATTTAAACATTGACATCTATTACTTATTATTTTTAAGCAAATAAAACTTTATTATTTGGGGGAAAAGGAAGACGGCAAATGTTTGTATCCCTCAGAGTAAAAAATGAGGAGGACTTGATGACTGGTTGCATGCGGGGTGAAGGAGGAAGGCTGACCCAGGTGACTCCCAGCTTTCTCACCGCTGTGATTCTCTGGCCCTGGCTGAGAGGCAGCCCTCCTCCCAATCGCCTGCCCTTCCTTCCCGCTGTCATTCCTTCTGCTTTGTAACTTCTCATCTTGATTCTGCCCTCCTAACTCTGCGTGCTGGTCCCATTGTTATCCCTTCTACATCCTCTGCCTTTATTTTGGAATGCTCTCTCCGTCTGTTTTCCTTAACTGCATGGCAGAAGATTAGAGATGAGAGCTGTCATTGGAAATGACTGGCCCAAATATTCTCAGATTGACACAGGTTGCTTGGACACCAGCATGTGCTGAGGGTCCCAATCTGTCATCAAAGAAGATGAATGCATTAACTGCCAAGTTTAGAAGCACCTGGCTCATGGTATTTAAAGTAGCCCTGGATAGGGTGAGTAGTCCCACGGGGTTGCAAAGACAGGGGCCAGGGTTTGGCCGGGAAGCACTCATTCTCACCTGAACTGACTGCCCAGAGCAGGAGGTCGAGTAGAAGCAATGGCCAGACCTGGGTAAGAATTTAAGAGAAATTGCCTACTCATTCTTTTTCTGTATTGCAGTTTTACCTTGAAAACATTTTTTTTAAAAAGCCAGGTTATGCAGACACCCCTAAATGCTATCTGTAAATGTTTAAACATAAGAGTTCTTTACTGGTCACAAAACATCAAAGATTAAAGTCAGAGATGTGTCAGCTTCTTGAATCTTATTCTCTTTGCCATTTGAGGCTGACTCACCCTAGCCTTCAAGGGCCCAGGGCATTTCTTAGGATGCAGGAACTCATGCCAAACTATTGTTTCACACTGTTATTGTCTAAGAGACAACGTGTACTAGAAATGTGAAGCAGGAAATGTCCATCTGGACTTATTACGGTGGAAGAAATTTTCCAGAGTCCATATGCTGATGTAATTATTTTCAGAATTTTTTTAAACAAAGTGCTCAGAGGTTAAATCTTTGCAACAACGGTCTTTGCTGCCATGGGTATAACATGTAGCTTATCTCTCTTTTAGAGGAGTAGAACACTTGTAGTTGCCACAAAAAGGTTTTATAATTATTTTAAAATAAAGTTTTAAGTAGTTTGAGTTTGTGTGTGAAGCATATACATGTGAATGTCTTAATTCCGATTTTCCTTGAGGGTCCTTAATTTACTTTACACAGAAAATATTTTATCTTCAAACTCTATTCCCTTCTGTTCCAGTTCTGTGCTTTGTACAATTTCCTGTAAACAGCAGTAGGCAGCTTCAAAATTTGCTGGCTGGTTGGTTCAGTGTTTCTGCAGCCGTTACAATGGACATTTCTCAGTATAACTAATCTCTTTTTTAAATTTTTGGTCCTGTTCTCATCAGCACCAGTCCAGTGCTTTGAAATGAATTGACTGCTATCCTCTTTGAAGGGATGGGGATTAAAGCTTAAACTGGGCCTGGGGATGCAGTGAGGGGGAAAAAGCCCTCACAAATCTTGTACTTTTTTCTCCCGGGAAGTGAAAAGCAATGAGCTGTACTCTATAAAAGAAAGGAAACAGTAATTTTGAGCTTTTCCCTTTGCACTCTGTACACTGTCTTTGGTTTAGAGCTATGCAGAAGCCAACCAGTTATTTAGTTTTCCAGCATATTTAAGTGCAAGCTTTGATATACATGTAAGCATCAAGAAGTATAGATCTTAATTCAGGTATGACCATGTCTTTTTTTCTCTTTCATTTATTGTAAGTAGTTTCATATTTGTTTGAATCCATGCTCTTTTTTCATCCTGTATCGTATATCTGACAAACTCCATTTCATCCCATTTTTCAGTTCTTCTTTTTCTCCAGACTATTTTACAGAATCCCAGAAGTACTCTTCTCCAGTTAAAATGCTATCACCAACAGCAGTATTTCTAATGTCAATTTGAACTTCTTTATTTTAGCACACTCTGTGTGGGTGAATTCTTAAGAGTAGCTATAGAGAATGAATGACTGGTGGTCAGCCAAGCTCTGCCTATGTCTTTCCATGACCAAAAGCAATTAGGCAAAAAGGAAAAAAATTCAATGAGCTATTGTTTTGTCTGCCTGGTCCCAGATGATCTATATGAATATTTTGGGAAATTTTCTTAAGTTTAATTCACTGTATGTGTATATTTTATGTATGTTGATGGTTGAGTTTTCATTATGTAGCTATATAGCAAAAAGTTTTTGGTGAGAAATAGTTTCATTTTCTTACAAAAAAAGCCATTTCAGGAATGAGGTCAATGGGCATCTTGCGGGGACACTGGAGTAGAGGAAGTCCTATGTCAGAGGGCTCTGTGCACATTTTCCTGAAATACCTCAGCTATGTGTAAATGTAATCTGTTATTTTAACTAATCAGAATAGTCATGTTTTTCCCCCTCTTATATTAAATTACAAAATTGATAACTTACAAACACAGCAAATCTTTATTTTTCAAGGATTCCTCTCCCCTTCCCCTAGTCACTAACAGATTGCATTTCATCCTTTCCAGAGACCTCAGAAGCCACCAGATTATTGTTAAAAAATAAGCATGTTTGAAGACTACAGACTGTTACCCAGAGGGGAGGTCCTGAGTCATCCAAAGTTTCTCCAGCTGGCAAAGAAGTATGAAAAAACTCCTGCCCAAATTTACACCTGCTGGAGCATCTGAGCAAGCCAGGGAAACACCCATGGCACCCAAAGAAGGAATGAAATGGTAAGTGTAATACAATTAGCTATTAGTATTTCTGGGCCTCAGGTTCAAGCTTCATATTCAAAATACCAGGGAACTTCATTTTTATTCTCCTCCCCCAGCTTGTGTATTTCAAGTTTGTATTGAAATGTTCCCTGGATTCATAAAATATTTAAGGACTACATAAAAAAGAAAGACTTAGGAATCAAAGGCAAGTTACCTAACAATTTCTTTTATGTGTATATAGGAAAGGAGGTTCTTTCAAGACCCACTGTTAAGTTAATCAGCACTATCTCTTGCTGTTGTGATTTCCCACTAAATGCAGTGAGTGGAAGGACACTAAATAACGAGCATTCAGGGATTTTGTTTGGGCAAGTACCCATCCTGCAGTTCTGGTCTCTAACAAAGTCAGGATATTGCCCTGGGAAATTGTAAAGTGAATTTTTAAAGATGAATGTGAAACTTAACTGTTTAAATATTTATGAATGACTTGAATATTTTTAGAGAAAAAAATTAGTGCTATTTATTTTTCAGAATGGGGTCATTGCCAAAATCCACAAAATGTGAAAGAGTAAAGGAAAATTTTCAGGTAAGAACCAATTATTTTTTTTCCAGAGATACAGGTAATAATTGTGAATCGATGTATTTGTAAAATACATATGGAAGGAGAGGTAAGAAACTAGAAACTCTGGTTATCTTTGAGGAAAAGAATTGAGGGCCTAGCAGTCAGTTTGCACTATTGTAATATTTTATACTGTAATAATATCTTTCCTTGCACTAGCATAGCTTTTTTAAAAGGATGAGAAATGTTTTTACAAATGCAAGTATTTTTATGACATGTTTTTATTTCCACAAAACTGAAGTACGTGCCTAGTCAGTAGCATCTATGCTGTAGCTGTGATATCTCTTGGTTTCATTTATCTGGTAACACTAGCTCATGCTTGTAAACTCTTCAGAACTCTCAAAAGGATTCCACATACATGACCTAATTTGTAAGACTACTTTATTTATAATTATTTATTATTACTTTAGCTCTTCCAGTTTTCTTGTTCTAATACATGATTATAATATTGAGCTGCAGTGTTTTTTTACCCTCCTACCACACACAAAACAATATGAAGCCTGCTGAGGTAATTTTCTGCAATAGTTCCTAATGAAGATCTATTTGATACTTTAATACTTTTCTCCCTTCGGTATTGGGCCACACTGTGACAAAATGATAAAACTCAGGCTTTCAGAACAGAAACAGCTGTGATACTCAGGTGTTCATCCTGATAGCTATGTGGGGTTCCATCGCAGTTCTCCCTGATAGTACTTTGGTCGTATTCCTCCCGGCTCAAACCGAGTGCTTACCAGCTGAATCTGAGGGTAAATTAAAATTCCAATCAAAATTAAAGGAAGGGTGTGGAAAGGGAGTAAATGTACAGGGTAATATGAGATCTGTCCTTCCCAGTTTATGGTAAACCCTCTCTGCTGAGTGGTAGTACCACTGCCTTTCACCCAAATAGAATAGATGGCCAGATAAGAAAAAACTACTCTCTTTCCTTGTATTTGTCTTACTGGGTATATAGACACTCCTCAGTTCTCCTTTTTCATTAATGCTCATAGGGCTGAATGTCTTCCCAATGCAAGCTATTATTTGAATTTAGAAATATTGCCAAAATGGGTTGAGCAAGCCATTTCATATTGAACATGGCTTCATGAACGGTGACCCGCTATGAGCTGGCTGGCAGCTGAAATGACACACAGCCTTGCCCGGGTCTGCCAGAGATTAAGAATACCGTGACCAGCACAGATAGGGGACCTTCATTCACCTTTCTGCATTCTTTCTTCTGTTGAAAAAAGGACAAAAGACTAGAAAATGGAGTCACGTGCACTAGGCCCACATCACCAGACCAAGACTTAATACCTAATTTAAATACAGTTCCAGCCTCTGCCAGGAGGGGGACCTTGAACCAGTTTGGAATTACATGGTCAGTACTAGCAAGGTGACCTGCCTGATAGACCCCTGCGATCCCCTAAGGAAGGCGACCTTGCGTGAGACGGCCCACTCTTTGCCAGTGAGTTGCTGGCCTGTCCGCTGCTGCCTGTAAGCCTTCCACTCGGCACAGATTCTTAGAGCTCCTTTATACTCACTCGAGGGGGTGCTGCCCAATTCATGAATCACTGAGTAAAGCCAATAGATCTTTAAAGTTACTCAGTTGAATTTCGTTTTTTAACACTTCCAAGCTAGTATTTAACCTCAGGAAAGAATCACTCTTACGTGGCTATTTAATATTTAATTGGCTACATAATGTGTTTATGTAATATTTTAGAGGCAATAGAGCACAGTGGTTAAGAATGAAGGCTCCAGGTAAGACAGACCTGACTGCAAACTCCAGCTCTGCCTCTCACCACACTTAGGACTTTAAGAAAGTCACTTAATCTCTTTATCTATCATTTTCCTCATTTGTGAACTACATTTTGTGACAGGGAATAGTTCTTTTTTAACGTATGAAGTGCATAGCACAGGACCTATCATATGTGGGGCACTCAATGAAGTTACTGCTATAATTACTAAAGCGTTTTTATACTTAACAAACACATAAAAATGTCGTGTCAAGTACGTAGGAACTGACTATTTGCTATCTCCCACCCCCTCTGCCCCTCACTCCTAAACCCACCCACTCAGGCAACGCACCATTCTGTTGGCTGTGCACTTAAGTGACCAGTGACATTCACGTTGTTAAATGCAGTGTCCGGTTTTCAGTCCTTTGTTGAATAACCAGGAGTATTTGAAATGAAATAGTTGATCTGGCGTTCCATGGCGGCTCTTTCCCATCTCTCTACTCCGTAAACACTGCAGTGCTCCGGGACTCAGCCCTCTGGCCTCTTCCCTATCCCTAACTGCTCCCCTGGTAGCCTTTTCCAGCCTTAGAGTTTGAATATGAAATGTACGCTACTGACCCCCCGAATTTATTTCTCCAGTGCAGCCCTCCTTCCTCAGCTCCAGACCTGCGCATCCCAACACCTACTAGACCTCTGCCTGGGTGTTTTAGATGATGTCTCAAACTCAGCATGTCTAAAATCCCCAACCTCCCTGGTCTTTCTATAAATCTGTTGCTCCCACAACCTTCCCCACTGCAGCAAATGGCAATTTCTTCATGTAGTCGCTCAGAGAAAAACTGTGGAGTCATCCTTAACTCTCTCCTTTCTCACACCTACATCCAAATAATCAAGAAATCTGTTGACCTCATCTTCAAAACCTAGCCAGAATGAACCACTTATCAGCACTTTTTCCCCTGTCGCTCTGGCCTCTCCCACATCTCGCCTTGATTACTGTGGGGAATTCCTCACCAGTCCTCCTGCTTCCCCCTTTGCCCCTCTGGACTGTCCTCGGAGAGCAGTCAGCACAGCGCGGTTACAGTGTAATTCGCGTCCCGCTACTCTTCTGCTCAAAACTCTCCACAGGCTTCTGACCTCACTTAGAGTAAAAACCAGGCAGGCCCTCTGCCGGCCTGATCTTCTGTACTCTGCCTTGTCCACTCTGCTGCAGCCACACTACCCCTTGCTTTTCCGTGGACATGCTGGACGCACTGCCCTATCAGGGCTCTTGCACTCACTTCCCTTCCCAGAATGCTCTTCTGATAGATCTTCACGTGGCCGGTGTGTCCTCTCCTTCAAGTCTGTGTTCAGATGCCACTTCCGCAGTGTGGTCACCCTTTGCTATACGCTCCGGCTCCCTTCTCGCTCCATTTTCCCACATAGTACTTCCTCCATCTGACGTGGTATGTTTTACTTCCTTCTCCTGTTTATTTTCTGTCTTCTCCACTTAAATGTAGCCCCTCAGATTGGAATTGTGGTATGACTTGTCCACTGCCGTATCTCTGTGCAGTGCCTGACATCTAATAGGTACTACGAGAGACTACATCACTACTTAATAAATAAGCGTTTGAATGAATGTATGAATGAATGCGTAAGGGAATGTATGAATGTGTTGGAGAAAATGCATTTCCAAATTAAAGCATACTGTGCTGGGAGGTAGGAATCTGGATTCTGGTTTTGACTGGGCCTTGTGTCAACTGGGACTCCCATGTTGACTGATAGTTCCAGCTCTGAGCCTTATTTCCTGATCTTTAAAAGCTAAGAGTCTGCAGACAAGGGTATCTCAGGGAATGTACTCTGTGTTTGCACAAAGGAATTTAATTCCTCCTTATCCTCTAAATACTCACAATTAAGGGTTTATGTCAACCTTACCAAAGGAAAATTAGGTTTCATATGGAAAAAATTTTTTTTTAATGTCACTAAAATAAATTCCCAATTAGGTGAACATTTTATTTAAGGATGGGAGGCCATAAAGAGACTCCAACAGTATTAGGGTCCACCATCTTTTAGGGTGTATGAGAAGGAAAACGGGCAAGTGACACTGCAGGCTTTCTTTCTGTCCTTGCCCTCATATTGGAGTTTGAGGTAAGGGACAAGGAATGAAAGAGACTTTGTATTGTTCATGTTTATCCAAGCTCTTCTGGTTTGCTTAATCATAATATAATTCAAGTGACCATCACTGAGGTTTTTATGTTCAGTGCCCCAACTTTGTTCCAACTAGGATAAATGAATAGCTGATGTTTTTATTTCATATTTGTAAATACACTGCAGTGTGGAAACCAAGGAAGGCCCTAAGTTTTTAATATTTTAAAGGTACATCTATTCAACAGTTTTATAGATTCTAGGATTTAAAAAAAATATTTTTTACATTCAGTAAGATGATAAGACGGTATAATAAAACCATATTGGTTCAAATGCCCCTCATTTTATTTTCTAAATGACTACCCTCAAGATTTCTCTTATGTGCTGGTCACTTTTTGAATAGATTCTTAAAGGATATTTTTGATTAATCAACACATAACATGATCAGGTCCTGGATCTGCCTTTGTTTAGTAAAGTCCACCTTGAAAAATGGTGCAAAGAACTTGTACAAGCTTGAAAAAAAAGGAATGTTAAAAATACTAAACAAAACAAACTTTGAAAGTTCACATACAAATATTTCACACTTTAAGATATTTTAGGCCCATGTTAAAAGGATTCTAGTTCTAAATCTGCTCCCCATACGCCCAGTTCCAGGGGGCGTCTTCAGCGTAAGCTCTCGGCTGGCCTGGCTCATGGGCTTCCGCACCTCTCCCCTGAGCTTGCCCCTCCTGCCCTTGGCCACCCAGTTGGCAGTCTTCATAAAGCTGCCTTGTATCCGAGCTCCTACCAAGTGTGTGTGGAAGTGGCTGTCTCATTCTTGGTCTGTGTATCATATGTATACAGAGAGAGAGAGAGTTACAGATTTTTTTCCCCAACGGGGAGTTCCTAAAGGTTTTTGGGCATGGGAGTGAGATAATAAGCTCTGTATGGTGGACTAGGACAGAGCTTGACTGAGGCCAGAGAGACCATCCGAACAGTGTAAGAAAGTATAATAATCTTAGACATGCCAGAAATAGTTGATTGTTTGAATGAAGACATAACTATTTAAAGTGTTCGCAGTATTTTTTGTTTTATCAGTAAGGGAATTGAATAGACCAGACAATAGTTTTTCATTGTTAACATTGTAACATAACATTAAGAAGTATGTGACAGTTTGTAACACAACAATAAAGTAAAAAAACTCAAAAGCAGACTCTCAGAGGTCACCATCAGGCAATAATCCCTTCCTCAGCCTCACAGCTCCCTGGACGGTAATACAGTAAGTTGGCCCCTGTGAGACAACGTCCATTTTCTCTCTACCAATGCTGCTCCCTGCCAGCCCCAGTTGGGTGCCAAACATATACATTCCCGTAGTGCCCTGTTCTTCCCTCTATCCTAGTTGGTTCGACACCATTTTTCATGCCCACAATCCCTTATCTGCAATTCCAAAATCCAAAAAGCTCTGACAACCAAAAGTATATTTTATGATTGGGGCCAAACCAAAACTTACTTGGCAGCACAACCTGGCCTGAACTGACATAAGGCTATTTAGAGTGTTTGGTTTAATACAGAAATGTTGCTGTATTTGTTTATAGGAGGTTGCCTAGATTTTATTTTGTTATATATTAAATGTAACATATATCATCTTACTTCTTCAAAAATCCACAAAGAGTGTTGGTTCTGAAACACGTGTGGCTCAAGGGCTCTGGAAAAAGAAGATGGACCTGCACCGTCACCTGTTTGGTTGGTCGGTGTCCCCACCGGAGTGTGAGGTCTCTGCCGTCAGCCCAGGTTCCTTAGACCTGCCGAGCCTCAACAAATATTGAATCAAGGAATAAGCAAATAAATACTTGTTTTCAATTTAATATATTAAAATTTATTGACTTTCCTCATGTTTTATTTTTTAAATGTACTGCTTTGAGAAAGAAGAATCAAGGCTAACAGTCATTTTTTTAATTTTTTTTTTTAACTAAAAGCATAAATATTTGGCCAGATGGAAAAATCCACAATAGAACCAAAAATAATATCATGTTTCCTGGGTTTTAGATTTGTTTTCTTACCCAGATAAGACTGATATGCATGTCAGATAACTCAAAAGCCAAGGGATACAACTTTCTTTAAATGCTGTGAAATCTTACTAGTTCAAAAGTTGAAAATTTTTTCATAATATGGGCAAGGTTATAGAGAGACGGGCATACTCAGCAGTGCTAGTGGGAGCGTGGCTTATTAGGGTCCGTCCAGAAAGCGCTTTACAGGATAGATCAAGGAGGTCAAAGAGTTCCCATCCGCAGCAGGATGACAGGGGAATATTCAGCACCCATTACCTAAGGGCCGTTTATGCTTCTGAGGCGTACCTGTCTGGTTATTTCTTTAGGAGATTTCAGCAGATGATTCCAGCAGATTCCAGTTTGCTCTGAGAGCAAGCCAGTATTTGGTGTTGTAAGCCCTGCTATGTTAATATTTTTATATGAAAAAATTTTAAGACTTCCTTTTGTTCCAATACCCTTTTTGAATGTTATAGCTCCTATTCCATCCTGTTTGAACATGTTATATAAGTACATGACAGGGTTTAAAAATCTCTCATATGCAATATGTTTTGTTGGTTTTGGCTAATAATTAGTATATTAGTGTATTACAAGGCATAGTAATTTTTGAACACCCTATCAAAGCAGTGTGGATAATGCATAGTAACCTCCGCATTGGATTCATCAAAGTTCATGTAGAAAAACAGAAGCTACTCTATGTGGACTAAATAGGAAGGGCTTTAATATGGGAATTAAAGGTTTCCAGAACCACTGGAAGGGTTGGGAAATTATAGATCATGGAAGCTGTTGCCAGTAAGCTCAATTTGCATCACCAAGGTGGCTAGCTCTGAGAACTTCCTTGGAAGCCTCTGTTTCTCTGAAGAATCTCCAGGAAGCTTCTACCAGCTATATAAGCTTGCAACACCAAAACAGATAATTCTCAAACAGTCACCAGAAGTCATCTCAATAATCTTTGGGACCAAAGCAATTTGCAGGAACTCCTTCAGAAGCTGCTGTGGACCTCATGTCTACTGTTGGCCTACTTATCAATCTGTCACTGTCCTGGAAGAATGATAGTTTCTGCTCCTCCCCTTTCCAGTGTCACGTAAGTGCCTGTGGCTGGCAGGCTCTGGAATCATCTAGGGGAGGAGATTCCGGGAGCTACAGTCCTCAGTTTCTTTGCACAGACCATAAATGGGAAAGAAGTGATGCTAAGTTGACAACAGACAATCGTGTTTGTTTCAGAGTTGATAACAACTGCATGACACTTTTCTTTTCTGATTTCCCTTCTATTAGTGGTCTTACATTCAAATTCACTGTGTTATTAGTGACTGAGACCCAGAAATCTCTCTGTAGCCAAGTAAAGCAGAAGTAGAATTACATTCATCCCCAGTCCACCCTGCTGTCCATTAAAAGTTATTGCTGGTTGGTTCTTCATCCAAAATGTCTGAGGCACAAGAAGCTGAAGTAACATCCAATCTTATCATTAACCTTTTTGTGTAAGACAAAATACAGTCAAGAAAACAAGGTTTTAATAGCTATGTTTTCCAGAAGGAACTTTATACCTGGAAATTATACTTGGGATAAATCTCTGGTAGTCTTCATCAACTATAGAAAGGACAAATTTTTGGCAAGATTATAATTTAACTTTGTAGCCTCCATGTACTCAAACTCAAATTCGTCATATATTTAAGATTTTAAAGTGTATTTTTGAATACTTGGTGCTTCTCTATTTCTTTCAACTTTTCTTTATATGTGGTTTATTTTGGCTCAAAGATAATTTGCATATACTGTACATGAGTTTGCTTCTATATTCTGAGGAAATTTTAAAAAGAGTAAAATTTTGCTATGTAAAATATCCTCTCAAGATATGAATAATACCAAATAGGACTTTTTCATATTCATGGTCTGAGTTGAATAAAATAGCAAACATTTTATTGAATTTAAATAATACACAGGTATTTGTATACTTATGCCAGTGCACAAGTACTTTTATAAAGATTAGAAGTACGGTATAACATGTAGTATTTTGTATTGTGTTATAATTCAAAATTTTGTGAATATTTGTTGGCTCAAAAGAGATATAATATTCTTCTTTGTGTCCCTTAAGTCACTCTCTTTTGATATTCAACTTAATATGTCCTTGTATCTGATACATTTTGATAGATGCTAACATTTAACTGTATTATGTTTATAAACTATTGATCATGTGTAAAAATGAAAGTTTTATAACTTCATTAATTATTCTAGCATTGTTGGTAGTAAAATGATAACACACATTTATGCTTCAAATGACACTGAAGTAGGTATTAATCAGCAAGGTAGTTGAGGAAAATTGATCTAGCAGAACTAAATAAAATGGGCCAGAAGGAAACAGGTGTAAGGCAAAGATGTACTGGCTACAGCTCTATTGCCATTAACTAAACAAGAGTTAATATGGTCCTTGACTGGAAAAGCAACAGAAGAAATGGAAAGAAGGGACAATCGCCAGGTGTAACAGGGAGGGAGACTTGACAGGTGTGGGTGGCTGGCTGAATGTAGGAAGCAAGAGAGAGTATCAACAATTATTCTTGGATATTTTAGGTAGGACATAATATGGGTGTGAGAAAAAGAGATGCTGAGATGGTAATGGAGTGTAGAGAAAGCCAAGGGCAGCATTTTAGGGAATATTTACCCTTGAAGACTGTGTAGGAAGGTGATGTGAAAGGAATGAGAAGAGAAAGATCAAAGGGAAGAAAAAGAACATTCAGACAAGCCACAGGCAAGAGTTGAAGGAAACAGTGCGGCAGTATTCAGTGCTGCAGGAGAGGCTCTGCACCTTGTGACCTGTAAGAACATGCGGTTCCGTAGTGAAGTGAGAACGGAAACTAAATTTAAAATTTAAAAGGATTAAGGAATGAGTGAGAGGTAAGAAAATACGAGAGTATTCTTCCAAAAAGCATATATTATCAAGTCATGAGCAGACACAGACAAACCTTAAATGCGTGTGAAAGAAGCCGATCTGAAAAGACTGCGTACTGTCCGATTCCAGCGGCAGTACCTGACATTCTGGCAGAGGCGAAACCGTGGAGACGGTGAAAGATCAGTGGTTGCCAAGGATTGGAGGGGAGGCAGGGTGGGACAGACAGAGCACGGAGGGTTCGTAGGCCAGTGGAACTGTTCTGTGTGATGCTGTGATGGTTGACATGGTCATTATACGTTTTTCAGAACGCATAGACCATACTGTAGCAAGAGTGATCATACCATGACTATGGATCTTGGGTGATGATCATGTGCCACTGTAGGTTCATCCATTGTATCAGACATACCACTGCGGGGCAGGATGCTGGCAGCGGGGGACCCCTCTGCATAGGTAGGGGCATAGGGGCTGTGGGAATGCTCTGTATTTTCTACTCACTTTTGCTGTGAACTTAAAACAGCTTTAAAAAATCAACTCTGCTTTTTAAAAAGAATGTATAACCATTTTTCCTTAATATAAACTTATAGATTATACTCATGTATATATCCCTTTTATTGTATGATTTTATGGCCCCTAAAAATTTCAACAAAATGCAACAACTTGTGAACCCAGTGAAATAAGTACAGTATTTTGGTATTGTTCTGTTAAGAACATGATAGATAAATAGAATTAGTTACATTTGAGAATGACAGAATGATGCTGAATTTTGTTCTAAGTATTATGAATGAATACAGTGTTATGTCTGTCTTTAAATGTTAATTGCATGTTCCAGTTATTTAATGTGCTATTAACAAACCATCCCAAAACTCAGAAGCTTGAAGTAATTTTATTATGTTTCACTTCTCTAGGGTTAACAGACAAAGCTGGACAGTTCTTAGTTGGAGTCCCTCAAATGGTTGCAGTCAGTTGACAGCTGAGGCTGGAGTCACCTGAGAGTTTCTTTACTCACATGTCTCCCTCCTGGGCTGGGATGTCTGGAATGCTGGGGGCAGGTGGGGCATTCCTCTCTCTTCTCTCCATGTGGCCGCTCTACATGTCTGGCTTGGGCTTCCACAGCATGACAGCTTAAGGTGCAAGCGTTCCTGAAGACAAGCAGAGGCTTCCAGGCTAGGGAGCTAGTGTTGGAAGTCATGCATGTCACTTTCACTATATTCCATTAGACATTAGACACAGCTGTCACAGACCAGACTGGATTCAAGAGAGTAGATACAGAGAAGCAAGATTTGACGATAGCAACCCTGGAAACAAGCTACAACAATTTATTTGGGAGATATTTAGAAATAAACACAAATGTATAGAGATATAAATATATCCCTATTAATAAAATAAGAATAATTATAATGCGTGTTCAACCATAAAATAATATACAAAGATAAGACCTTAATAATTAAGGCAGGCAGGAAATAAGATGAACTCCTAAAGGTCTAATCACTGACAGAATTTTTTTAGCACTTTCTCCAAACATCGAGGACCTCATGCCTGCGCTGACCTTTCAGATGCTTAATCAAGCAAATCACCCCAAACTATCTGGCCGCCCCTAATTAATCCAGAACATCTCCGAACTTCTCACTTAGTTCAAGAACTAAGTTCCAGGATGTTTTTGGCCAAGATATCCTCTATCGTATATACTCAAGACCTCCCCTGTTTCTTCTCCTTTGGCCCTTAAGGTCCTCTGCTCCTAACACTTCCAGAATCACACTGGCAAATCTACTGCATAGTTCTGATTTTGTAGTTATCATTTCAACAAGCTTGAAACTTTTTACTACTGAATGTCCAGGAAAGATCTTATTTCCTTTTATTCCCTTCAGTTAATTTTTTTTTCTTATAGAAGATTTCTTCTTTTATTCAATTTTGGTAAGACTTCCTATATCTTTTATAATGTACTCTCCTTCTTTGAAGTGACATGTATAAAGAAGGTTAACATACAAGTTGTTACTTTAATTTGATAAAACATACAATCTCTACCTGATAAAAATATTTTGAATGCCTCAGAAACTGCTTTTGCTTTACACACAGGCAGAAAGGAGTGATATTTTAAGATTTCCTGCAACTAGAAAGGTATGGAAAGTATGACTGATTTATATTGTGTTCTGACTTCCTGAGGTAGTTTTCCTAATGCTATTCCATTTTACTCATACCATGAGACAAAGCTTGTTTTCTTTTTAAATACAAATTCAGTCTAGGACGGTGTGTTTCAGTTTTGTTCTTTATCTCTTAAGCTTAATTTCTATGGAATTTTATAGTACTGGCCATTTTATTTTACAAAACTTCTGATGGAGGATGAATCTGGAAGCATTCGAGAAAAAGAATTCCCAGTTTAATTTCCAAAATTACTTTAAAAAATAAATAGACTATCTAATGTGTATGTTTTGCATTTATTGCCTGTACCACCAAATTTAAGATTTTATTATCTATAACTACTCTAATTACTTTGTGTGTGAGAGTCACATCTTTTACAATAACAGTGTTCTTTGGGGCAGGAATCATATTTTACAGTTCTTTTGTATCCCTAAAGCTTGTACCATAGTGTTCGACATATAGTATGTACAGGCTCCCTTAGGGTTCATGGTAAATTCTTTCAATTTAATTCTTGTAATTTGAGTCTACTTGCTTTCCTTAACTGCATCCTATAGAAACATTATAGATTTTTCTATGATCTAACTTAGTCTTAAATAGCCTTATTGGTTTATTTGTATATAGTCTTTCTGATTTGAATTTTTCCCCTATGAATTAGAACAGATGGGAAAAGTTCATCTTTCTGTAAAAGTCACTCTGTCATCTGCTTTTTATTCATACAGGATAGAGGTTAAGAACATAGTTCTGGAACCAGCCTACATACATGCATTCAAATGCTAGCTGTGCCCTTATTAGCTCCATGTGTTCATGGGGGATATCTTCCTGTGCTTCAGTGTCCTCAATTTCCAAAGGGTGCTCACCACAGTAATAACTACTTAACAGGATTGTTGTAAGGATTAAATGAATTTGCTCATGAAAGCAAATAGAACGATTCTATCGTAATTGAGCAATTATGTTAATGTTAGCCTTTGTTATGGTTGCATTGTTTATTGAGATTTAAAATAGCTTTCATTCTCTGCTAATTGTATCTTCTTAATGCTTTCACTAAATGCCTATTGAAGCAGTCATATTTTGAAGACTAAGTAAGCACACAGTTTTCATCAGTTAGCTTGTTTCAAAGCTGCTTTATGGGGGTAAAGAAAAAAAGGAGCAAGATTTCATTTTTCTAGTAGCAGCATTTAACTCTTCCATCCTTCTTCAGCAAAAATACTAAACCACGTAGGCGTCAGAGGTACTGCTGTGGACTCCAGTGTTCATCCTCCTCCCCAGATCATGTGTTGAAGCCTGATCCTTGCTGTGAGGCACTTGGAGGTGGAGCCTTTGGGGGGACGATAGGCCCTGAGGCCGGAGCCCTCATGAAAGGGGAGGCGCCTTTGTAAGAGGAGACGGAAAAGCGCCGGTCTTTCCCTGGCCATGTGAGGCGCACGAGAAGGCAGCATCCGGAGACCAGGAAGAGGGCTCTCACCGGCCACCCGTTCGGCGGGCGCCTTCATCTTGAATGTCAGAGCCTCCAGAAGTGAGAGAAATAAATGTCTGTTGTTCATGCCGCCTAGTCTATGGTGTTTTTGTTATAACAGCCTGAACGAACTGAGACAGATACCAATTTAAATAAACACCGAGCCTATAGCTTTGAAGATCTTGCAGTGAGAGAACCAACGACACAAATAATACCTCTCCCTCCCTCCCTCTGTTGGGTTGTAATGTGATGCAGAACATGTTACATTCACGTGGTCAATAGGACAGAGCACCCAGTAGGCTGGGGAAGTCTCTGCAGTTGACTTTTACGCAAATCGAGTCCTGAAGTCTGAATGGGAACGTGCCAGGCAAAGATGGGAAACAGTAACAAGCCCACGCCGAGGCTCGGAGTGTGGAAGCCCTGGAAGTCTGAGCTGTCAGAAGCCCGGACCTGCTGCAGCCACAGGACTACAAGGGTGGAGGCACAGGGGCCTTGAAGCCGGTTAAGCTCGACTGGGGAGGGCTTCTTTTTCTTTGTACAGCAAAGAGTTTATATTTTATTCTATAAGTGGCAGCCAGTAGTAAAACTTTTTCAAGTAGTGATTGTTTAAGCTATAATATAACATGACCAGCAAATGAGTGAAGACAGCTAGTGTCAGACAGAGGAATGTTAAATGCGAGCTCCGGTGCTTAATGGCCACGTGTCTTAGAACAAATCACTCAAGCCCCCTTGATTTCCTCATGTGGAAATGCCGTAGTAACACAGCTCTGCTGCATATTGTGAGCATTAGAGGAGACGGTGTATTTCAAAGGCTTGACATGGTACTGAGCACATAGTTGATACCTGAAAAGCTCCTTCTGTAGGAAGACCTTGCTATGTAGAAAGGTCTCTCTGATGGCGGCGAGGGAGATAGACTGGTAGCCACAGTTGGGAGAAGGCTTGGGATGAGAGAGGGGGCCAGTGCAATTGACCTTGAGGGCATAGACTTGAGCATAGAATTTGGAATGGTGAAGAAAGGTGAGATTTCAAAGACGTTTCTCTTTTGAGGCAAAAGTCTTGTGGCTGTTGGAAGTAGCCAGTGAGGGAGAAAAACGGAGACTGTCATAGAGATTTTTAGTTCAGGAAGGTTGAAACACCTGTTTTAGGCATCGTTCTGTGTGCTGTGGATGTAAATAAGACTCAGTTTCTTCCTTGAGGTTCTCGAAGTCTGTCAGGGAGACACTTATATGAATAGATATGATACAGAGGTTTATATTCTAAGTGGGGTTTTGTAGCAGTATCACCTTTATATCTACCAATTGGGGAGGAATCATTTAATGTAGCACTTTACTGAACTATTGTTAAATTATATGAACACTGTCAGATCCCAGAATTTATTCTTATTAATTTTAGTCACCATGTGTTCTCAGCACTGAATTTCCCAGTTAAGTCTTTTATCCCTTACAGATTAAACAGCTCAAATATATATACCAGTGCAATTTCTTTAAGTTCAGAACATAATTACAGGCATCTCATTAAGATTTAAGAGAAGCACTTTAATTCCTTGCATGCAAGGTCTTGTAATCACAAATTTTGTTAAATACCAATTCTTTAAATGACATAAGATTGACAAGAAATGGAAAGAGCTGTTAAGAATAATAAAAAAGAGAAAGCTAATATACAGTGACACATAAAGAAATGAGACATTTCCAGAGAAGTAGTCTGGTCTTTCGATTATTAATTTTCTTCTTTCTAGACTGACTAATAAATAGCATTTTCAGTTAATTGTACCTTTTAAAACTTTCTGTAGTAGATCTGTTTATATCACTGTGGCATATGCACACCCAGTCAACTCTTGCTATTAACCCCTACGAGGTCCCCAGCAGTTTCGGTTTGTTCATGTTCTTTTGCCTGACACCCAGGAAAGTAAATCATTTTCTCTGAATTTGTCATGTCTTCTACTAGTTGTTGACCCATATTAATATATGATCTTCCATCAGTCGTTACAGTCTGCATTCAATAAGGAACTCACATTGGGATCTTATGTTAAGTGGAGGGACTAGAAGAAGAGAGGCCAGAGGATTCACAGTACCCAGACGACACGTTTCAGTTAGAATATGGGAACAGAGAGCGCAGTAAGAGGAGACAAAGGAGGAAGCGGAGGCCCCAGGAGTGAGTCACAGAGGCATAGAAGTGGCCTGCTAGATGTGTGTGTTTCTTTAAGAAGATGAAAGAATTTTTTTAAACACATGGCAGTGAAAAAAGATGGAGGTAAGTAACTGACCTTCTCTTGCCCATAAAAAAACGGTGGGGCAATTGCTTATTTCCCAGAGGAAAAATTCAACCTCTAAAGGCTCAGCTAAAGTGTCTGATATAAAAGAAAATATAAACATAGGGGTGCATCTGTCTTTCTCAAACTGGGCTGCTGCATTCTTGGGGTAAATTCCTAGGAGTGGGATATTACGCAGCAATAAGAAAGAAACAAATCCTACCATTTGCAACAACATGGATGGAGCTAGAGGGTATTATGCTCAGTGAAATAAGCCAGGCCGAAAAAGACAAGTACCAAATGATCTCACTCATATGTGGAGTATAAGAACAAAGAAAAAATAAATAAATAAATAAATGAAGGAACAAAACAGCAGCAGACTCACAGAACCCACGAATGGACTAACAGTTACCAAAGGGAAAGGGACTGGGGAGATGGGTGGGAAGGGAGGGATAAGAGGGTAAAAGGGGCATTACGATTGGCAGACATAGGGTGGGGGGTCACGGGGGGGACTGTACAGCTCAGAGAAGACAAGTAATGATTCTCATCTCACTACACTGATGGACAGTGACTGTGGTGGGGTTGGTGGGGGGGACCTGGTGAAGGGGGGAGTTCAATCATCATGGTATTGCTCATGTAATTGTAGGTTAATGATACTAAAATAAAATAAATTATTAAAAAAAAAAAAAAGAAAATATAAAGACAGATGCTTGAGAGGGCATGAGAGGAGAATTTAACTGATTGGCGGTCAAGTGTTCATTTTGTGATAATTCATTGTGCAGTACACTAATATTTTAGGCACTTTTCTGTATATGAGTGTTACATTCCAGTTAAAAGCAGAATATTGGACTTCTAGCTTATTCTCGTCTACTCTGTTTTTTCAAGCACATCACAGATTCACAAACCCCTTCATCTGTGTCTTTCTAAAGAAATCTGTTTTTTTTTTGTAATTCAAATCAATTCAACAAACGTTTATTGAATATCTGAAGGTGTCAGATACAAAAGATGAAGATCTGCTTCCAAGGAGCTCACAGTCTAATGGGGAGATGCAATACACGAGGATAGAACAGCCCCGGCATGCAAATGGTTTTATGGTAAAAATTGTAAAAGAAGGAGTAGCATGGAAGAATTAAGGAAACTTTGTTCAGGAGGTGTTTTTTGAGCCAATGAGTCAGTTCTTACCGAAGTAGAAATCTAAGGTAGGAAAAGGCATTTGAGACCCAAGGAAAGGCATGGTTCTCTCTTTCTCTCTCCCTCTCTCTCTCCTCTCCCCTCCCTCCTCTCTCTCACTCACAAACACACACACACACACACACACACACACACACACACACACACACACCTGTATTTGCAAGCTACAAGAAGATCAGTTTCACTGAGTTATAAATTCCTAGACGGTGTGAGTGGAGAGGACAGGACTGGAACTCATTTCAAGCCTAAGAAGACCCTAAGTAATGAACAGGTGGTGGTGGTCTCCGTCTCTTATACACAACAAAATAAAGCCAATCCTAAACCATAATGTAAGCGTAGGGAAAGCCAACAAAATCCAAATGTTTCTAAGATTACTATCTTCTAATATTTTTGTCTTTTTTAACGTATATTAAGAATATAGCTAAAAGCCAAGTCATAGTAGCAATTATAGCTAGTGCTTTACTGTATTCTAGGACCTATGAGAAACCCTTTACATAGATTATTTCATTGAACCCTCTCAACAGCTTTATGGGGAAGATACTGTTATTGCTATTATTATTATTAGATAAAGAATTGAGGCTTAGAGAGGTAAACTTACCCAAGGTCACATGGCCAGACCGTGACTGAGCTGGGTCTGGCGGACCGGGCCTGAAGGAAGCATAGGTCAGCAGCACGCTGCGACGGGCCTTGGGATGTGTCAGAGCAGACGGGTCGGCAAGGGCCTTTGCTCCGTGCAGGGCTCTTTAAAACTCGGATTCATTCATTTACTGAGTCAGTATTCCCTGAGTGTGTGCCAACCTGCTATGTGCCAACACTACGGTGGGCATTGAAGATAGCAGATGAATACTTCAAGACGTTATCTCTGTCCTCCTGGAGTTATCAATGTAAGGAAACAAATAAGTGACTAATCATAACTAAGTAGGGTAAAAATTATGACAAAGGTGATACAAAAGAAATGTGGGAAATTTGACCTGGTTTGGGAACCTGGGGAGCTCTCCCGGGGAAATGGGAATTGCACTGGGATCTGAGGCAGGAGCAGAAGTTACCTAGGGGAGCTGGAGAGTCTCACTGCAAGGTAAATGCCCAGGTGAGGTGGACAGATAAATGCCCTGTGCAGCTGCCCCCTGAGGACGGCTTTGCTGCCCCAGACACCGGCAGCGCCGGCGGCCCCTTCGGGCGTGGCCTTAGCTGCAGAGGGATGCCTTGCCCAAGGTCACGTACAGGACAGGCAACTCTGCGGGGCCAGTTCAGGTTCACAGCGCATCCCAAGGTCAGCAGAGGCTCTCAGGCGTCCATCACAGCTTGGATTCTCCCTCTTCCCAGTCCTGCTTCCCCCCCCCTCCCTTCCACGGGTGTTGATTTCAAGAACACTCCTTAATAAACATCCTGAACGCTAAACTCTGCCCAAGTCTGCTTCCTGGAGAACCCAAACTGCATTTCAACATGAACAGGGCTTGATGAGGTAAGGTACCACCAGGCCTGAAGAGCAGCTGTAGATTGCATGGGAGACAGAGATGAGCTGAAGTTGAGGAGGTAGTCGAGGGTCACATCCTGAAGCACCTGGCAAACCATGTCCACAACTCCTTAAGTCAGTGGCCGAAAGGATGCCATTGTAGGATTTTTAGCAGGAACGACATGGTCAGATTTGCAGTTTTGAAATACCACTTTAGCTGTAGTGCACAATTTTTTTGAAAAAGGTTTATTGCGGCATAATCGCTATATAAGTGTATTGCAGGGATGCAAACTCCTATCATTCGAAAACCTTTTTCCTTCGTTTAGACAGAATGGTAAAATAAATGTGCCAAACTGTCTTTCCTGCCCTTGAATCAATGCTTTTTATTTCCCATCCCCTTACCAATAAAAGCTGCAAAATCTGCCCCATGGCTGATGCGGCTACCATCCTATGAGAGACCATCTAGCATGAACCTCTCGAGACCACAGGCAGCAGAGCTGCAAGAGGATTTAGAAGTTGCGCGAGGACTGCGGCATGGAAAGCAGACTGGTCAAAGTTGCCGGGAAACTTTAAAGTGATAAATCACTAAAGACAGGAACTCCAGATACAGCCTCAAAGAAAGATCCATCCTGCCAGTCTCTGTGTTCTGTTTTCTTATTTTTATTTTTCACCTTAGTCCCCAGATACGTGTAATATATGGTAGCTGTGTTACCACGGCTCACTTGGACAGGAATAGCTTGAGAATCAAGGATCAGATTTTTTAAAGTTTTTTGAGGTGTAAGTGATATATAATAAGGCATGTAAATTTAAACTATAACATTTTGGTAAGTTTTAACTTACGTATACATCTGTGAAGCCATCATCATAAAACAACAAATATTTCCAGCACCGAAAATGTTCTGCGTCCTTTTGCAGTTCCTCCCCTTCTGCTCCAGCCTTCTCCCCCAGGCAACCATTAATCCATTTCCTGTCCCTATAAATTACTTTGCCTCGTCTAGAACTGAATATAAATATTATTCAGCATATACTCTTTTTGTCTGGCTTCTTTCACTTAACATAATTATTTGGAAAACTAGATATAAAACATCAAATTAAATCATATTTTATATGTGATCAAACTTGTTACACATAGAAAACGTTGTATTTGATTACATGACACCACATGCATTGTAAATATTAACAGTGAAAGAGATGTTCACCTTTTTAAGTATAATTATTCATTGTGCCTCAGACTGGAACTTATCTAGTAACCAAAGCCATTTTCTTTTGAAATTATTAACAAAAGCTAGTGATCTGGGAAGTTCACCAACAAGCCTCTATTTAAAGGAACATAAATAAGACATTTGGTAAAAGACTCTCACCAAAAAACATGACCAAATAACCTAGAAAACTGAAGAGTGACCATCACGAGGTGCTGAAGCCAGAAGTGGTGACCTGCTCAATGTCTCCCGCACGCTCAGACTGCAGGCCGCTCCCTTCAGCACGTGATCACGTCCGAGCAGGCACATACACTCATTGACAGGTGCATGTACAAACCCTACACTCCTTCTCCCATAAATCTAAATCTCTTTTACGTCAGATTAATTCAGCAATTGTTTTACATTACCACTTTAATTTTCTTATACTTCTAAAAAGGATTAAAACTAAAAATAGTTTAAAAAATATTGTATCCAAACCTCAGAACTATTGGACTGTGTGTGTAAAAAATGCAAACTCTAGAATAGGTCACAAAATCACATCTTTTAACTTTTTACAAGATTGTTTCACATACAGCACTGTGATGTATGTGCATAAGGGGCACTCAGTGTGTTTTTTTTCAAGTGAGTGAAACCAAGCTTTCTGCCCTGAGATGATCGCCTCTTCTCTGATATCCTGGTCCATCACTTTGGCATATCTGAGAAGCCAATGCCAATGTTATCGCTTCCTTCAGGATAACATACACTTAATGTGATTGTAATATTCATAAAGGTCATTAATATGTCTTTCTTTTTTAAGGTGTGTGCCTTCATATTTTAATCTTTCTATTCCACGTAGTCTAGATTTTTTTTTTATATTTTCCATGTCTTAGTTTCTGGATTATTATTTATTTTAGTAAGTTTAACCATCACAGCCTAAGACAGAATGCCTTTTACCTCACAGTACCAGAGAGCCTAATGCCCAAATCCTCATACTCTTACAGTGGATTAAACCTGATCCATATTACTTGTCAAGTTTGATATGATGTGTAAATTTTCACATTGTGCCTTCACTAACTATATGTCATTGTTTTCTTTTATACATATTAACTCCCACACATCACAAGAATGGAATCCTGTTATCTTGTGCTGGCTAGAAACATTGTGGCAGCTGAGAGATTTGTATGTGTTACAGCTCGAGTTGTCTTTTTCTTGTCAAGTGTTTTGTCTAGTTTTCGTATTTGTGACATTGTTGTTTCAAGATCCTTTCTGTATATTTTATCTTGGATCTGATAATTTTTCAAAGGATTTTTAAAAATTTAACCCTTCATCGCGATTTCTCGTGGACCTCTGGGTGTATGCACCTACACGGCAAATTCCCGTCTATTCAAGAAATATCCTAGGATCCCCTGAAGCAGGAGTGTGGAAAAACAGTAAAAGTGAAAGGAACTTTTGGTTTCTGGATGAACATGTATGTCCTTTAGCTTTCCTAAACAGGATGTGAGCAGTACTGATCCGTTCTAGAGGCTTTAATTCTAATATTATTTGCAAGCAAAAAAATTAAAAGGAAGAATATTGAAAACAATTCTTCCTGGGATTTTCTCTTCAATTTTTCTCATAGGTTTGTAGCTAAGACACAGTAGAGCTTAGTTTCAAGAACAATAACAACAGAGTATAATTTTTAAGTATGAGTTAAGCCAAGGTAATGATATAGCTCATGTCAGGTTTTCTTGATATATACTTCAAAGAGAAATCCTGTATGACTCTCTTTCCTGTCAACCACGGCAAAGGTTCTAGGGTATATCACTGGCTGTCTGTGTCTCCTCCACGCTACAGAGGTGGGCTGCAGAGAGCCACAGCGCCATTGTAGCATCGTCCCCTTCAAATCCACATGCTCAGCTCTCAGTTCTCCTAAATCCTGTCCTGCTGTACACCTTATTCTTATTAAATAACTCCTGATAGAAAAACTGATTAAGTAGGTAATACATACATAATCTGAATTTCCCAGCTTTGCTTGGGAACATGGTGCTCACTGAAGGAATGGAAAATCAATTTAAAACAATAAATAGGGACAGCAGAAAGAGTAAACAAAATGTGGAAGGGTGAGGCTTGTTCCAATGAGTGACTAAGTAGGCAGCTTCCTGCGAGCCCTTTAAAGAATGATTTTTTAAAAACCATTCTCCCTATTAGCTCTTACGTGGAGCACTGACCAATTTGTTTGAAAAATTATAGAAATTAGATAAAGCACATATATGTCTGATTTATTTTTAAAGTGCAAAAGGGTCTATGTTATTCCAATAATCATTGTCTCTGAAATGGGGCCTCTTTTGCTAAATTTTTTGAGAACGAATTTAAACTCTTGTATCTGTGTAGATCTTTATCTATAAATGAGAGTCATCCTCTAGATCTTCCAGGCATTTGTATAAAATATAAATTAATTTGTTTCATTAACTGTCATTGAAAGTTATAATAGAATAACACCTGTTACAATTTTAAATACCCTACCTGCTTTAGGTGCTCATCTGTAAGCTTGCTGTGGGTCTGTGTCTAGCAGTGTCTTCTCTCTAGGTTCAATGTGCATTCCAGGAGACCCGGCCCCATCTTAATCTTCCCTTCACCTACGGTTCCCAGCTCAGTGCTGTGCACTTAACTGATGCTTACTGAATATTGGATTGATTGAGTTATGTGAGTGTGTGAGAAGTGAATGTAAGTTGCCACGAGACGACAAACCTCAGACTATGTGACAGCAGAACTGCTGGCTCGATGGAAAAAGCATGAGGAAGCCCCCGGACGAGTCACTTGACTTCTCTGGGCTTCAGTTACTTTAACAAAATGAGAATAATGATACCTTGGGGTTGCCTTACAAGCCCCTTGGGATTCTCGCAAAGATTAGAGATAAATGATGTAAAACGGCTGGCATGGGGTTGGTCCACAGCCCCGCATTCATGCTCCTGTTGTTCCCACTTTAAAGAGGAGATCGAGGTCCGTGCTGACTCTCCCATAAGCACACCACCTTGAAATGCCAGAGGCAGGTTTCGAATCCTCCTCTGTGTACCAGACTTGGTATACAGTGCTTAGCGATTACCTATATTATATTCACTTTTTTAGAAAGGTCATTTCCAGGGTACAAAATGAATTTGAGGGTTACAGAAATGAAGGCAGGATAACAAATTAGGATAGGAGTTTTCAAATTTTTTGACTCTGACCCACAGTGTTGTATTGTAAACCCTGAATACATGCAATATACAAAACAATCAAGCACTGCTGCATGTGCGGCAGTCAGATATTTTCTACTCCATCCCGCGTTTCATGTTTTGAGAACTTCTGGTTATAGCAGGCTGGGCAGTGGGGTCTGGGGAGGGGTCCTGGGAGTGAGGAACACACTAGGTCAGGCGCGGGTCCCCTGGCAGCTAGCCTCCCCTCGCTCCCCTGCTCGGGAAGGATGCTCTCTCCCCATGGCCTCAGTCCCCTCATCTAGCTGTGGTCCTCGCCCTGGTGGTCTTACCAAGCCAAAGAAGGCTAAGGACTTTTTCCGACACGGCCACAGGCCTGGCTTGGCCCAGCACGCCAGGACAGGCAAGCTAGGTCGATCTGGAGAATGCAGAAGGAGGACCCCCTGCTGCAGGAAGTCAGGACCTTTCCTCGGATACCTGTTTACCTGGCCCTTCCTGGGATGGGAGAGAACTGAGACAAGTGGAAGAGTGTCCCCTCCAAGGCCACAAAGCAGAAGGTCAGAAATGCAAAGAATACTGAGGAGAAGACAGGAAAAAGTCTTGAACCAAACACAGTTTCTGCCCTCTTAGAGCTTGCCTGCAGCAGCCAAGGAAACACTAAGTAAGATAATGAGGCCACAAGGGGAATAGTAAAGGCACAGATGGCTTAAGGAAGAGCAAGCTTGGCTGTTTTGTCCTAAACCAAGTCAAGACCTTGGGGACCCCTCGTCACCCTTCAGCGACTGTGACCTCGACAGTCAAGGGAGCTGACATTGTGTAGGTGGCTGTCCAGGACTGGAAGGTGAACCCTGGGAGGTCTGCTGGTGGAGACGTTTGAGTGGCTCCTGTCCAGATTCAGAGCTGGCTGCGCCAAGGGGAAGAATTGGAGGGACGCCTGATTACTGGATCTGCTGACATGAGGGAAAATCTCACAGGGACAAAGACCTTAATTCCCGGCTGCATCTCGCAGCTAGAAAATAAAACTGTGTGGACAAATCTGAAGCAAGAATATCTGACTGCTATTTCAAATCCAGGATAGTTGCTAGAACTGATAGGTAGAAAGGAGGAAAGAATTTATTCCAAGGAGCCAAATCCTTCCGGGGCAGGAGACATAACGGGTATGGACGCCGGGGAGTAACACCGCAGAGAAACAAACTAAATGTGTTGCACAGTCATGATGCATATACAGATCATATTGAAACCAAATTGCCACTGGAAAAGCTCCCAGTGAATGTCTCCATGTTGCTTCTAATTTTGATCCTGTTAATTTCTGGATTTAAAAAAAAAAAGAAAGAAAGGATAAGACTTTTTTAAAAAGCTTGTTATAACCCACTAAGCTGATTTGATGCCTTACTAATGGGTTTCTACCCACATTTTGAAAATACTTAAATAGGTGATTGTTATAGTAATCCATTTAAGAGATGATGATAAGTGTAAGTAAAATAGTAGCAGTGAAAATGAGAGAAATAAAAGGAATAATTATTTGGGAAGTAGAATCAATGTGTCCTTGAGGTTGGGAACAGAAGTTGAGGAGGTTGCCAGGTCGGGTGACCTGTCACACCATCTGCCGAACAGGGAGAACACGAGGAAGAGCTTTTTTTTTTCTTCACGAATTTGCGTGTCATCCTCGCACAGGGGCCATGCTAGTCTTCTCTGTATCATTCCAATTTTAGTATATGTGCTGCCGAAGTGAGCACGGAAGAGCTTTTTTGACGGAGACTAAAACCTGGTTTAGAAATGCTGAGTGCGATGCCAGGGACTTCTAGCCACAGATGTCTAGTCAGCAGTGAGAAGTGTGAGCTGGAGAAGAGGAGAGAAATCTGGGCTGCAGGTACGGATTCATCAGAGTGCTGAAGGTACATGGCCACACCGATGGGCTCGGCTACCCAGGGAGCCAGAGGCGAAGGCAGGCCAGGAAGAGACTTGGAGGATTAGCTGGAGAAAAGGCAGAGGGAGCAAAGGGAGAGAGGAGATGGAGAGACCCCAGAGAGAGAAAAGGAAAACGGGCCTTTGGGCAATACCCTCCCTCACCTGTGCTCACGTCACTGCGCCTGGCCGAAGGCGCCAAGGTGCAGCGGAGGGTGGGCGGAAGAAGGGGACTGGCCGCACGGGGCACAGAAGGGCTCTGGAGCAGGAGGCGGAGGTAGTCCCGAGACGGCCTTCACTGTCCACCTTCAGCTGACAGGTTTCTTCCTCTGAAACGGCTGTGGAAAGCTAGACCATCTCTGTGATGTCTAATTTGGAGCAGAGGGTGGGTGGGTGGAGGAAATGAGAAGATAAGGAAATTAACCCATTCCCTCATGCCACAAATATTTATGGAGTTGTTAGGATGTTCAGTTACTGTTGCAGTCCCAGGGACATACTCAATGAGCCAGGCGGACGATGAAAGCCGACACTGCAGTGAGGGGCACAGACTGCAAACAAGGAAACAATTTGAGTCGTAGGGTACTTTCAGGTACCGATAAAAACTATGAAGAAAAACGAGATGGGCGAGGAAGAGGTGTGGTGATGTGGGCGGACTGAGGTGGGCGCTCCCGTGCAGAGGGCTTGCTGAGAGCAGGCGGCAAGTGCCGAGGTGGCACAGGGACGACTCGGCAGAGCCGAGGAACGGGGAGGGAAAGTCAAGTGAAGCCAGGACGAAGAGAAGGCTGCAGACCATGGCTTATCAGCGGCAGCGAGAGCAGCTTGGGCTTCGTTGGCAACGGTAAGAATTTTGCATCTCTTTTGCAATTAGGAGGCCAGTGGAAGGTCTTGTACAGGTGGTTTTTGTTCTTTAAAGTTCACTTTGGTAGCCATGTAGTCTACAGAGGGCAAAAGCGAAAGCAAGGAAACTGGAGAGAAGTTAACAGTTTTCAGTGATCCAGGCGAGAGGAGATCGGGTTGGATTAAGATGGTAGAATGAGAGGCGATGCTGACTCATCTCTACTGAGCGCCCACTATGTCCAGGCTTGCGTAGCAGAACTTTGTATGTGTCAACATTCCACAAACAGTCCTCTGCGGTGGGTGCTACTGTTCCGTCCCTTTTACATACAAGGGGCCTGAAGCATCTGTCCAGGGTCGCAGCACCGGGAAGGGTTGGAGAGGGGATTCCAGTCCCGGCCATCTGGCTCTGGACCCTGCCCGCTCGATCGCTCTGCTCAGCGAGCCTCAGGGGACATTCTGAAGGTGCAGCTGGCAGATCCTGATGGCTTTTATGTTGAATATGAAAGGAAGGACAAGAATTGAGGAATGCTTCTTGAACCCCTTAGAACTTTGGTGTGAACCACGGTGTGACATTTAATAATATGGAAAAGATTGTGCAGGGGAGAAGGGACCCAGAGTTCTGCTTAGAACTCGTTCAGATGCCACACAGACTGCCAGGTAGAGACATACAGCAGGCCCTCCACGCCGTCCAGTACCCGACAAATGACAGCTCTAAATACATACGAAGACAGGAGCGATGCAGCAAAATGCTAGAGAAGCCTCCTGCTGGGATCCGTTTACCAGCCTTGTCACATCTTAGTCACATGCAATCCCCACTGCAAATTTTACTAATGTAACAGCGAAATATCTAAGTCAGCCAAGATCTCACTTTCATGAACAGTCAGTGAGCAAATGTTTTTAATAAGAAACTCTCGGAAATCTCATGACCTCAGACCTCAGACAGGAGCGCCACATACTGCAACCCTTGACTTTCTGGATCTCCAAGAGGGCAAATTCTCCCAGCAAGAGAATTAAAGTTGATTTTGGCATGGCCACCCCAGGGCCCCTGCCTCCACGGCTGGACCTTGCCTGCATGCACACAGATTGCCCAATCCTTGCTCACACTTACAAAATACTGCCCCAGTGTCCCTGCCACCCCCGATTTCAGTATTTGACTTTTCCCCTCCGACATCAGATGATCCAGCCCCTTTGGAAGGGCCTCCGGCTTTAGAGTCACCCTCCTGGCCCCCCTCCTCCCCCCTGCGCTGAGCCTGATGTCTGCCAAGCACTTACGCTGTGCACGAGACCATGCCGGGGACGCCCTCTGTCTTGGTTGGTGTGGTGGCCAGTTACACAGGCATAAACATTTTTCAATACTCATTAAATTACACGCTTAGATACCTCAGGATAAAAATACCTCAGTCTGAAAGACAATATTATGCTAGGTGCTTTTAAAAAAAAAATTGCCCTCAAGAAGCTTATAATCCAAAGAAGGTATAATAGCAGATAACATCTAAGGACCAATGAGGAACCCTAAAGTAATTGCTATAGAAGTTGGGTTGCAAAGGAAAGTTCCCAGAGAAAACGACACTTAGAATCCCAGTAGACGGAAGGAGCAGGCAGGGGAGGGGTGTTCCAGTCCAGCGGAAACAGCGAGAACAAACGTGCAGATGTGGGAATCAAAGAAATTTGGGGAGACAGTGAGCAGACCAGCCTTGATTTATTTTGAGGAATAGTGAAAAATAATATTAAGAGGAACCCAATGTATGAGGCTCTTCGGATGAGCCAACCGAGATCAGAAGTTCGGGAGGTATTGTGAGGGCAGCAAGAGGCTGCTGAATGTAGCTGAGCAGAAGAGGGCGTAATCTGTGTTTTTAAAGGAAATCTACTCCCCTCCATGAATCTCACGGCAGAATCACTGGTTCAGGTGACCCACAGTTTGAGGCGCAGACAGTGTTCGGTATCTACCCCTTGATAAGGGCCTTCGGGGACATGGGTCAGAGGAAGATATTCCAGCTCTGGGTTTTAGCTCTTCATGCAGCCATGGCCTTGCTTTCATTTCATTCCAGACTGTTTCCTATCTGTACTCTGAGTTCTATTCCAGCACTATCTTCACATTTTCTTCCTGACTTTTTCATCTACCTTGAAAATGTGGGGGAACTTACGTCAAGTGCCCTTCAGCCTCTTTAGTTAATCTAATTGCCTTTTCCTCTGGTGTTTCTGGTGACAGAGGCCTCAACTCCCTCAGTTCTTGTTTCTTTCAGTTCTTTGCTACAGCGAGTGATGTGTATTTAGACCTTTCCTTCATTTAGAATTCTTTTCCTCCTTGGTCTCTTCTTGCCTCTCTGCGTGACCCTCTCTGTCTCTCACTAGTTTTTCTAATATTCCAATAGCCTCAGAACAAACCACTCCTGAAGTTTCCGTGTTCATCCTTCTCTTCTTCACTTGCACCAGGCCATCATGTCCATGCTTACATCTTTGACTGTCTTCTTTGTGCAGACGGCTCTTGAACATGGGTCTTCAAATGCCTGGTGTTTATTTCTGCTCAGATATCCATCCAGCAATTCAGTCTCAACATGTCCCAAAACAAGCCCATCATCTTTCCTAGGTCACCTTCCTGGTGACTCCCCTGTTTCTGTGAGTGACATCACTGGGTAACTCTACTCTACTCATTTTTTACTAAACACGTACTCCTGAAAACTTCAAAGTAGCCTATAAATTTCTTACAAATTTTTGGATCTTTCCAGACAATTAACAGTCTGTTATGATCTCCCATCTAGCTCTCTTTTCTACTTTCCTTATTACTCACAAAGTCAAGCCTTTATCCCCTCTTATATGAACCATCTAAAAATTCTTCAAGGAAGCTCATTTGAATCCATCCTATATGCTGCTGCCAAATAGTCTTCACGAGACCTTGTTATTCCTCTACTCAAAAATCCTTCAGTGGTTCCCAATCATTTAAAGAAGTAAAGCCAAATGCATTCTTCCAGCCTTTGAGGCTCTTGGGTCACAGAATACAATCTATCTCTCAAAGTTTATATCTTACCGGTCTCTTTCCAGGACCCTGTGATCGGTGCAAACTCAACTACTTTCTGTTTCCTGGACATTTCTCCCGCACTCCTACCCCCCGGCTTTTAGCCACTACAATTGACCACCCCCAACCCCCTACCCACAAGGTTCAGCTCAAATTCATGTCATACCAGCTACAAATGACAGAAAAGGGCCTGTACCTGTATTTTCATACACTGAAGTCTAAGTGCAGACTTAGTTTTCAATCAATGCCTGCGGAAATATTATCTGAATGTAAGCCTACCTTTTGTGACTACAGCATTTCCTTTAGTGGGAATTTTGTTTTTTTACTGTTTAAAAATTATTTTTCATTCATTAAAATTTTCATCATTACAAAGAAGTTGAACATTTGTTAAAATGCTAAAGGCTTCTTGACCTTCTCCAGTCTAGTTCTCTAAAGAGGGACTCACTGTCAGTCATGACACGTATGTCTCTCCTGATCTCTTTCTGTGCATTTGTGTCCCTCTACAAATAAGTAGTTACATTCACAAATGGTGAGTCAATATTCACTCATGATAAGAACGCTGAATTCTAAATTTAAAAGCCAATTTATACATGGATATAAAATATAAACAGTATCATTCTTTTTAATCATTTCAATTATGTAGGTATACCCAATAATAATGCCACAGTTATTGAGCGTTTACTCTGCCAGCCATTTTTCTAGTGCTCCAGGTAAGTGAATTATTACGACCACAGGGAATTGCAGCACAAATAAGGTTCAGTCATTTACCTAGGGCCACACTTCCAGCTAACAAGTGGAAGCACTGGTGTTCTGCCCCAGGAAGTCTGGCTTTGGAGTTTGTACCCTTAAACGCTTGTCCATGATCCCAAACGCTGAGGTGGGAAACTATTAACTGAGCTTAGTCCTGTTAAATAATTCAGTGGTTGTGACTCTATCCTCTTGGTTTCTCCACTGGGGTGGTGGTAGGTGTTCCATCCATGGGCTCAAGCACCCCTGACTGCAAACACACTTCTGACGACTGCTTATCATTCCTCAGCTGTCTAAGTAGAGAGAGAGAGAGGAGACCAAAGTTTAAGAACGACTGTTTATATCCATCTTTCCAACCAGTGTAAGCTCCTTGAGAGCAAGGCCCATATCGCTCTTGCCTGCCACCATCTCCCCAGGTCTGGCACATAGTAAGTAGGCAATAAATATGTGTTCAAATAAGTGCAATTGTATACAATTGACCAGGGAACTTCTGAGTCAGTGTGTTCCTCATTCCAACAATCTACAGATTGTCGTGGAAGTCACAGGGGGGAAGAAGGGACTGAAGAGAATGAGCTTTCTTTTTATATTTATTTTTATCAAATGCATGCATAATGGAAAGCAACAATCCTGCGCCCCACTCCTGCCCACTGCCAGAGCCTCTCCCAGGGCGATCACTTGAAACTTTTTCTGTTTTTAGTTCTTCTAATGCTTAGCTCCATATCTTTAAATAATATGTCTATATTGTTACTTCTTAATTAATCAACTTTACACATTAAGTTCCCATTAAGATATGTGAGATTTAAGAACCTATCTGTTAAGATATGAAAATGTGGTAAGCCTCCGGTTAGAAGGAACCCTGCTTTTTGTTTAAGGACTTGGGAGAGCTCCCCAGGCATAGTTTCATTAAGGCAATCACCACACTATCCAAAATCATCAGTTTTCTTGTTGGTCTCCTCATGAGAAGCTGAGCAACTTGAGGACGACAGTCTTAGCTCTAATTCTGTGTCCCTCCCGGATCTGTTGGTGCCTTCAGTGTAGCAGGCTTATTACACCTATTTACTGCATGAATAAATGAAATACGCTTGTTGATAAAGTTACTGAAAAGCTGATGAGTCATGATAACGACCATCCAAGAAGCAGTTAAACAACTGGTTTCAAGGTTCGCTGACCAAATCTTCCTTCAACCCCAAATTGCCAAAATTTGAAATGGCCAAACATGGCACTTAACTCAGATAGCCTGTGTTTCCAGTGAGGGGAAGTGTTCTCATAGTTTCTAAATGAGCAAGAATACAAGATGTTTAAAAATGAGTTAGCAAAGCTGTCTAGAGGTAATTTTGAGTACTATAAAATCATAGTTGGTACGTTATTTAGCTGACTGTTTAACTGAACTGATCTTTTCCAAGAAGAGTTGTAGGTTTACTCCATTTTTACCAAATATTTCAAAGCACCAGTTGTCACGAACTCAAATTTTTTATATCTCATAATCTTGAATCAGAACCTAAAAATCACACATCCGGGATCACCATTAACTAAGAAAGAACCTGTACGTTTCTCCCCAAAGCTGGTGTTTCTCCTTATTTCCTATCTCAGGAAATGGCATGTCTGTTGACTAGGCAGCCCAAGCCAGGCCTTGTTCACGGAGCTCTCCTTGGCGCCCCTTGTACTTTGCGACCGGGTCCCGGTGACCCTGCCCCACCTGCCTCCTCACCACCCCAGCCGTGACTGTCCTGATCCCGGCGGTGTCTTGTCACCTTTTCCAGTCCTTTGCAATAGCTGCCTGCTTCGGTCTCTTTCCATCCTTAACAATCCCTCTACTACTGTAATCGGAAAGTCTCAAAACGTGAATCTTTAAAGAACAGGAAATTCTTTATGATAACTGTTAAGTATACCCAAGCTGTCTCATGCCCCCGAGCTCCCTTAGCCTGGAATGCCCTCCACTTTCTTGCTCCCACCTTTTCCTCGGAGCAGGCTGTCCTAGAGCTTAGCATTAACTTGGCTGTTAATGTTGATCTGTCCAGAACCATCACAGTCTAACTTGTCTCAGCATATATCCTGTTAGCAACCTGTTGGTTATTCTCAAGAGCGTCCCAGTGTATATGTTTGCTAGGGCTGCTGTAACAGACCTATAATACCTCAGAGTGGGTGGCTTAACCAAAAGAAATTTATTCTTTACAGTTCTGGAGGAGGCTGGACGTCCACAGGCAAGCAGTGTGCCGGCAGATATGGTTTCTCCCGAAGCCTCTCTCCTTGGCTTGTGGATGGCCGCCTTCTCCCAGTCTCCCTGTGAGGCTTACCCTTGTTCTAAAATTAATTTGGGGCAGGTAGTATATATTAGGCACTAGGGATTAAGACTTCAACATACGAGTTTTGGGGGAACACAGTTCAGTCTATAACACCTGCCTTGAGCAATAAATTACAGAAAGTTACCCTCCATAAAATAGGTCCACAGACCTCTGTCATAGCTCCTAAAGCTGGATAAATGAAGAGGAAGTGGATGACGTCAGGAAGGATGGCCGTATCTAGTCTCTCTGGCAACTTCTGATGCACCCCAATAGCCAAGGGATACAGAGAACAGAATTGAGGTTGAGGATTGATAAGAAATAGGTAACTGCAAAGTTAATGCTTGGATTGAATTCTATTTCTCAGTGGTCTTTAAGTGGAGGGTTAGGCAAAGAAAACGATGCAGGAAATGATGAAACTCAGAGTCTCCCTGAACCCACACCTGCTTCTGGGCGCACCAGATAAGACGCTGGCCTTTGCCAGACTCAGTTCCCACCCTCACCCCCCCCAGGGGGTGATGCTTCTAATACATACTACCTTCCCTCAGTAATTGATTTTGGAACAGAAGTCTCAGCTCTGGAGGCAAGAATCAACATACCCAGAGGCTGCTCCTAACTCTCGTAAATTCAGGTCGTTGAATCACATGGAAAAATAAATTGTTAACTTCACTAAAATTGATAGTATTTTTTATATTGCATTAAAATGTATCAATGTATAATAATTCCATGAAAGCTAAACTACTGCTTCCAAGATTCACTGAAAGTCAAACCATTATTTTAATGGTGCCTTGCTCAAAGAAATAAGACTAATTTTTTTATTCTTTGTAAAGTGTGACTTTTATCAATGATGTGATTAGATGCTTTTTAAAATGTTAGAATTTGGGGACAGTGACACCAGGTTTAAAGACTCTCTATAACTCAGTGAGTTTTATGGCACTTAGTTAATCAAACGTAGCTTAAACATTTTTCCCTTAAATCAGATGCCCAGCGTGTTCTGGAAGAAGAGGATATGGAATCATTAAACTGAGTGAACAGCCACGGAAAGTTGATCCATCTCACCTACCTGTTACGGAAAGGATAACACAAAACTGAGACTGGTTTTTACACAAAAACAAATGCATTAATTTAAAATAAAAAATGCTTTCTATCAACTTGTTCTGTTTCTTTCAAAAGTGCTAGGTATTGTTTTCATTTATATAATACATCTCTGTTACTCACATGCCTTTCTTTCCTTTATCCCTCAATAACAATATTGCATTTCATTGTATTTAGTTTTTCAAGTTGCTTTAAAAGAACTAACCCTCTAATGTCATTTCACTGCAATGAGAGCATTATTTTAAGTATCAAAGTGCTTATTTTTAACTCTGCTACCATAGATGGTAAAAGGCTTTTTGGACACCCTTACATATCACCAGGGCACATGGACAGGTGAGCAGAGGGGATTGGCGTCAGAGATACATTTTAACTTCAGTGACCCAACTGATTTTGATTCAGGGCTTTGATATCACACTGGATAAAAATCAGAGTTACAGGTTTCTATTTGAGAGGGGAACTAGATGGGGGTAAGGAGGCTGGATATCATAAGTAGCAATTCTTATGGAGAGAAATAATTTTTAATGATTGCCAAAGGGGAAAAATGGGAAGAAATTTTATTATAGAATGAGAAATCTTCCTTCAAAATAGCCTATTTAATAGAACTTGTTTTAAATTACAAATATTGAAAAACATACTTAAAACAAGAGTACATGTCTTTCAATGTTCAGTTTCATTATTAATTTCTATGGCTTACTGAGTTATTTAAAAACACTAAGTATTTACCCTTCTTATTTTTCCTACATGCTCAAAGTTGTACATTGCATAAGCTTAACCACTGTAAAAGAAGTTTAATGATATTAAAAGGTTCATCAAAGCCAGGTGACAATTAAGCATCACAGATAGTACTTTTTTCTGATTTTTGTCCTCACACTATATTTGGTAATAGATATACCCTCATTTTTTATATACTTGGCAGGCATACTCCTAGGTCATAGGAACATTCAGGCTTTTGGAGTTCTGCCCAAAATACCATGTTGATCCCATTATCAAAGAATTTGGCTGATAGAACAAAGTAAACTATAGTTGCATTGGCAATGAAGAACTGAAATTAATGAACAGGAGTGGCTTTGTATTCTGTCTTCCATTTTCTGGAATCTCCTACTTATTTAGAATTCTGTTTTTTTACTAAAAAGTTTTAATAGCTAGGATTTCCCATTTACCCTTTGTATTAGTTTCCTATGACTGCACTGATAAGTTACCACAAATGGTGGTCTTAAAATAGCACAATTTATTCTCTTACGGTTCCATAGGTCAGAAGTCCAAAATTTGTTCTTTTTTTTTTTTTTTTACAATTTATTTTATTTTAGTATCATTAACCTACAATTACATGAGCAATATTGTGATGATTAAACTACCCCCTTCATCAGGTCCCCCCCACCAACCCTATTACAGTCACTGTCCATCAGTGTAGTGAGATGAGAATCACTACTTGTCTTCTCTGTTCTTATAGCTCTAAAATCAAGGTGTCAGCAGGACTGCTTTTCCCTGCAGGCTCCAGGGGAGACTCTCTTTCCTGTCTTTTCCTGCCTTCCTTGGCTCAGGAGCCGCCCGTCTCTTCAGCCTCTGGCCCCACCATCACATATCCTCGTTCTGCCTGGTTCCTCGGCGCCCTCTTATACGGATCCTTGCTACTGCACTGGCCCCACTCTGGTAACCCAGGTTTATCTCCCCATTTTAAGATCCTTAATTTCATCACATATGCAAAGTCCCTTTTGCCATCAAGCATCATGTTCAGAAGTTTTGAGGATTAGAATGTGGATATCTTTGGTGGGAGGGGACATTATTCAACCTACTATGCCCTTACTGACTAACCTATTTTCATCTTATTGCATTATAGATTTTTTACACTTATTTTTATTATAATAACAAATAATAACTAACAATATAATTTGAGTTTGTTTTAAAATCACCCAGTCTATCTAATGGACACTGCCTTTTTTTCGTACTCCCCCAAGGATAAGGCTTATAGGAGTCCCGGCTCAAATTCTTGCTACAGAAGATCAAGGGGCCAGGTCGTCCCCCGCCCCCCATGCTGGGCACCCAGGCCGCGCTCCTGTGACTTCAGCTCAGCACGGGTGGGCTGCAGCCCCGTGTCACAGGAACCCTTAGACATTCTTCGCAATAGGGCAATAGCATCTACACACTTAGAGCATGCTTGGAAAGTGTCCTTAAAAACCTGGGCACGACCTTGGCGGCTGTGGCTGGACTCCCTGCTGCCTCATCTCCCTGGTCTTGCCATTTGTTTCCGAACATGGGCTTCTAACCTTCCCTTTTAAGAGCTACTCATTACCGTTCTTTTTTCCCCCTGGTTTCTTAAAATTGAGGTATAATTGACATATTAGTTTAAGTGTGCAAGATAATGATTCAATATTTGCATGTATTATGAAATGATCACCGCAATATGTCTCTAGTTAACATGCCATCTTACATAGCTACAAAATATTTTTTTTGATGCGACTTTTAAGGTCTACTCTCTTAGCAACTTTCAAATATGCAATACAGTGTTATTAACTTTAGTCATCATGTTGTACGCTACATCCCAGGACTTACTTTATTGCTGGAGGTGTGCATCTTTAGACTCCCTTCATCCATTTTGTCCACACCCCCCCAACACACACACACACCTGGAAACCACCAATCGGTTTTCTGCATCTGGGAGCTTTTAGTTTGTTTGTTTTAGTTTTTGTCTGGAGTCGGCATACAAGTGAGGTCACACGGTATTTGTTTCACTTAGTATAACGTTCTCAAGATCCATCCTTGTTGTTGCTAAAGGCAAGATTTCCTTCTTTGTTTTAGCTAACATTTCACTGTGTATATATATATGTATATATATATACCGAGCAGGTGACAGTAGGATGCAGGCAGATAAAGTAGTTCAGGACTCTTGTAAGTTTCAAAAAGCCCCAATCCAACTCAGCCACTTAGACAGACCTCAGCTGCTCTGACTGGTTATGCCCTATGCAGATAAAACTCAGCCGTTCAAAAGTACCCTTAGTTAGATAGACCTCACCTGCTCTGATTAGTTGTGTCTAATGCAAATAAAGCATTGTACTTTCAGCCAATCAGGAGTGAGTTTAGATGTCATTAGTTCAGTTCTCTATTAGGTTGGAGGGTTGAAGGTGGGACTTCCTTCTCTCAGGAGGCGATATAAACCCCAGACAGCACAACCCTGAGGGCATCTTCTCTTGGAGCCCCTCCTGATTAGCAGGATATTTCTCTTTTCACTCATTAAAAGAGCTTTGCTTGTTGCTCCATACTGTTCTTTACTGGCTTCATTCTTCATTTCTTCCAAGACACAATCCTGGGAAAAACAGTGTTCCAGCCGGTAACAATACCACAACTTCTTTATCCATTCATCCATGAATGGACATTTAGCTTGTTTCCGTGCCCTGGCTATTGCAAATAAGGCTGCAGTGAACATGGGTGTCTGCATGTATCTTTTTAAGTTTACTGTTTTTGCTTTCTTCAGATAATACTCAAAAGTGTGATTGCTGGATCAAATGGTAGTTCCATTTTTAATTTTTTGAGGAAACTCCATCCTGTTTTCCTTAGTGGCCACAGTAATTTACATTCCCTCCAACAGTGCACAAGGATTCCCTTTTTATACATCCTTGCCAACATTCGTTATTTTGTGTCTTCCTGATTATACCTATTCTGACTGGTGTGAGGCAATATCTCAGTGTGGATTTGATTTGCATTTCCATGATGGTTAGTGATACTGAGTGTCTTTTATGTACCTGGGCCATCTATATGTCTTCTTTGGAAAAATGTCTATTCAGATCTGTCCATTTTCTAACTGGACTATATTTTTACTATTGAGTTCTTTATATATTTTGGGTATTAACCCCTTATCAGATGTATGATTCGCAAATATCTTCTCCCATACAGTAGGTTGCCTTTTCATTTTGCTGAGGGTTCATCATTAGCTTTCAAATGAATTTATTTTATGTTTAATTAAGTCAGAGTTAGTTTCTTGCTCTCACAATCTTCATTAATACAGTTTTTTTCATGATTTTTAAATGATTTACTGTAGCTTAAGGGTCTCATCATAATTATGTGTCATTAACTGAATATCAAAATAAATAAATAACAGGGAGAGTATTTATTAATCCAAGTGTTTAACCGCATGTATGCTGGAGCTTATACAATGATAAATTGTTCATTAATGAATAGCTAAGATATATATTGCCTTTTAATCATCGAGGAATGATTTTTTTGTTTAGGTATTGCATTTATTTTTTAAAATGATATTACCAAATATGGACTTAACTCTTACATAGCCAGAATATGTAATGAACTGGAATCCTTGGCTTTTAAACATAAGATAAATAGGAATATATTAAATAGTTCTTTCATATTTATCACAAACTGATTTTCCAATTCAAAAAGCATGGGCATTACAGCAAATACTGAGAAAACACCCCATTCATGTGACCACAGTGTTTGTGGTTATCCCCCTCAGTGAGTAATATTTTACCCATAACACTTACTGAATGCCTGCCATGCACTAATCTGTGCAAAGACGAAGAAGGCTCCTGGCTTCTCATACAGCACCTGATAACAGCACCTGCAGTGACAAGAGACACTCAATGAATGCTTTTTGAATAAGAGACATAACCCCTGCCCCTAAGGAGCTCTATCCCGTGGGGAAAGACAGACACCTAATTGCGGTGTACCATGCCTCTGTGCCCACACCAGGGAGGTTGAGTGAGAGTAGGTGTGGAGAGAACTGCTGGCATGTTTCAGATGCCTTTGTGGGATCTTATCATGGTGTCAAGGTCACACTGTCCTGTCCAATGACACCTCCTGGCTCTCCCCAGAATTGTTATTCAGGTCTGTCTTCCAGGCTATCATTGCTAAGCTTGTGACACTGTGTCTGAACTCCTATTAATAGGCCTAGTCAGCTCCTCAGCAGATTGCATCTTAACATCAAACGGCAGAATCCCCAACAATGACTCCTTGGCACAGAGCCAATCCTCAAGCATCAAAGCCATTTTCCTTGCAAATCAGCTCCATGTGATGATAAATAATAGCATCGGGATTCCAAACCAATTATCCCTGGCGAAAGGCATACTCCTCAAGGGTACGCTGGCTTTATTTAAAAAACAGTAACATTGCTGGTGCTAGCTCTGAAATGTCAACAATGGACAGAACAACCTGATGAGAGAAATGACCAGAAAAGGGTATGTAACTTCTGTTCCTCACACTGCAGCAACCTGGAAAAGTTCAAGAAAATGTATGTTTAGGCACAATTTTAAAGTTTCTGGCTTGAGCCCTAGTTTCTTGCCAAGAAAACTACTGAACCCCGTCTTGTCTGGAGGTGATTAGCTGTACATCAGCAAATCATTCTCTAAGCCTCAGTCTCCATATCTGTAAAATGACGGATATAAGACCTACCTTAAGTCTACGTCAGGCATAGTGACAGCATGTCAAGAGCCCAACAGATGGTAGATATTTTTGTTAATTAGAGCTACCGTATGAAACATCACACTAAGCACTTTACAAGCATCATTTTAGCCTCAACTCTATGACGTAGGTGTCTTTAACCCCAATAATAGATGAGTAAGTGGAGATTCAGATGAACCACCCAGCACCCCAGAGAGAGAGAGTGGATTCACACTCAGGCTGGCTGACAGCTACGGCCAGGCTCTTACCCACACCAAGATGCTTCTCTCTGACAGCTGTGAGGGTCCTCCTCTTTGCCACCTTGTTTCTCCCTTTCTAAGAAAGCTCCCTGACTCCCGTTATCTCTCTGTAGTCCTCACCAGGAGAGGCCAGTCATTGTCACTGTGTTCACTGGGTTCATCAGACAATCTGCTTTATGGGCAAAATTCTCACCCTAAACATGCAACAAAGGACCTCCTTAGGGACCATCACTGAGATAGCTCTGTTTGAAACAAAATATATATTCGACACAAGCAACATGATCACGTTCAGCCATGAAGCCACTCCCTGAAGCACACTGGGAGAAGCACTAGCTTTGGAGGATCTGGAATTCTCAGATCAGGGATTATGAGTTGTGTACATTTAATCAGGTGCTTAATCTCTCCAAGCCTGCTCTGCTCTGAGTTCTTGTATGTCATTCTCCAGTCTTTCTCTCAGTCGCATTTGCCCCCCTACTCTGCCTTCTTTGCACTCTAAGGATTTGCTCTTTCCTATGAACTGCATCACCAGGAATCCCTTGCCATCTGGCTTCTGGTTAACTTTACCAGTGGATCAGAAAGTGGGAAGAAAGAAGGAGCAAGATAATTCTGCCCTCTCTTGCGGTTTCTGGGCTACATCTTTGTGGTTGGAGCTGGGCAACTCCTTTTCCTTGGTTCTGACTTTTAATGGAGACTCTGGTGACAGTTTCCACCCTTAGCCCTTAGGTACTAGTGGAAGTCATGGCTTCCTACTGTTGCTAGTCTCTGGCTGCCACAATATCCTTTGTCTGCCCTTTAACCTGTGTACAACCTCTGTAAGTAGTCCTTTCACTAAAGTCTCTCCACTGAAACTGAGTAAATTCTGTTTCTTGTTTGGAACCTGAATGTGCAACATACAAAAGGGTTTGAAAACTGTAAAGCATGATCTACAAAAATATAGGTCAGCAAATTAATGTTATTTACTATTGTTATATGGACATATTTTCACCATCAATAGTATATTCTGAAGTTTTTAAAACTTGCCTGGTTTATTTAAATATTGTGGCATCCCAGAATTTTAAAAATCAGAAACCAGTGGTCAAGGTTATATTGAGTAAGGTTCACATGGATTGGGTTTGCTTCCTCTTTATAAATTAAGAAATAGTCAAAGCAGAATAGTTATCAGAATGAGGATTTCCAATCATAATTAAATTCTCCCATCTTCAAGGAATGGGTATCTAACTGTATGGTAGGTAGATATTGTTTCTGTACAGATGTAAACGTGTGTGTGACGTGTGCCTATCTATACACACATATATATATATTTTGGTGAAGAGACTATGGTAGTTGCTCCCACAAATAGCTATTAAAGTGACCCATTTTATTTTGACTAGAAGTATCTCATTTTACAAGTGGAAGTTTACATTCATTACAAATTTATTTGAACATTAACAGTTTTACATAAAAATGTCAGTCTATTTATAATTCCTTTTTTAAAATAATGGCTTCTTTTATAAGAACACGATTTTTCAGGGTGGAGTAGGAAGGCAAGACAGAAATGGTCTTACACACACACCAAGAAAGCAGCTACAGCAAACACAACCAACCCTGAAAATGACCTGAAGGCTGCAGAGCAGACCACCTACATATGGTGAGGAAAAGGCCACACAGAGAAGGGCAAAGTGGCAGAGCCATGATTGATTAGGACCCCAGCTTTTCCCTGATTCCAGCCCACAAGCAGGAGGAAGAGGAATAGAGAAGGGAGGGGATAAGTGTTCGGGAACTCTGCACACCTGACCCTGGACATCTGTGGGGAATATGAGTCTGCATTGCACTAGGCTTTGGTGATGACTGAGGCTTGATATAAGGGAGATCTGGAGAACTGTACGAGGTTAGGACTCCTGACACTTGTGGAAGACAGGCACACTCTGTAGTCCTGCAGAGATCCAAAGCAGAGGCAGCAGTTTGAAAGATTTCCCACCAGTGGGAAGAGTTCCGGAAGGGTGAAGGTTGGATGGAGCTCTCTCCGCAGGAGAAAGGGCAGGTGGATGGCACTTCCTAGTCCTGCCTCAGCCCAGTAGGCTGGGCACTCATGGGCGCCCCAGATGCTCCACCCCCTCACTGGTGGCTCAGCTCAGTTGCTTTCCTGCACACCTGCCTACCAGTTCTCCTAGCTTGTTGGGCCCAGAAGCATCGGACTTTGCTGCTTGGCAGGCCGAGGGAGGCTTTCCCAGCTTTTTGACTCTGTCTCAGTCCAGCTGGGAAGGCACCTGCTGGAGCCTGTGGCTTCCTTGGGGGTAGCCCAGCCCAGTGCTGCAAATCCACACACCCTGCCACTGCCAATGAGAATGCCGACACCACACGCCCACCCCGGAACCACACAACTGCCCTGCCCACCACGTTAGCCCAGCGGTGCCACCATTGCTATAGGGCAGGCAGAGGGTGCCCCCATCCACAACAATCCCAGCAGAAGCACCGCTTCTAGGATCACAAAGGGCGGATGCAGTGAACTGCCATCAGGAGCTAATTGAGGAAGACCTCTGCCAGCAGACAGGCAGAAAGGCAGCCCCACCCATGCCCACCAACAGCAATGGGGGCTTCAGCACAAAGGAGAACCAGGGTCTGGAGAGTAAAGAGGCTTGAGCTTCTAGGCATCACAGGACACCTTCATGAAGCCATTACTCTCTAGATCAGGAGGTATAGAAGATCCGTCTAATAAGAAGGAACACAGAAACACAGACAAAATGAGGAGCTGGAGGAGTATGTTCCAAACTAAAGGACAGTATAAGAACCAGAAAGAGGGCTAAATGATATGGAGATCACTTATCTTCTTGATAAAGATTTCAAAGTAACAGTAATAAATATGCTCCCTGATCTGTGGAAAATATTGATGATCTCTGGGACGACTTCAACAAAGAGATAGAAGAGCTGAAGAAGTGACACTCAGAGCTGAAGAATACAGTAACTGAAATGAACAATACAATGGAGGGAATGAAATATTCCAAAAAGTAGAAGAGGAGGGAATACCTCCAAACTTATTCTATGAGGCCAGTATCACTACAATACCAAAACCAGACAGAAACACCACAAATAAAGAAAATTATAGACTAATATCCCTGATGACCATAGATTCCTCAACAAAATATTAGCAAACCAAATTCAAAAACACATCAAAAGAATCATCTATTATGAGCAAGTGGGATTTATTCCAGGGATGCAAGGATGATACAGTATTTGTAAATCAATCAATATGATATACCACATAAACAAAAAGAAGGATAAAAAAACACATGATCATCTCAATAGATGTAGAAAAAAGCATTTGACAGATTTCAACATCCATTCATGATAAAAACTCTCAAACTCTCGACAACAATGTGTATAGAGGGAATGTACCTCAACATAATAAAGGCCATATATGACAAACCCACAGCCAAAATCATACTCAATGGTGAAAAACTGAAAACTTTTCATTTAAGATCAGGAACAAGACAAGGATGCCCACTCTCACTACTTTTATTCAACTTAATACTGGAGGTCTTGGTCATGGCAACAAGACAGGACAAAGAGATAAAAGGCATCCAAATTGTTAAGGAAGAAATTAAACTGTCACAATTTGCAGATAACATGATATTTTACATAGAAAACCCTAAAAACTCCACCAAAAAACTATGAGAACTAGTAATTGGATTCAGCAAAGTTGCAGGATACAAAATTAATACATAGAAATTTGTCACATTTTTATATATTGACAATGAACTAGCGGAAACAGAAATCAGGAAAATAATTCCATTTACAATTACATCAAAAAGAATAAAATATCTAGGAATAAACCTAACCAAGGAGGTAAAAGACATGTGCTCTGAAAGCTGTAAGACACTCATGAGAGAAATGAAAGAAGACACAAATAAATGGAAACCTATCCCATGCTCATGGATAGGAAGAATTAATATTGTCAGAATGGGCACCCTGTCTAAAGCAATTTACAGATTCAATGAAATCCCTATCAAAATATCAATAGCATTTTTCAATGAACTAGAGAAAATAATTCTAAAATTCATATGGAACCACAGAAGACCCTGAATAGCCAAAACAATCCTGAAAAAGAACAAATCTTGGAGTATTATGCTCCCTGATTTCAAGCTATTACTGCAAAGCTACAGTAGTCAAAACAGTAAGGTACTGGTGCAAGAACAGACCCATAGATCAATGGAACAGAATCAAGAGCCTAAATATAAACCCATACATATATGGTTAATTAATATATGGTGAAGGATCCATGAACATGCAATGGGGAAAAGACAGTCTCTTCAATAACAGGTCTTGGGAAAAACTGGACAGCTGCATGTAAGAGAATGAAACTGGATTACTGTCTAACTCCATACACAAAAGTAAACTTGAAATGGGTTAAAGACCTAAATGTAAGACATGAAATCATAAAACTCTTAGAAGAAAACACAGGAAAAAATCTTTTGAACATAAGCATGAGCAATTTTTCCTGGACACATCCCCTTGGGCAAGGGAAACAAAATAAAAATTGAACACGTGGGACTACATCAAACTAAAAAGCTTCTGTACAGCAAAGGACACTGTCAGCAGAACAAAAAGGCCTCCTACAGTCTGGGAGGATATACTTGTAAACATTTTATCCAATAAGGGGTTAAAATCCAAAACATATAAAGAACTCATATGCTTCAACACTCTTCCCCCCCCCCCAAATAACCCAATTAAAAAATGGGCAGAGGGCCTGAACAGACACTTCTCCAAAGAAGAAATACAGATGGCCAATAGGCATACTGGTCCTATTGTCCTCCACATTACTAATCATCAGGGAAATTAAAATCAAAACCACAATGAGATATCACCTCTTACCAGTGAGAGTGGCCAATGTCCAAACGATGAGAAATAACAAGTTTTGGTGAGGATGTGGAGAAAAGGGAACCCTCCTATACTGTTGGTGGGAATATAAAATGGTATGGCCACTGTGGAAAGCAGCGTGGAGGTTTGTCAAAGAACTAAAAGTAGAAATACCATACTTCCAGTAACTCCACTTGTAGGAATTTACCTGAAGAAAACGAAATACCTGATTCGAAAAGATATATGCACCCCTATGTTTATCGCAGCACTATTTACAATAGCCAAGATATGGAAGCAACCTAAGTGTCCATCAGTAGTGAATGGATAAAGAAGATGTGGTACATATAAACAATGGAATGCTATTCAGCCATAAAAAAGAAAGAAATCCTATCATTTGCGACAATGTGGATGGTATCATGCTCAGTGAAATATAGGGGGTATCATGCTCAGTGAAATAAGCCAGGCAGAGAAAGACAAATACGGTATGACTTCACTTATTTGTGGAATCTAAAAACAAAGCAAAACAAAATGAACAAAATAGCAGTAGACTCAGACACTGAGAAGTGACTGGTGGAGGAGAGGTTGGGATGAGTGGGTAGGGAGGGTAGGGGGATAAAAGGCACAAAAATTCTCAATCATAATATAAGTTGGTCACAAGGATAGTAGTACATGAAGAATACAGCCAATGATTCTGTAACATCTTCCTATGTTGACGGATAGTAACTGCACTAGTAGGGGGTGAGGACTTAATAATATGGGTAAATGTGGAACCGCTGTGTTGTATACTTGAAACCAATATGAGATTGTATATCAATGATACTTCAATAAAAAAAGAATACAATTTTTCTCAACACATTAGGAAAAGTTATGTTTATTGCATATATATTTAAACTGCTTTTGTGCCCCGAGAAGTGAACTTCTACATGACTCTTAAGGAAACAAGATGAATTCTCATTTTGTCATTTTCAACAAATATATTTTTAAAGGTCTAATCATTATTTAAATTACATTCTTCAATCTATTATAGGTAGGTCCAGTAGGATTCTTTGGTCATGAACAACAGAAGTCAATTCAGGCATACTCAAGTAAAAGTAATTTTACTGGAAGGATATGTGGGATAGTTAAGCTTGGAGATCTCTAGATGGCAGGAACAAATGGGTGGTTTCTTCAAGGCTCCACCATCAGAAAGCCTTGGCTACTAGTGTTTTCTGACCTTGATTCACCCGGCTCAGGATTCAAATCCCAGAAGAATCAGCCTGGCCTGGCTCAGGTCCCAGGCACACTGCTTGGCCAAGGGAGTTGGGTTACTTGAATGGTAGTCCTGGTATGTGGAATGAAGCCGGGTGGTTTGCCAAAGGAAAAGTAGAGTGCTAGGACCGGAAGAACGGGACCAGACCAACAAAAGAACAGATTCTGCCACAAAACTCTTTGGAGCATTTGACATTGAGATATTAGATATGGTATATTTTTTTTCTTAAAATCATTTCCGTAATTTGCATATGGGGCACCAAGACTATTGCGTGAACATAAGGTTCATGCAAGACAGCCACAGAGGTGGTTCTTAAAGACTTTTGTAGAAACTGCAGTTTCTTCCCCCAGGCTATCCTGAGAAGTGTGCAGTCAGGAAAGCTTTCCCTTCCTGCATGACTCAGGTAACTCATCTTATACAAGAAGAGCCCTTGTCACAGTAAAATGAAATAAAATTTATAGTAACAAAGACTGTTACCATTTCTCCACCCCTCCAGTAAGAAACAACCGTTTGGTTTGGATTTCAAGACCTTTTGGTTAACAAATCAAACACAAAAGAAATCCTTAAAAAGCAGTTATTAGCACGTGCCTTTTCAGATCCTCTTCCTCTCTGTGAAATTCTTGGATAAATATAAAATATTTGCCCATGATGGCAGGGATTGTGTCTATATTGTGTGTTACCATCTTCTGCACCAAATAGGCACTTGACACATATTCCTTTCTATTTCAAAGATAAAGAAAGGAATATTATCTGACTTTTCGTTACAGCTATAGTCATTTTATAAGCAAGAATGCCAGATTAAAATGTCTTTTTATGTTGCTTAATTACTAACCAAATACACAGAAGTGACTAAATACGAATTCTACTCTTCTGAATGAATTTCAGTATTGAAAAGACTGACAGATCTCATTTGGAACACACTTATATTGTTCAAATGTGTATAAGTGATTTTGTAGACATGAGCTAGAGGTTTCAGCTACTCATTTGCCCAACTAGACTTATGGACACCTTGCCATGTGCCAGACATTGTGCCAGGGAGACCACAATAAAGAGGATGACTAAGTCCCTGGCCTCACAGAGTTTATATTCTAGTAGGCAACACCCATTATGCTGAATGAATGTACCTACTATTTATAAAAGAGATTTTATGACTGAATACTTCTTTGAAGAAAATTTCTTTAAAAAGTGAGCAGTTTTTGCTTCCAGAGTATGTAGAACCTTTGAAAATTTTGGAAGGAAAGAGAAAATTTTTTGACCACTTCCTGTGTTTTGGATTTAGGTTTATTATTTAACATTTCTGACATACTATACAATTTACTTATTTATTATGTTTGTTATCTTCCCTTTCTAGAAAGTAGACTGCACAGGGATAGAGATCTTTGCCTGTTCTGTTTAGAGCTGGGCTTCAAGTATGTGCCCAATAAATATTATGGATTAAAACTACATCATTTATTTATTCTTACATTGATGGTTATATGAATGTCTCCCCTACTAGAATATAATCTCCACAAGGGCAAGAAACTTTTTCTATTTTATTCATTAAAGAATTCCAAGTACCTTGACTTGGAACTGGTGCATGTTTGGTTTTCAGTAAATTTTTGATGAATGGATGCATGAATGAAAGAAATATTTGAATAAAAGCCAATCCATCTCTGTCCCCCAAATTATAGAAGCATATTTAGAAGTTACTTAGAATGCTGCTAAACTGAAGATTTAGCATAATTCTTTATTGAAGGTAGACCTTTTCTAAATTGAGAGGTAAATCACAAACATTGTGTGACTTTAAGGTCTACGATGTGTTGATTCGATACATTTATATATTGCAATGTGATTTCCAACAAAGCCTTAACTAATACATATTTCACCTCACACAATTATTTCTTTATGGGGGGAGAGAACATTTAAGATCTAGTCTCTTTGCATCTTTAAACTTTGTAATATAGAGTGCTGTTGACTGTAACTGCAATGCTCTGCATTGGATTTCTGAAACGTACCCATCTTCTGGTTACAAATTTGTACCCTTTAGCAGCATCTCCCCAGTTCTGCGCCCTGCCCCTGGTAGCCACCATTCTACTCTCTGTCCTGCCAATTCAGCTAAAGGTAGCTTTTACAAAGAATATGTACGATGTGCATATTCTTAGCTATTTACAGAATTCTCACAAGCTTTGAGGCCCATTGGGACCTATTCCCACCTCCTATTCCAAGAAAAATTCCAAGAATGGGTCCTAATTGAGCCTCTACCTTCTCAAGGTAATGGTTCAAAAGGTTATCTACCATATTTAATAAAACTTTAAAGGTTTCCTCTAAAACTGCATTTTAATATAATACCTACTCAAGTCCAATTCTTACTAAAAATAAGTCTGGTGCCTACATTCCAAAGATCAGTTAACTTGTTGAGGATTATACATTCATATGTCTAAGGAAAATGCAAAAGGTATTAGAGATTAAAGTAAAGCCAGAACAAAGAAAACCATTCTCCACCAGCTGGTTCCATTTTCTGTCTGCAGAGGTAAAAACATCACCTAAGTAGCAGCTGGAGCCCTGATCCTTATGTAATTAACAAAGGGCTGGCTGAGGGGCTTTTCATAATTGTTTTCTAGGAGGCCCAAGAGGCCTAATAACATTATAATTGGGAATAAGTTTTTTTCCTTGCAGAATATCTATTTCAAAGAAAAAGAATGGAATATTATCTGACTTTTTGTTACAGTATAGTCATTTTATAAGCAAGAATGCCAGAATAAAATGTCTTTTTATGTTGCCTAATTACTGACCAAATATACTGAAGTGACTATGTATAAATTCTATTCTTCTGAATGAATTCCAGTATGGAAAAGACTGACAGATCTCATTTGGAACACACTTATATTGCTCAAATGTGTATAAGTGATTATGTAGATATGAGCTAGAGGTTTCAGCTACTCACTTGCCCAACTAGACTTATGGACTCCTTGCCATGTGCCAGACATTGTGCCAGGGAGACCACAGTAAAGAGGATGACTAAGTCCCTGGCCTCACAGAGTTTATATTCTAGTAGGCAACTCCCATTATGCTGAATAACTACACAAATAATCATTAATTGTGATTTAATATGTATAAAAAAGAGAATATAAGTTAATGCAAGCATGTAAATAGGGGCTTGACCCAATCAGGAGGGTCAGGGAAGGCTTCTGCACATGGATGTTTATAAAAGATGTATTCGTAATTGCCAAAACTGGCACCCCAAAGATTAAAAATTTGGAGTTATCCTGGTGAAGGGAAGATGGTAGAAGTGGGTGCAGGGCTGCCAAGAATAGTCCTTGCAACAAAAACAGCATGTGTGGAGGCCCTGAGACGTGCAAGAGCATTGCACACTTAGAGAAGCAAAGCAAGCCCCCTTTGATGAGACTAAAAAGTGAGGGAGAGAAAGAGAAGACAGACATGGTGAAGCTGAAATATGGTCTTGGGGGCCTTGCTAAATATTTGGGATTTCATTCTACTGGCAAGAAGAAGCTATTGAAGGATTCATTTTTAAAACACAAATTATGTTTTAAAAATCATCTTCTGTTGGAGGACTGACATTACCCAACTTTAAGACTTACTATAAAGCTGTAGAAATCAAGATAGTGTGGTATGGGCAAAAGAATAGAAAAATAGATCAGTGGAAAAGAATTAAGAGCCTAGAAATAGGTCCACATATAGTCAGCTGATCTTTGACAAAAGAATAAGATAATACCATAGAGCAAAGATGGTCTTCTCATCAAATGGTAGTGGAAGAACTGGACATTGACATGCAAAATAATGAATTCAGACACAGACCTTATTCCCTCCACAGCAGTTAACTCAAAATGGATCATAAGAATTAAATGCAAAACTATAAAACTCCTAGAAGATAACATTGAGAAAATCTAGGTAACCTCTGGTATGGCTATGACTCTTTAGATACAACACCAAAGGCACAATCTCTGAGAAAAATCACTGATAAGTTGGACTTCATTAATATTAAAAACTTCTTGACACTGTCAAGAGAATAAGACAAGCTACAGACTAGGAGAAAAGATTTGCAAAAGACATATGTGATAAAGGGCTGCTATCCAGAACACACAAAGAACACTTAAAACTCAACAATAAGAAAATGAACAACTTGATTTAAAAAATCAGCCAAAATCCTAAACAGAAATATCACCAAAGAGGACATACAAATGTCAAGTAAGCATATGAAGGGATTTTCAACAGCATATGTCATTAGGGAACTACAGATTAAAACAACAGTGAGATACCATTGTACACCTATTAGAATGATGACCAAAATCCAAAACACTGACAACACTAAATGCTGGCAAGGATGTGGAGTAATAGGCACTCTCATTCATTACAGGTGGAAATGTAAAATCACACTTTGGAAGGCAGTTTGGCAGTTTCTTACAAAACTAAATATTCGCTTGTCATGTGATCTAGCAATTGTGCTCCTTGATATTTATCCAAACGAATTGTTATATCTGCACACAGATGTTTATAGCAGCTGTATTCATATTATCAACACTTGGAAGCAACCAGGATGTCCTTTAGTAAATAAAGTGTGGTACATCTAGACAATGGGATATTATTCAGTGCTAAAAAGAAATGAGTTATCCAATGAAGCAAAACTGAAGGAACAAAACATCAGCAGACTCACAGACTCCAAGAAGGGACTGGCGGTTACCAAAGGGAAAAGGGTGGGAGGGAGGGAGAAGGGGATCAAGGGGCACTATAATTGGCAAGCACAATATAGGTAGGTCACCAGGAAGGCAGTACAGCACAGAGAAGACAAATAATGACTCTATAGCATCTTACTACGCTGATGGACAGTGATTGCAATGGGGCGGGGGGGAATTGATAATATGGGTGAATGTTGAAACCACAATGTTGCTCATGTGAAACCTTCATAAGATTGTATATCAATGATACCTTCATTAATAAAAAAAATGAGTTATCAAGTCATGAAAATTCGTGGAAGAAAGTTCAGTGGATACTATTAAGCCGAAGAAGCCAATTTAAGGAGATTGCATATGTATAACTCCAGCTACATGACATTCTGGAAAAGGAAAAAACTATGGAGACAGTAAAAAGTTCAGTGGTTTTTAGGGGTGGAACAAGGGATAAATAGTCAAGGCACAGAGGAAGTCAATGAAACTATTCTGTATGATTGTATAATGGTGGATACCTGTCATTATAGATTAGATACAATCAAAACCAAAGAACGTACGACAGCAAGAGTGGACCTTAATGTAAAATACGGACTTTGGGTGATTTTGGTATGTCAATGTCGGCTCATCAATTATAACAAATGTCCCATGTGGTGGGAGATGTTGATAGTGGGGGAGGTTGTGCGCGTGCAGGGATAGGGTGTCTATGGAAACTCTATGTACCTATGACTCCGTTTTACAGTGAATCTAAAACTTCTCTAAAAAATAGTTTATTTACTTAAAAAAAAAAGGAACTACCAAGTTAAAGAGAAAAAAAACAAAAGCTCCTCCTAGATCCTGAGTGGACAGTGGACTGAAGAGCAGCAGCGGAAACCGAGGAGGCCACTGCAGTGATTCAGCGAGAGGTGATAACGGCTTGGATGCAAGGGTGACGGGGAAAGAGAGAGAAGCGAGCAGCATTGAGATATGTTTGCTGAAAGAATTGACGGAACTTGCTGAAGGATAGGACCTGCAGGTAAGAGACAGGGACAGTCAAGGATGGCCCGGGGAGACTAGTGATACTGTTATTTATTGAGAGCTGGAAGACGCTGGGAGTGGGGTGTGGCTGAGGTATGTTTAATCTGAAATGTCTCAGAGAGTCAAATGGAGATAGTAAGTAGGTCGATTTTGTTTGTTTGTTTTTACTGTAAGGCAATCAAAGTTTCACTCTTTAATGCCAGTTTCTCAGAAGTGACCTTTTCTTGATTTGGATGTTTAACTCTTCATTTGCATAACTGAAGGGCCCATTCTGATGGTTTTTAAAGAATAAAAGAAAAATCTGACTCAGTAAGTATCAAATGTCAATTCCCCAGAAAATGGCTTGCAGTTTTGAAATGAGTTTTTTCCAGCTTGAATTTCATCCCTACCGAGATTCTGATGATTTCAAGGCCAAATTTCAGACAGCTTAGGTTCAGGCATAAAGCTCCCCTAGTAGTCTCTGCAAGTACACTCTCAGCCCTGGCACATAAGATTGCAGGCTCCGCTGGGAACGCAGAACCACACAACTGAGTACACACTTACTATGTCAGATGGGGTATGTATTTGTTCATTTCTCAGTCATCCCTACTAGACTGTGAGAGTGTTAAAGCCAGGGATTTTACATCCTTAGCATTAGCGTATACTCAGTATTGGATATCTGTGTATTGGAGTTATGTGTACATAAATCTCCCTCGATGTCATAAAACAGTGAAGTACAGAAAGATAAGATGTGAGGGGAAATGGGAAAGGCCAGGAAGACAGCGACTTTGAGGAGGTGATATTCCACTTAGTCATTCAATTCTATCTCACCTGAAGTCAAGTAAATTGTAAAAACTGTGACCAAACAACCAGTTGTTTCTCTATGCAATGAAAACAACCCATTTGACTGATTTATTTTACTGAATTGACTGAATTTAATAATTTAGTAGTCATTTAGCAGATACCCCCTCTTCTAAGGGTAACAATATCAGTGTTAGGTGTAGTTTGAGGATGTCCAGAAACACTTTTACTTTAGAGGTTTAGAGGTTCTGGGGGTTTCCGGCCTTTAATGAGAATTCTTTGTTTTTTTTTTCAATCAGAGAATATTCATTTTCTAAATTAAAAAAAAGTCAGTTGTTTAAAGAAAATCAAACACCACTGATTTTTTGTGATTTTAATTCACTCATTCAACAAATACTTGAGTCACTTACCAGAAAAGTCCCCAGGACTCTTCTGGGCCACCAACAAAAAATTCATTCCTAGAGTTTGTACTTCAGTGATGATGCCGGGGTTCTTGTTTGCAGAGCTGAAGAATGAACTCAGCAAACACCCAAGGTAGGAGAGCCAGGGCAGAGGCTTTTATTTAGAAATAAAGTGAGAGGAAAGAGCTCCCGGCTCAGGCCAGGAGGGGACAAGAGAGCCCGGGGTGGTGCGTTGTCTAGGGGATTTTATAGGCAATTGAGGATTTTTGGGAACACGAAAAAAAGGCTTAGGGGTGTGGACTTGTACCACCTGCCCTGCCCTCAAGGTGGGCTGGGTTGTTGTCTGTTTGCTAGGGCTGTTTACAGTAAAGTCACGGGTTATGCTGAGATACCCTTCTTTATTTGCGGAACACTCAAATATTCTAGGCCAAGTTGCTCCTGGCCTTTTGACCTTTAACTGATCTCACTGAAGATGTCTATATTCCTAGTCTGGTATCTTTACCCTAGAGAATTAGTGTGACCTTGACTTTGCATAATGCTTAACACAGAGTTTCATAGGGACTTCTTTACATTGTTACATTGCTTTGACTGTAAATATCCTGCCTTGCTTTTTCCAGAGGCCCTCACCCTACTCTGACTATACCCAAGGTTCCCGTCTCAGTGGGAGAAGACAAATTAAAACAAATCTTGTGTTAGGTGATGATTTAAGTGTTACAAAGAAAAACTAAGTAATCCTAAGGAGGCAGAGAGGAGAGAAGAGGTGTGCATATTTAGACAGGGGTTTAGGCCAACCTCTCTGAGGGGATGACATTTGATCTAAGATCTGAGTGGAGTGAGGGTGGGAGCTGTTTCGAGGATAATAACAACATTCCAGACAGAAAGGATAGCAAGTGCAAATGCCCAGAGTTGAGGGACTGGTATATGATTATCTTTTAGTGTGTTATGCAAATAACAAGCTTCAATTATTTTCCTTTTTATTACTTACAGTGGCCACTTTTATTTCAAATAAATAGATCACCAGGGGAGTAATTACCAAATACCCTTCCAAAATTCCTCAGTTTTCAGAGGTTGGATTTAGTGAAAGAGACAAAATTCCAGTGGTTGGAAATCCTTGGCTGAACTGTGAGAACATATGCAAGTTACTTTATCTTTTCATCCTTTGCCTCTCTGTTTAGTGATCAGTTCCCCTCCTGCCACAGAGAAGAAAAAGAAAAGAAAAAATTAGAAATAGCAGAATATGTGAGAATTAAGATGGAGGAGAGACACCACCACCTGGGAAGACAAAGTCCACTAACCTGGCTGAGTCGATCAAACATGTTGATATCCTTTAAGCTCCAGAGGAGCATTTGTTTGCTTCACATATATGAGAGCTGTTTTCAACCCTTTCCTTTCATTCGGTAAAGGTCATCATCTCCTCTACATGAACAATAAAAATGGACATTCATATTCCCCCATTCTTCTAATCTGGGGGATTTTAAAGGAATTAGGGTGATTTACTTTTTAAGTACTTTATAATTTAGATGTCTCACTGATCTAGTTTGGCCTTTCTACAAAAACATGAGGTTTGCCATGTTGATATTAACAAATTTTCAGGGGCTATATTTGTAATTTATGTAAATAAAATTTACGTCTTCATGCAAAACTTGCTGGACAGATTTTTCTCAAAGTGACAGGGTATAATCAAGGTGGTTTAGCTTAAAATATTTAGACAAGAGCTTGGAGCGTCCTAGGACGCGCCAGAAACATCAGGTCAGCGTCCTTCAGCTCAGTAGGAGCAGCGGAACAAGAAGAGACTAGCCACTGTCTACAGGAGACTGAGCCCTGGACGAGGCAACAAATTGCATCTGTGATTTTTCAATTAAAAAAAATGTTTAATAGACTTTTTGTGTGATAGAAGAAAATTGAATAATAAATAAATGAATGTCCATTTTTATTGCCGTGATTTCAGAATTGCTTTTTCTTAGTTTCTGATTTGCCCTTAATCACCACTGGTGTGGAACACTACAGCTTTTAGTCTCTCTTGGTATGTGTTAATTGCTCTGTAAACATACACATGAGATATTTTTTTAAAAAGAGATCCTGCTATTCAACCTAAGTGTCCCCAATAGATGAATGGATCTACATACATACAATGGAATATTATTCAGCCGTGAGAAGAAAACAAATCCTACCATTTGCAACAACATGGATGGAGCTACAGGGTATTACGCTCAGTGAAATAAGCCAGGCAGAGAAAGACAAGTATCAAATGATATCACTCATTTGTGGAATATAAAAACAAGGCAAAACAGAATGAGGACTCATGAGGCACCTTTGGCTGGTGAGGGAATCATTTGTGTCCTTAGAAAGGGCAAACTCAGAAGACGGGCGCAGCAGAAGCCAGACTGCAGGGGTTTAAGAGAAATGGAAATGACCTCTGTTCAGAGACAGCAAATAGAACACTTTCACTTCCTTCCACTCCTGCACTTCACTGACATAATAGTAAAGGGATTTTTTTTTGCATAAACCAACAAAGGGAAAGAAAAAACAGGAGGTGACAGCAACAAAATTTTGAAAACTGAAAATCAGAGGGGTGAGTACGAATTTACTTAGTACAACTAAGAAAACAGAACACTGAAGCTATACTGTGGGAAGCCCAGAAGTGAGCTGGCTTGCTCTACAGAACCTTAGAAATGGAAGGGTTTAGGTGTCTCTGAAAGTAGGGTTGAAAGTTAAGATGAAACAGGTCTGTCTTAGAAGCTTTAGAGGCAGTCAGACTCCTCCCCCTCCGCATCCCCTCACCTTGTCCACCATGACCTTCCCCTGCCCTGCACAGCTGGAGGGATGGTCTCTCCCACACAGGGGCAGAAGGCTGGGGGCGAAGAGGGCGAGCAGAATGACTGATTGTGGGGCACCACAGTAAAAAGAGGAGGGCAAAAACAGTGAAGTCTGCATATTGAGTGGTGAGGTAGCCCAGCTACATTCTCTCACTCTTCTTTCAGGATGCTACCACCAAGTTTATATTGTCTGGGAAGGAGCGTGGAAGACCTTTCATCTGGATAAATGAACACGCCAGGAGAAAAAACCTAAAGATATTGTCAGTCAGGGGTTCCCCAGTGAAATGGCTCAGCCGGACCATCTTACACTGACGTCTGCCAGTTAACGAGCCCTGTTCATGCACACAGCCTTCCCGTGCACAGTCTTTGTGTGTCCAAAATATTAACAATGGCCAAGTGGCACCTTGGGCACTTCTCTATCTTCTTTCCATAGCATGTCTACACCGGGGTGTGTGACGCTAAAGGCAGGAAAGGGCGAGCCCAGGAGCAGCATGTCATTTTGATGACCTCGCCTTGGAAGCCACTCAGCATGATTTGCTCCTCATCCTGGTTGCAGAGGTCCACCTGATTCACCTGGAGGCAGTGTAGACCCCACTCTTGGTGGCGAGTATGAATTGTTATACTGTAAGAAGGGCATGTAGGGTAGAGCAGAAAAAGAAGCAGTAAGAACAACTTACACATAAAACCTAGGGAATAAGAATGCATCCCAATCATTAGTAACATTGGATGTCAGAAGACAACGCAACAATGCCTCAAAAATTCTCAAGAAAAATAACTTTCAACTTAGAATTTTATACTTAGCCAAGTATAAAGACTTAAGACAGGATAAAGACATTTGCATATACTCATCTTCTCAAGGAATTTATCTTTCATGTACCCTTAACCAGGAAGCTCCTGGAAGCTGTGCTCCACCAAGATGTAGGCATAAACAATGAAGATGATCCAGGTACCGAGGATCCAAAGAGGAGGGAGGCAAAAGGAACCCCCCAGGATGACACCAGGCGGCGGTGAGGACAGGACAAGGGGACGAAGACCTCGGGGATGAGGTCCCCGTGAATCTGATGTATTTTCTCATGTGTTTGAATCACCCTGAGAGCATGGGGATGAATTAGTAATAAGTGTATCAGAAACTGAGCAAACCAAGAAAAAGACAGTTTTTAAGTCTAGGGGAAACTAGGTACACATGAAAGTAAATATAGTATATACATGGCTAAGTTGAGTAAAATCTTCATAGTCATAATACTATAAAAAGTTAAATTTCATCTATATTTGGAGGATAGGAAACTGTGTTTCAGGAGGAAGGGAAGTATGTTTCATGAGGGGTCTGTAGTTTCTCAAGTATCTTATTGAAATAATCCTAAATTTCTTTCCAAATTGTAGTCATTATATCCTACAAATACCAGACATGTACACCAAGTCTGACCAATCTTTTTGGGGTGAATTCTGTCAAAAATGGAAAAAAAATGAATGACATGTTTAGTAATTATATATACTGAGTTATCAAAAATATTCTGGAGAGAAAAGAATTTCTGTTTTCACTAGGTGTCAAGGAGAATCACATTCTCCAGTCACAATTTACACATGGCATCTCTGGAAGAATTCTGTCCAGACTGGCTGCTGGTTCAGTCACCCAACACTGGCCCTGCATATTTTTGCCATGACACTGTGAGCAGCCATGGAGGGCAGGAGATGGAGTCTTGAAATCATTTCCACACTAGGATGGCTATTAATAATATGGAGGTAACGGTGACTCTCTCTCACAATACCTCTCCATGTGCAATCTAAATGTAGTCCAGACTCAGTTCCCCCTTAACCTGATCCCCAAAGTGGGCACAGCAACTCTAAAACCACCCCTACTCAGAGGGAAAAGAAATAGAGGAGACTTCCCAATGGAAAGAGACAGCAAGATTAGCTGATTATAGTTAAAATACTTTACTTTTAATATTTATATAATCATGTAGACATATTGCTAGGACTTCTTCCAGGAACTTGGAAGCAAAACTCAGAAGTTTAAGCCTCATTAATTGGCTTCAAGGTTAATTTGCTAATGACAATAGCGATGAAATTTTGGAAAACACATTAATGTGTGTAAATGGCTGGTCAGACGAGAGAAAGTTAAAACCTGAGCTAGAAGCAGGGGGATCCTAAAATCAAGCTAAATTCCTGCTACAGATCCTCAGATGGGATCAGGAAGTGGAAGTGCCAGGTATTTCTGGAAGTGATGGTAATGCTGATCTGAAAATAGGAAGACTGAGTGTGAAACATCTATTACAGTAGAGAGAAAATGCTTCACATACCACCCCCCTCCTCTCTCTAACCCTCCTATAGTCATTGCTTTCAACATCTTACTTTGCATACGTTTTCCTTTTTGATTTTTAAATTTAATTATTTTTTATCAATTAAAATGAGCAGCCAATCTCCAGCCTGCCATCTCCACCCCGTAAAACAGGACAAGCACTCATACTCCCACCGCAGCAGATGACGGGAGGTTTAATTCTCTGAATGGGCTAAATCAGAGGGTCTTTGGACACACGGCACCCAGCAGAGCTGAGAGTATGTGTGTGGGGGTCCGCATCATTGTGATTTAGTTAAAATCTAAATATGAAATGAAATTCTCCTTCCTTCTCAACTCTGCTTTTCTTTGATTCACTTGGGAAAATGCAAGGAGGCAGACTAGAGATTTCTAGAATACATTCGGGGTCTTCCAACAAAATAAAACAGCCCGATCACCTGGCACCTCTCTATTGACAAGCCCCCCACAAAACTTTTCATTAGCTTTCAGTGCCTCTGTCTGAAATAGAAAATGGACAGCCAGATATCACCAGACAATTGGGAGAGCCTTTGACACGAAGTATGGAGATCAGAACAAACAGGAAAATGAGACAATAAAGAAAACAGGGATAACTGGGCAATAGCAACAGCATTCTGATGTTCTTGGAGCTCAGGGAAGATAGGGAATACTATCACTGAAACAGGGCAAGGTTCTGTAAAAATGAAAAATTCAGAAAAGAAAAGGAGCATTGAAAATTAGAAATATGATAACAGAAAGGGAAATTGTAATCAAAGAGTTGAAAGGTAACAGTGAGGAATCTCCCAGAAATTAGAAAAAAGATTAAAGTATAGAAAATAGAAAATAAATACAAGGAAATCATTAAAAACTTTCCAAATGGTCCATAAGTAGAATAGTGGGAGCTCCAGAAAAAGAAATTGAGAAAACAGAGAAGATGAAGTTATCCAATAAATTATTTCAGATAATTGCTCGGGTGTAAAGGGCCAGTTGTATATTCAGGAGAAAGCATGGAAAAATCAAGGTTTATCACTGTATAATTCTGGACCACTGTGGAGAAGGAAAATTTCTAAAAATACCCAGAGATGAAAAAAACTAGTCATGGGTGAAGTTTTAGAGTCAGAAAAGCTTTAAACTCTTTATTAGTAGGATTAGAAATTGAGATAAGGGAAACAAATTTAAAATTCCCAGGGAAAATTGCTTACAGCCATAACTCTATATCCAGCCAAAATATTAGTCAAGTGTAAAAACAGAATTTAAAATATATTAGACATTCAAGGCCTTAGAAAATGTATAACAAGCATTTTTTTAAGGGTAAGTGAGTTAATGTTCCTTCAACATGGCAAAAAATCTGTGGATACTGGCTAAAAATGATAATCAAAAACAGGGGTATAAAATATTGGATTTAGAGATTTTTCAAGTAGCCCCCAGAAGAAATACCAGTAAGACTTCAAAGTGGTTGGGAGGATTAGACCACAGAGTCTACATGACCGATGTTCTTCCTAGCAAGCTTTGTACTACTTGATAATTTTAAATGATGGGCATGTGTACATTGGATTAAAAACAATTGTATTTGAAAACCAAAAAGGAAAGTGCATGGAGAAATGGAAAGTTAGATAATGAAAGCAATGAATATTATAGAGTTAGAGACAGAGGAAGTAGGAAGGTGAGGCATTTACTTGGCACTGTAGGGGGCTCTTTGTACATACGATGTTCTGAATCCTGGCAATGACTGAAAGAAAGAAATATCATTACACTGTTTCGGAGAGGAGGACACCAAGGCTAAAGTAAGTTAAAGGAATTTGGCCAAAGTCACACAGCTCAGTAGTGAAAGTATTAAGGCTGAACCCACCTCTCTCATGTTCCACTACATAGTTTTGAACATTGGCAAACAAGAGAAGAGAGAGATATTTATTTTGGGACCTAGCATGAGAGGGAGACAGTGAGTTTTTGATAGGGGAACCCCATAAATAATAATGTAAGTCATCAGAGATCAAGAAGTGAAAGTACAAGGGAGAGAAGGAAAAATTGACCCAAGTTTTAGAAAGTTTGGAAGGAACAGCAGGGTAATAGGGGCAAGAGTTTGCCTTGGGAAGGAGTACAGATGGGTGGGTAAAGTGGTTACTAAGCTAGAACTTGGAGAGGAGAGAAACTGAAGTGGTGATACTGTTTCCTCCATGAAATAGGAGGCTAGTTATTCTTCTATGAATGAATGAGTAAGGGGAGGGTTGGGTCTTTACAGGAGGTTGGGGGAGGAAAGGGAGTTGGAAAGTGGCTGATGCATTTTGCAAAGGGAGTAAGGTTGCCAGATTTCACAAACAAAAATACAACTCACCCGTTTAAATTTGAATTGCAGATTAACAATAAATCATTTTTTAGTTTAAGTCCCAAATATCGGATGGCATTTTCTCCGGCAACCTTTAAAGAGAGACACTAAAGCCTGCATGAAGAGCGGCAAAGTCGCTTTGAAATAAGAAACGTGGACTGGACCAATCTCAGTGTGAACTGGCCATCTGATGGAAGCCTCACGGGGCTAAGAGGTTAAGTAGAAACACTGGGCTGGCCTTCTAGGCACGGCGGAAAGGGAGCTAGGCTGGCAGCCAGGAGATAGCTTGAGGATGCAGTTCTTCGGGTCTCTCCTGAGAGTGATGGGAAGAGACACGTGTGGGAACCAGAGATTCGGGATTGGCAGGGAAGCCACCGCTGCAAACAGCCCCACCTACTTTCTGGCTCTGCCTGGGTGGCCATCTACATTTGATATCTCAGAGGTGTGTGCTAGGGATGACTACCACTAAATGATCATCTGCGAAGTATTCGAGCTTTCTGAAACACTGGATCAGTATTGATAGGGTCCTCACCTACAGTATTCACAAGAGAAGGACGGACTTCCCCTATGTAATTCTTTGACAGATTTGAGGTTTATTGTGTGGTTTGGAGTAGTGGTTAAGAGTCTGAAGACTATCTATGGTCATAGCCCATGTTAACCAAGTTGCTTAATATGTCTGGGATTCAGTTTAGTTGTTTGTAAAAGTAGAATAGTAGCACCTAACTTGTAGGGTCATTGTAAGGATTAAATGAGTTAATATGTGCAACACTTAGACTCTAGTATGCGTATATTAAAAGTACAACCTTACATTAGATATGGTAGATAATGAGGGGTTTCAAAATATATTCATTAGTATACCTTTGTAGATGCTTTGTGTACATGTATAGTCAGGAAATCAGTGGTTTTAAAAAAAGATGTTTTTGGAGGACGGGAAAGGTAAATAGAGCACAGAGGATTTTTAGAGCAGTGAAAATATTGTGCATGATACTGTAATGATGAATACATGTCATTATACATTTGTCCAAACCCTCGAGAATGAACCCAAAGGTAAACTATAGACTTAGGGTGATTAGTGTGTCGATGTAAGTTCACCAGTTATAACAACCATACCACCCTATGGGGGATGTTGATAGCGAGAGAGTCTGTATATGTGTGTGGGACATGCGGGATATGGGAAATCTCTGTACCTTCTGTTTAGTTTTGCTGTGAACCCAAAACTGCTTCAAGAAAAATAAAGTCTTAATAATTAAAAAGTTGGTTAAAAAGAAAAAAAGAAGTAATGAGATATTTCACCAAAAAGAAAATGCTTCATTAGTATACTTTTAAATACATTTTGTAGATATATATAGTTAGGAAATTAGCACTTTAGAACTTTAAAGCTAGGTGGTTGCTTCCCTTCAGGAACATATATTTCAATTCCTTAACTGTTTATTGACTGAAGGTGTTTGAGCTGGGAGACTTGGCATCTGCAGTTTTTAGGTTTTAGAACGGAGCTCTGCCACTCATTAGCTGGGATATCTAGTGATTTAAGCTGTGTGAGTGACATTTCCCTGATCAAAAAAAAAAAAAAAAAGACCAAGAGTGCTTGTTTCACAAAGCAGTAGTGTTAAATTAGATAATCTATCACATTGCTGATATATTACGGGTGTGCAAATTCACTTTAATAGCTTGCTCTTTAAAGGACTCATAAAGCAGTGGATGAGGTGGAGTTCGTGGGGTCCCCACAGTGTCGTGCAGACTAGACTCAACATATCTCCCCTTTTAAGTGAAGTAAATCCTCAAGCCCCATCGGAGTATATTCTAGAGTCGAGAAGACTTATCTTAATTTCTAGGTTCTGCACATACGGTTGTTGAATTTGTGGGTTTGTGCTGAGGGCAGCGCTGTTGACTAAAGTTTTAACTGTCTTTTGATTTTTTTCTTCTGCAAACTCATAAGATCGCCAGGGGTCTGTTGTTTATTCATTCAGCCTCCTTCTGAGTCATTCAGGTACAGGGTGTGTCTATCAGTTGAAACTGCACAACGGAGAAGTTTTGCGTTCACATCTGCTGGGATGGGAGGCCGGCCGGGGCTGTCAGGGACTGGGTGGAAACTGCCCCCGCAGCGGCAGGGCAGGGCAGGGCGCCCGGGGCTGGTCATTTAGGCGGAGCCGGCCGGGGCCGCCTCTCAGGGTCACTTCTGAAGGAGCTTCCGAGCGAAAGGTAAGAGTGGGCGAACTTGGAGCGCTGCGGGTTAGGGGGCGTCTGAGTTGACTCCCAAGTCGCAAAGGAGAGACGCACGCGGCCCCCGACCGGACTTGGCCCGGAGCCTCTTCCCCTTTGGAAATTCCTGAGCTGCCCGAGCTTTTAGAAGTTCTCAGGCCCCGGCAACTGCCCACCACCAGGCGGAATCTGGGACGCGCGGCCCGGTCGCCCAGTTCAGCGAGGGGAACCCCCGTGGCGCGCCTCGCCCGGCAGCGGCCCGTTTCGCGGCGAGCCCCGGGTGAGGCCACTTTCTGCCCCTCCGACCGCAAGTGTAAAGGCAGCCGCGGGGCGGCGGCGGGGGCGCAGGTGGGGGCGGGAGGAGCGGGGGCGCCTGCCGGCCGTCCCCCCCGCCTGCCGGCTCGCCCCCATCCCTCCCGCGGCCCCTGCCCGGCCGCCCCTCCCCGCGCCCCCCGCCTGCCCAGAGGCGGCCCCGGGGGCGCCTGGCTGCGCCTCGGGCCTCCGATCGCCGAGCCCCCAGGGCTGCGGGGTGGGGACCAGACGGGGGAGCCGCGAGACGCCGGGCTGTGCTCCGTCCCCGGAGGCCCCTCCGAGAAGGAGCCGCCGGCGCGGGGGGCGGGGGCCCGACGCGCACCCGGTCCGGGGCCCCCGCGCGGCTCCCCTGCCCCGCGTGCCTGTGGGGAGGAGGGGTTCCTTTCCTTTTTCTTCTACCCCGGATCCGCCCCTGGGCAGAGGGTCCGGCCGCCGAGACCCGGAGCCGCAGCGCTGGCGGAGGGCGTGGGGCTCGAGCGCTAACCCCTCCCCGTCTGTTCCTCCAGAGGCCACCAGCCTCGGCGGGGCGCTCGGCGACTTCTGCTAACGGGCTGGCGCCGGCCGCGGAGCGGGGCTGGCCACCGGGGCGCGCGGCTGCGGAGGGACGGGACCCCGACCCGAGCGAGCTCAGAGCGCGACGCGGGCTCCCGAGGGCGGCCGCACGATGCCGAGCGGGCTGGGCCGGCCCGGCGCCCTCCGAAAGCAGCTCCGTCCAGCCTGAGCGAGGTAGGGGCGCGCGGAGGGCACCCCCGCGGCGGGAGGTCTGCAGGGTCAAACGAATTCTTAAACCCGAACTAAGCAAAACAAAAACTTTTAAAACACCCGTCTCTGGGCGCGAAAACATGCCTCTCTGGGCTTTAGGGGCCCAACCCGGCCGGTTGTTCTCCGGGCACTTGTGATTTACGGAGTTTGGAAAAGGGTCAAGTCCCGTTGCGGAGCTGACTGGGGGTGGAGGACAGTGGAAGCTGCGGCTGGTCAAGCAGAGGGAGGGAAGTCACTTATTTTCGGAAATCCTATAGACAAAGAGTATGGGAGGTGGGGGTGGGGGTGAGAGCTTACATTCTCACTGTTGGCGAGCGGGGTGTGGAATTAGACGAGGGAAAGGCGGCGTTTATGGCGCGGGCAGCCTCTGCTGTCCCGGGAATCGCTGGGATCGCTCTCGCCCTCGTCACTCCACTTTCATCTCATTGCTCTGAAACATTTGAACAATTTAAGAGTAGACTTCTGCTAACCAGTGCTTTGTTTCGTTCCCTCCACACTTTCTAGTTTTATGAGAGGAGGCAACGTGTTGGGAGAGGGCCGTAAATAAAACTGCCGTCTTTGGTTTAGCAATGCACCAGACGTCCGTTTCTGTTTCTAGAGAGTACTTTTGCCCTAGAAATCAGGAATATAGTAGTATGTGTTGTTATCAGTAGGGTAACGTCTAGTGTGTGTGTGTGTGTTTTGGCTAACCCACAGAAACTAAAATATTAGGCAACCAATGAATGCATGAAACTTCTGGGATTTGTTGCAATCTCTTATGAATGATTTTCACTGAGTACCTTTATATATACTTGCACTAACTTGCAAGAAGAAAATAAAAAAGAAGAAAGAAAGGCAGTTGTTTCACAGAGGCGTTAAGCTTTCCTGTTTACAGCAAGGCCAGGGCGGGCTTGGCTACCCAAACCACGCGGCGCCCTCGGACCCTAAGGCACACCTGCTCCTAGAGTTATTAATAGAGCTCAAAGAATGACTTACGCTGTCAAATGATTTTCGTGCAAATCTAATTTCTTGCATGGCAATTAGAAGGTGGTTCTCTTCTCTTTTAGCTGGGTGGTGGTTGTGGGCAGAGGTGTGCGTCTCCGCCCTCATACTAGCTGTTGGGTCTCTTCGGAGGAGAGGCCAGGAGCTGGTGGTAAGCCCTCAGCTGAGCCGGTGAGCACTTCAGAGACTCCCCGGGCTGACAGCCTGGCTGGAGTGGGGGCGGCGGGGCGGGGTGAAGTTAAATTGGCCCTCGCTTCTTCAGTTTTCCCGTTTCCATTTGAGTGAATGTGACCTTAGGAAGACTTTTCGTCTTTTGAGTTGGAGTTTTCAGTTTGGGTATATTTTTGTTTCTTCTCCCTCTTTTCCCTTTCTAATTTTTTTTATCCAGATATGAGAATTTGATTTTTAAAAATCCCTATCCCTGTCTCTCCCCAAGTTTCCTTAAAACAAACTAACAATAACAAAACTGGAGCAGTGCCTTAGCTAGAATGAGTTACCCCAGTGTGCTGTGGCTTTTTCCCTGACTCTCTCCTCTTTGTCATTTGTTTAAGGCTGCGGTTTCCGAGGCGCTCAGCCAAGGAAAAGCTACACAATAAGCCGGGATCTCTCAGTGACCCACCCCCGCAGCCAGAGAAGGCCCTCTCCGCGTCGCCCTCTGGCGTTCATCTGGAGAAGCGCCACTCTCGGGTTCCTGGGGAATCCGGTGCGCACCATGGGGTCCACCAGCATCCCGCTGGTCAAGGCCCTCCGCAGCAGCTCTGTCTCTGACTATGGCAACTACGACATCATCGTCCGACATTACAACTACACGGGAAAGCTGAATATCAGCGCGGACAAGGAGAACGGCATTAAACTGACCTCGGTGGTGTTCATTCTTATCTGCTGCTTTATCATTCTAGAGAACATCTTTGTCTTGCTGACCATTTGGAAAACGAAGAAGTTCCACCGTCCCATGTACTATTTTATTGGCAACCTGGCCCTCTCCGACCTGTTGGCGGGAGTGGCCTACATAACCAATTTGCTCTTCTCTGGGGCCACCACCTACAAACTCACGCCTGCTCAGTGGTTTCTGCGGGAAGGGAGTATGTTCGTGGCCCTGTCCGCCTCCGTGTTCAGCCTCCTGGCCATCGCCATTGAGCGCTACATCACCATGCTGAAAATGAAACTCCACAACGGGAGTAACAGCTTCCGCTCCTTCCTGCTCATCAGCGCCTGCTGGGCCATCTCCCTCATCCTGGGCGGGCTGCCCATCATGGGCTGGAACTGCCTCGGCGCGCTGCCCAGCTGCTCCACCGTGCTGCCGCTCTACCACAAGCACTATATCCTCTTCTGCACCACCGTCTTCACCCTGCTCCTGCTCTCCATCGTCATCCTGTACTGCCGCATCTACTCCTTGGTCAGGACTCGGAGCCGCCGCCTGACCTTCCGCAAGAACATCTCTAAGGCCAGCCGCAGCTCGGAGAAGTCGCTGGCGCTGCTCAAGACCGTGATCATCGTCCTGAGCGTCTTCATCGCCTGCTGGGCGCCCCTCTTCGTTCTGCTCCTGCTGGACGTGGGCTGCAAGGTGAAGACCTGTGACATCCTCTACAGGGCGGAGTACTTCCTGGTGTTGGCGGTGCTCAACTCTGGCACCAACCCCATCATTTACACTCTGACCAGCAAGGAGATGCGCCGGGCCTTTATCCGGATCATTTCCTGCTGCAAGTGCCCCAGTGGAGACTCCACTGGCAAATTCAAGCGACCTATCATTGCTGGCATGGAATTCAGCCGCAGTAGATCTGACAACTCCTCCCACCCCCAGAAGGATGATGGAGACAACCCAGGGACTATTATGTCTTCTGGAGACGTCAACTCTTCTTCCTAAAACTGAAAGCCGACCCACGGGAAGCATTCTTGCATGGTCACCCACCATCCCAGTGTTTGGGGCAAAAAAAAATCTCTGCCTCCACTGCTGCCTGGGAGGAGCTGCCGCGAGCCAGAGGGAGGGAGGGAGAGAGTCAGAACAGCTTGGTGGTGCCTAGTGCTGAGGTGGGTGGGGCTAGTTCCTGTGAACAATGCACTGGGAAGGGTGGAGATCAGGTCCTCGCCTGGAATCTATTTCCTACCCCAACTGGAGCTTTGATTTTGCACTGAGCCAAAGGTCTAGCATTGTCAGGCTCCTGAAGGGTTCATCTGGCTCCTCCTCAAAGACTAATACCCCTGGTGAAAGCGTCTCTGTCTGGAGCTTTGAGGAGATGTTATCTTTCACCCCAACCCAAGTGAGTGTGTGCACTTCTGCTCCTCTAGGTATGTTCTACACACCGCACCCTGCCTTCCTCTTCACACCCCTCCTCAAAGTTCTTTTACTTTATATTTAACTACCTGGCATTCATCAGAGCTGGGACTGTGGCACGGCCCATTTCTTGATCGTTTGTAGCAGGAAGGCTGTGTCCAGGAGGTAGACTGTGAGGGGATGGAGATGGTTTGGAGGTATAAGGCAATTTGGTTTGCCGAGGCCAAAGTTTCCATTAAGCTGAAAATCAGTTTTTTGGAATTTGGTTATAGTCACTTTGATTCTTTTTTTTTTTTTTTACATTTTTACGATGACATGTGTTACAGTATCATATCCATTGTGGCTGAAATCTGCATAAGGAAGTCCAATTTATATAAATGATATCAGCCAGGATCTTATGTGTCATAGGAGAAACAAGCAAAACAAGGTGAAAACTGACTGGAGGGGAGGGGAGGGCAGACTGCGTGAACCAAGAGAGATTTATAAGGAATTTGTGTAACAAATACGTCTGTCTTTGGCACTTTTGATGATGTTTATTTCAGAGTGTTTTTGTGTGAATCATTTTCAACCAACAGGTGGTTGTATTTTGTTGTGTTAAAAGTACTTTTTCATGATATTTGAATGTATTTGTTTCAGCATTTTATTGGATTTTTCTAACCTGTGTTAACACCGTTGAACATGTATTTCTTAAGAAAATACCACCCTTTTGTGACCTTAAAGCATTACTTTAACTGGTAGGAAACACCAGAAGTTTTTTAGTACAGCTGTTCATTAAATAGTCAATTGAAGATGTGTATAAATGTTACAAAGAATAAAAATATATTGCTGTCTCTTTAGTATGGTTTTCAGTGCAATTAAACAGAGATGTCCTTTTTTAAAAAAAATAGTATTTAATAGGTTTCTGACTTTTGTGGATCATTTTGCACATAGCTCTATCAACTTTTAAACATTAATAAACTGATTTTTTTAAATATTCCTTTGTGAAGAGCATCTTTTAATTTAAATTAAATTGAAGACATTTAATTTAACTATGTGGCCCTTTAGAATCATAAAGTTAAGGGCAAATTTCTGTTATTCTTTTAAGGATTTTACCTTGATAAACTAGGGTGTGAAAAAATGTGGTTTTGAAACCACTCTTATCTTTTTCAGGAAGAGAAACTTCAATAAGTTAACACTGAAGAGCATAGTAAAGAATGAGATGAAAACCACCAACCTCTAATCACCACACTGGCAAGTAAATGCAATTGCTTGAGTTTTAAATTACATTCAAGCCAAACTAAATTAAATACAATAATTCTGTCTGAAAAAGGGTTTATAAAGAGATAACATACAACATTGTGGTTGTAAGTCTAATTGGAAATAGGAAACTCAATGGTCAGTTCATACCCATCAACAAAAGCTTACATTCTTGGCTTTCCACCAACATACTGGGGAGATGGGAAATAATATGAAATAATTTAATTTTAGGGGGGACCCTACCTTGTCTTGGCCTCTCTCAGTCTACCCTCTGAACAGTGTGGGCCTACAGAGCGTCGATGAAGTAGCAAGCTGTAGCATGTAGATTGAGTAGCATACACCTTTTATCTGAAAACATTCCATTCATAGTCTGAAAACTTTAACATTCCTAGTTATTAAATTTCCCCAGCAATAAAATGAGAGCAAGGGCCCTTTGCAAGCATCATAGGACTATTGTAACAGTTAATTCTTGTTTTGATATTACTGTCATCTTCATTGGGGATCAATTCAAAGTATTTTGGTGTGTTTGGCTCTCCAGCCCTATTATTACATTCAGAATTTGTGCCTTCAAGTGTCATTGAACATGCACAGGACACAGTTGGGACATGAAGATAAACCTCACCTAATAGAGTAGATGTCATTTCTGGGTAAGGTTAACTGTGGGAAACAGAAGTGTGCTCACTAAGGAAACCTTAGGTCACAACCTCCAGTTTCCTAAAGGAAATGCCAAAAATGCTCTGAAGACAAAAGACTGGTAACAAAGTGGAATGTCTCTACCCATCTGTCTGCTGAGGCGGAAGTGATGAGCTCATGTTGCACTCACTTCCTAGAGTTTTCATTACACACTCAAACATAATGGAAAAGCAAGTCCATTTAGTGTTTCTATGGAAGATAAGGTGTTCCTACTCTAGGACTTATCTTGCTAAGCCCAGCAGTGACTCACAGGACCTGGGGAAGCTGAGGTAGGGCGGCTGACCTTGGTGGGGACTGGGGAGCTTATTAGTGACAGAGAGGACAAACTCACTTGCCCACCTGTAAACACAGTATCCAAAGATTGAATGTGCTTTTTTCTGGGAACTCCATACAGTGCATTTCATTCCAAGAAAGCTGGATAGTCACGGACTATGGTTTTCCTAGACAAATGTGAGGCAGAGCCCTAGTTCTAGCCAAGAAGTGATGGCTAAGATTAAGGAACCCTTGGTTGTATCCCAATATGAATATCCCATTTTAATTCCGTATATCCAGAAAATTGAGGATAAAACGAACTCAGTAACTATATGTTTATTCCAGAATAAACATCCATAAAGTTTTGATTAAAAAACATGCAGTGTTTTTTAAGAAAAGTAAAATAGACACTCTGAACAATACTTGACATATTCTTACAAAAATATCATTAGCTCATAAATAGGCAACAGAAGTTACAAAATGTTATCAAATAATACTTTATTCCCAACAACATTAAATGATAATTTTACAGAACATTCAAATAAAAATCTTACATAAGGCAAATGCTCTCATATAAATAGCAAAATTTGGTTTTTCAATAAAAGTTGATCTAGTGATATTAGACATTCAAAAGTTTATAGTAATAGAAAATCTGCATTTATGTTAATTTGATACTGGATTCTTTATAGTAAACCAGAATTTTGGTTGTGATTTATGGCATCTTTAACATTTCCCCAAGGTAAAAAGTCTTACAAAGATTTTAACTTCACTTCTTTTCAAATTGGATTAATTCCTGCTCTGGGCATTGCCTGTGTTAAGAATCCTCAACGCAGTATTCCTGTATTACTTATGACCGTGACTGTGCTTTTTGGATGATTTTGACTCTTCACTACTCCATTCATGACACCAATGAGACCTGTTGTGTTTTCTAGGCAACTACAAATGTAGCTCTATTTTTACAAACAGAGCTATAGTTTTAGCTACTTCTCTGAAACAGCAGCTTCAGAAAGATGATGGAAATCCTACAAAATGAGGACCTGAAGTTCAAGTAATTCTGAATATTAGAAACCTCATTTTCAATTGAGAAACAAGAGATGATACTCAAATGACACATTAAAAGAAATTCTAACTACAAAATTGTTAAAGAATTGATCTTGTAGTCACTGGCTCGAAAAATTAATCTCTAAATAGGAACCATTATTAACCCACAGTATTTGCAATAAAGAGTTTCTGTAATCTCTGTATAATGTTCAGTTATTCTTTGTCTTTAATTTTCTTGCTCTCTACTCAGCGGGAGTGATGTTTCCTGTGAACACCTAACTAATTGGATCAAACTAGATGTGTCTAGGTTTTCTCTAAATAGGTTTAAGACATTCTTGAGGGAGAAATCGCAGATAACCAAAATAATAAACCTTTATAGCATCCATGAGAGTATTCTTTCCCCACAGACATAGTAAGTTCTTGATAATGAGAAATCATAATAAATTGCATCATTTCCTCCAAACTTCCTTCCTGCTTTTTTGATGTGTGCTTCACATGGTCCAAGGAAAGGGACACAAAACACTTTTTAAAAAATATATATAAATACACCGTTGACTTCACGCAATATCAATTGGAACTAGAGTCATCTTTTACAATAACCAAGCAAGCAAGGTCTTCTTGAACCAATAAAAGCCTTCAGGTTATTTACAAAGAAAAAAGATTTTAACCACTGGTCAAAAGGGCTAGAAAAGATGGGAGAAAGGTAACACTGAGGGAAGACGAGGCCTGCATTTAATTGAGTTTTTTCACAATCCTTGACAAGAGCAAGAACCACAAGTGAATTTGGTTCACGTCGAAGGTATCCCCCCTGTTCATCCCGCCTCCTGTTCCTGGGCTTCCTTGTCAGGTTCAGGCCTTCAGTGACTCCTGCTTCCCATACTTGCTTCTTCATCCCTCTGATGCTTGAGGGATCGCAAATTAGATTTAGCTCTGGACATGATCATCAGCAAAGGCCAGATGTGGACTGCAGATGTGAACGAACAGGAATGGCTACATTTTGTCTTATTAAAGGACCATCATGTGCCCAACACTAAGCACAATGGGGTAAGTTAATACGGTGGACTACTATCCAGTAATTTAAAGAAAGGACAACTACTGATACTTGCAACGATTTGCATAAATCTCAAGACCGTTATGTTGAGCAAAGAAGCCAGTCACAAAAGAGAACAAAGTGCACGATTGCATTTATGTGACATTCAAGAACAGGCAAAGCTAACCTGTGGAGATAGAAATCAGAATAGTGGTTGCCTGGGGGAGAAGATAAACTGGAAAGGAACATGAGAGCACTTTCTAGGTTGTCAGCAGCATAATGTAATATATCCTAATCTTTAGGGTGTTGTTTACTCAGATGTCTACATTATCTAAACTTAACCCACCATATAAAACCTGTGAATTTTTTAAAAAACCAATATGATAGACTTCCATTCTGAGTATGAGGTCTAGATGGGACTTTTTTTTTGTGAAACTGGGGAACAGTTTCCAAAGAGTTCAATGGAATGTGGAAAAAGTTCCAAAGTGTTCCATGGAAGGAACCTAAGCTCTTTTAGCTCTTCTAGATCCCAGAACCAAAGCATTACGATACTAAATAATTGTGGTCTGATGATATTCGGGATCCATAAGATGAGAATTTGGCTTAGTACCGGTATTTGGAAGAGTCTAGGGTTGTAATGAAAGTGTCACAATAAAAGTCTATTTACATCCAGATTTCAGTCTTAGGAATATATGGTATATTGTAAGCACCCTTATGAAGAAAGGACTTTTACATACTGGCAAGGAAACGTATTAGTGTTGGTGACATACATACTGGAGAGTGCCAAACCATTTCTTACCACCTGATCAAACCTACAAAAGGCATTCGGTCCTATAATAACACTTATCCAGGGTGCAAGCGCTGCGTTATTAGAAGCACGGGCAGAGACGCGAGAGAAATGGAAGACAGGCTCACGCTCGTGAGGGCTTTATAAGCTTGTGGCTAGATGCACTGTTTGCAGGTGCTTAGCTGTGTCTAAAGGTTCTGTCTCAGGCAGCTCTGGGAGTTGCTGAGCAGAGGTAAAGTGCCCTGGGCAGTGGTGGTCCTGGGATGCACTGATTAGATGCAGGGAGGACCAGGAAGAGGAAAGCGGGGGCAGTGCTACCAGGGCTGACCAGAGGGCAGAAAGTTGTTAGTTGCTTATCTACTTCCTTAGGTCTCTGATCCTATTATTGCTACACTTTTCTTCTGCTTTGTTGTACTAGGCAAAAAGAACCTTAGAAGAAGCACTGATGTGGCTCAGGCTTCCTGCTCCCACCCCTCTTGATGGGAGCACATACACATCCACCCGTCATTCAGCAAGAATGCTTGCCCCAGACTGTGTGCTATGGACCTTGGACAAACAGCAAGGGAGGTCCCTGGCTTCATAGAGCTTATAGGATTCGTTCTTCCAGCTCTGCTGTTTCAATGGCTCCTTCTCTTTGTTGTCCAGGGATTCAGATATGGCAAGAAACAGTTCTTTTTATGAGCTTGCTCATTGTTGTACGTTGAGTTCTTAAGCAATGTCAAATAATTTCCTTTAACAAATACGATTAATGTTAGCAGCTTTTCACTTTGGCTTTTATTTAACTGGTATCTCAAAATAACTGAAAATTAAATAATGAAGAGTTAATTTTTAGATTTGGAGTGGGGAATTTATGTTTTTTTTTGTTATTGGATGCTGTATTAAATAACAGTATTTGTATTCAGTTTTTCAAGGTGTTCTAAGCTCCATGTGAAATCAGTGCATTCAACATTGTTTTTAGTTTCTGTCTCACCTTAATTTGTATTTTTCTTTCTAAAGCACTGCTGTGAACTCTGTTGGGTGGAGCCACTTGGTTTAAAATGGGCAAATGAAGCCTACATTTGAATAACTCTTAGGTGGTGTCCTTATTTAATTTAGATGAAAGAGAAAGGAGACAGAAATGCCTAGCTCAAGAGGAAACAACGCATCCTTAATTTTCAGTATCCTTGTGAACAAATATTCAATGGTGAGCAATTGCAAATCATCTAGAGGACCAGGGAAAGTTCTCTGTGTGCTATATGTTTCAATGACTACTGATGGCAGGGAGCTGAGTCTAACTCCACAGCAGGCCAAGAACTCTGCCCCCCAGGCTTACACACCAATCCTGCTGAACCTGAGCTACCCCTCTTACATGAGAGGCCCATTTTTATAAGGAGGGCCCTTGAAAATGCCAATAGCTGAGATACCCACTAACCATTACCGGATCTACCCCTCAACGGTCTACTGGTGGGAGGACTAGTGGTTTCATTCTTTTGCACAAAGGCAAACATATATATTTCTAATTTCAGGGTTTTTCTTATGCCTGTCTAGACACTTCAGGGAAAAACAAATTTAAGTCACCAGTAAATTATGTTCTAAAATAAGAGACTTGTGCTAAATCACTTGAAAAGACATTAACTATCCCATGCCTGGAGATGTTTTACTCGCAAACTTCTGCAGATCTTTGTGGTACCAGAAATAGTGGTTAGCTCTCACATGCTGTTCTGCTTCAGCTAGCTTCATGTGGGCACCTGCAGAAATAGTTCTTGGTTTCTCTTCCTTGTCTAGATGCTAGTCAGGGCAGCATTTAGAAAAACAGAGATTTTAATATTCCCATTCACATGGGCAAAGTGAATTAGGATATTAAAGAATTATCTAGATTATTCGTTCTATAAAATCCGTTGCCTGGGTTATAGGAATATTTTATGTCAACATTTTTCCTGCTAAATTATATAGTATACTAAACACTAGAGTAGGAGTCACAGAATTATAAGGAATTTAGAAGACATACCCACAGGAGTTACTAATTTAAAGGGGGAAAAGACCCATAAAATAACATACAGTTGGAAAGCAGTTTTATATACATTACCATTTAATATATTCACTTTATTAGCTTTTCTTTTTAAAATATGCTCATTCAGTGTTTTATGTTTTTTTTCATAATCAGTTATTTTGAAGTATGGCCACAAGCCGCAAACATTGAAATGTGTTTAAATATCTGTATGTGATTTGTGTCAGATAGATTTCTAAGGAATTGAACACAAGCCAGTTCAGTTACTGAGCTGCTTACCAGGGTAAAGGCGGAGGAGCACTGGGATTGCGCCCCCTTCCCTGAAAAGGGTGCTGTAGTGGCGGTAGGTAGGCTGGAGCGTATGTGGCCTATAGGCAAGGAGACTTTTATTTGTATGGTTGTTTATACTCATCTGGGGTTTCTATTAGATTTGGAAAAAGGCTAGTGTTGGATATTCTCAGAAAGTCTAGGTTAAATACTAACCAAGGAGCTAGAGTGTATAGTTGAAGTGTGTGTGTTAGTAACTAAATGGTCAGAGCAGCTGACTCCCGGGGGATTGGTAGTATGGGATCTTGGAAGCCTAACTACACATCAGATTTCTACTAAAGAAAAAAAGAAACTGCCCAATCTTTTGCCTTCTCAGAGAAAAGAATGAATTAACTAGTTTCTTCCTAAAGTAAAAATTTAGAATAAATGTATTCATTCTATATAATTTAGAATAAATGTAATGCTCAACACTGAACACCTAAGGTATTTTTAACAAATAGACAATCATTTTTCTTTGTCTTTTAAATAGACTTTCCTCACATACAGATAGGTGGTTTTTTAAAAGCAATCCATGATTTTATCAGAGTCTCTGAGAAGAAACAATTATTTATACATCATTTTTGCCTAATGGGTAAAATGAGGCTGTGGAGAATTCGGAGGAATTAAATAAATGCCGAAGACAGGATCATGCAAGAGATGAATTTCACTGAAGAACAGGGTTGTGACCAAATGTTACGCCTCCTGCCCTGGAGAGGACAGTGTTCAGGCCTCCACAACCGCCTTCTCTCCCGTCAAGGTTGAGTCTGGCAGGGCAAGTGATGTTATTAGGTGACCTGCAGAGCATTGACTCACCCGGAATTGTACGTCTGCGTCACCACATTATGTTCACTTTAGACTGCATTTCATTATCAGTTAAGAATGCACTGGTAACTGGAGGAAAACTTGCATTTGGAGCAAAGTAATCAGAACATTTTCTTATTGTAGAAACCCTTTTACTTCTTCCCTACTTTCATCTAAACCTATCTGAAAGTAAAAGAGGAAAAAGAGCAATTTGTATTCCATACAAAGAAGCCTTAGACATCAGGGATTCCTAAATGTCACTCCATGAACTTTTCTGTAATTTAGAGGAAATCCATAGCATTAACTCTTATTTCACAGGCTGCACCACCTGCCTAAAGCAAATGAAGTTGGTGGCATCATTTCCCCTTCCTAAATCCCATTTTTGGTACGTTTAAGGAGGGGCATGCATTGAGGGTGCAAGCCTGTTTCCCATGTTTTTGAAGTGGCAGGGAATGCCTGGGATTTGTAGCCGCCTACTTGAATAATCTCTTAAGATGAACACCATTCACATTTCATGCTCTCACTAGGAATCATTAACAGCCTGGCACAAAGTTTTGCTTTTCACTTAACTTGTAAGAGAATGAAGGGGCCCTGCCAAGGCTCAGAAAAGGATAACAAAGCATAAGCTCTTTAATGGGATGAACTAACATAAAAGTCCAAGTGCACCCAGCCCTTTCCCACAAGTGGGACCTGATCTGGGGACCGCCACTCAGCTTGACAACCACCATGTACTGGGAAACAGCACTACAGAGAGACAGAAGTAGTTCCCCTGAAGTGAGCCAAGTATGAGGTGTGGGAAAATAAAGATGGGTCTGTTAAGCTTTGCCAAGATCAGGATTGCTGTAATTTATAGAATTTTCTGTGGAACTGTGTTTTTTTAAAATTATTATTATTGAAGAGAACTTTAGGATATAGAAAGCATTTACTTTAGCGAAGCACTGTTTGAATTCAGCTTTAAGCAGGTGGTACTATTCCTTTATATGGTAGAAATGTCTCCATTAGTTGTCGGCTAACTAACATGGCATCTTAAAAAAAGACATTTGTATACCATGCAGGGCAGAGCAGTTGAAAACAATCGCAATATTAAAACAGTGTTTCTGGCTGGGCCCTGGTTCCTTGTCAAAGACCTCGAAGGACCTCCAGCCTGTGGGCCACAGCACCAAGCTCCCTGGTGCCCTTCCATCTTGGACTTCAGGGCGCCCCAGCACAGGGCCCCTGGTAGGTCGGCTTCTTGTCCAGTTGCCCTAGTGGCCACTTCGATCTGAGGCAAGTGCATCCTAGCAGCCTTCGTAAGTCTTTCTGTTCTACTTAAATATTCAGAATCAGTGATTGTATTCAAAGGTCTCTAAGATTCAGGCAAGAACTTCTTGCAGTGAGGTGGGCCAGGCAGGAACTGTGATGGCTCAGAGTAAATATCTTCTCCATGAAGAAGTCTTTTATCTCCTCCAGCCCTTTATTAGCAGCTGAAAAAGTGAGCCTAGTGTACTTCGGTATAAAGCGGGAGCTGAAAATAGGGATTTTGATGCGTAATCTCCTGATTTTTAAATGACAGTAACTAACTCAATTAAAAAAGCATCTGTATAGACCAAAAGTAACTGTCCTATGGGCCTCAGAGGTTCTCCTCTGCTACCTGACTTAAATTTAAAAAACTGAGCTCTCAGAGCTAAGCTGCTCCCCTGAGGGCCTCAGTGGGAATTCAGTCAGTCCCACAGTGGAACAGTCTCCTGGTGGCCTGGGGTGCTACAGCCCTAGGTGGAGTCGGGGAACAGGCCAGCCTGTGTTCTGGGACTGAGAGTCAGGGGGGTTTCTGGGTTGGTACGTCTGATCATTGAAGTCGGCCACATATCTGAATGGGATGTCTGTAGCTCTTGGATTTCCACTGCATGGTGATGATGGGTATAAAAACAGCAGCATTAATATACGATAAAGGAGCCATGGATATACAGTGGGGAGATGACAGCCTCTTCAACAGCTGGTGTTGGCAAAAGTGGACAGCTACATGTAAGAGAATGAAACTGGATTACTGTCTAACCCCATACACAAAAGTAAACTCAAAATGGATCAAAGACCTGAATGTAAGTCATGAAACCATAAAACTCTTAGAAAAAAACATAGGCAAAAATATCTTGGACATAAACATGAGCGACTTCTTCATGAACATGTCTCCCTAGGCAAGGGAAACAAAAGCAAAAATGAACGAATGGGACTATATCAAACTAAAAAGCTTCTGTACAGCAAGGGATACCATCAGCAGAACAAAAAAATATCCTACAGTATGGGAGAATATATTTATAAATGACATATCTGATAAGGGGTTGACATCCAAATTATATAAAGAGCTCATGCACCTCAACAAACAAAAAGCAAATAAGCCAATTAAAAAATGGGGAGAGGAGCTGAACAGGCATTTTTCCAAAGAAGAAATTCAGATGGCCAACAGGCACATGAAAAGATGCTCCACATCACTAATCATCAGAGAAATGCAAATTAAAACCACAATGAGATATCACCTCACACCAGTAAGGATGGCTGCCATCCAAAAGACAAACAACAACAAATGTTGGCGAGGATGTGGAGAAAAGGGAACCCTCCTACTCTGCTGGTGGGAATGCAAATTAGTTCAACCACTGTGGAAAGCAGTATGGACGTTCCTCAAAAAACTCAAAATAGAAATACCATTTGACCCAGGAATCCCTTTCCTAGGAATTTACCCTAAGAATGCAGCAGCCCAGTTTGAAAAAGACATATGCACCCCTATGTTTATCGTAGCGCTATTTACAATAGCCAAGAAATGGAAGCAACCTAAGAGTCCATCAGTAGATGAATGGATTAAGAAGATGTGGTACATATACACAATGGAATATTATTCAGTCATAAGAAGAAAACAAATCCTACCATTTGCAACAACATGGATGGAGCTAGAGGGTATTATGCTCAGTGAAATAAGCCAGGCAGAGAGAGACAAGTACCAAATGACTTCATTCATATGTGGAGTATAAGAACAAAGAAAAAACTGAAGGGACAAAACAGCAGCAGACTCACAGAACCCAAGAACGGACTAATAGTTACCAAAGGGAAAGGGACTGGGGAAGAGGGGTGGGGAGGGAGGGATGAGGGGGAAAAGGGCTATTACAATTAGCACACATAAGGTAGCAGGGGTGGGGGTGTGGTAGGGGGATATGGGGAAGGCAGTATAACACAGAGAAGACAAGTAGTGATTCTATAACATCCTTCTACGCTGGTGGACCGTGACTGCAATGTGGTATGTGGTGGGGACTTGATAATAGGGGGAGTATAGTAACCATAATGTTCCTCATGTAATTGTATATTAATAATAGCAAAAAACAAAACAAAACAAAACAAAAACAGCCGCATCGTAACCTTCTAAAAGGCAGTGAAGTAGCATAATAAGAAAATCAGTCATGTGCATCGTATGCTGTATACTAGGCACTTTCCAAATGCTAGTTCTTTCCACCCTCCCTCTTAAAATTCCTTACAAAATTAAGAGCTTTAAAAAGTGTATGAGCAAGTCTGACTTCCCATTTTCCCACTAGCTATATACTATCTGTCTCCTGAGTATGAAGAATCTTTAACCAATAGGGTGAAATAACTTCCCCCAAGCCATACAGGGAGCGACCAGTGAAGCTGGGTTTTGCTTTTCCATTACACAGCGAAACCAGGGAAACTTCCTCAGGCTCCTCCGGCCTTGTAGTCAGAGAGTCATTGAGTTGCCAGGGATCTTAGAGATTAATATGTGAAATGGTCTCTTTTTAGAGATAAACGACTCACTCCTAACTCTTGTTTCTCTTTTTCGTGTACCATTTGGGAATCATGGTCCTATTAGCCAGAGCAATGGTCCAAAGGGAAATGCTTGGGTGGCTGGTTACATTTCCATTTTTTGTATCTCTTGCTTCATTTCTTTTTTATCCAGCCAGGTTTTGTTTTAGATCCTCAGGCTGTTGGTCTTTGCAGATTTTTATAACTGGGCTAAATGAAATGCAAGCCTTTGAAATTGCAGAGATTTTGCTTCTGCAGCCTGGTGAATGTCCCTTGAATTTAGAGGGAGCCGAAGATCAAAGCAGAAGGTGCGGCAAATGTTGATGCAGGTGATGGTGTCCCAGGGAACGACCCTCCAGAGGGGAAAAGCCACGCTGTGATTCAAACAGATGGTGGAGCCTTTTATGGTTTGCCACGTCACTGTCACTGGAAACCCAAGCAAGGACTTACTTTATGTAATTTGGCCTATTTTGTTGTTTATTTTGATTACACAAAGCTTAAGTGTTCTTTTGACATTTAAAAATGCTCATTTCAGTTCAAGTACGATTAGGGTTACGATTTCCGTGTTTTCTTTCCTTTCCTTTTTCTGGGAGTGCATTTTGGTTTCCCACACAGCTCTTCCTACATTTCTGTGATTTCTTTCTATCCAGAATAATTCTTTTAGCATTTTAACTTCCATACAGTGACTGCCACAATCGGCGTTATCTGTGCCGTGTGCTCACGGCCGCAGAAGAATCATTTTTGCGCTGGGAGTCAGGTCATAGCAGAGAACGTCAGGATTCTTTCTTGTAATTTAAACTGGACAGCAGAGGTATAATTGGAATTTCTTCTGTAAAAAGATATTTCCCTCCAGAGGAGGAAATGCTTTGAAATTTCACAGTGGTCAGCTCGTCCTGTGTTTGGATGCTGTCTCCATCACACACTTCTTAGCTGTGTGACCACGGAGAAATTATTCAACCTCTGAACCAATTCCTTTATCTGTCAAAGCGTGATGACAGTACTGGCTTCAAAGGCTGTTGTGAGAATTAAGTACGATCATGTTTTCAATGGCTGGCACAAGACAGACAAATGTTTATTTGTACATCCCTTCGGCTCAGATTTGTCGAGCACATACTATGCTCCAGGCACTGCGCACACATCAGTGAACAAAACAGACAGAAATCTTTGTCCACAATTCCCTTTCTTCTCTTTCCCTTCTTCCCAGTCACTTGATCCTCCCCACCAAAGTCAGACCACATAGGATGAAGGTTCTTATTCTCCCAAAGAATTCATTCCTTGGAAGTTCTTCCGAAAGTCAACAATTCCCTTTTGTGCTCAGATTGTCTTTTTGTATGAAGAAGGAACCGGTGAAGGAACTGCAAAATTTAACTTACATTATAACTCGGATGTGTAGAAAAGTGAAATTTATTTAGTCTATACTCCTCTGGCTTTCTTCCTAAGCTTCTACCTTCTGTTTAGAGGAAGGATTTTCATTAACCAAACACCTGGTTTAAAATGTAGTCTCATTCCGCTTCTCTTGGCTGACAATGCTCAGCCTCTCCCCCGACCTCTTGCTGCCCAGCTTGTCGGGAGCGTGCGGGAAGGGCTGCAGCTTGGGCAGCCTCCTGGTGGTGGGAGGAGAGGGCGTCCTCAGGCACGGCTCCCTGCATGTCCTGGTCCTCCAGCTCTTGTCCCTTTTCCACTGTCGGTGTTTGTGACTGAGACGCGGGTGGATGTGACCCGTGGTTGATCTCCCAGCCTGGTCAAAGTCCGTCCGTAGTGTGCTTTGGCTGACCTGCCCTCATTTCAGTTTCCCCTGGTACCAGGGAGCCCTTTGAAGTCTGGTTGCCTTCTCCTCCCACCCCCGCCTCACCTGCCTCTGGTGAGATGTGTGAGCACAGAGAGATGTGTGACCACCCCACCTTGCCGTGGGCCCTCTGGGCCCCTAGGTTTGTATGGGGTGCACCCCACAAGGGGCCCCCTCCTTCCAGAGTGTACAGGGATTTTATTTAGGAGCGACCCCTGCTCTGCCTTTGGAGGTAACCTGCTTTTCCGAGTGCATCTTTCCCTTCCTGGACCGCACTCAGAATGCTGGGGAAGGGAAGCTGAGGACAGCCGTTGATGTTTCATTCCCTCTCTCTGACTTGCCCCACTTCTTCCCACTTCCCACAGGCCCTCACACTAACAACGAATAGATCATATTTTCTTTCTGACTTCATTGGCCTGGCTAAATCTCAGCGGCAAACAATTTCCTTTTTCTTTTTTTAGAATTTTATTGTAGTGGACCTCTATGATATGAAGCCTGCATGCTTGGTTGTTAACATACTAAAGTCTCACAAAGGAGTTCAGCAAATCCCTTTGCAAGAGGCTTGCATAATCCTCTTTTTTTTTTTTTGACTAATACAAGCAGAACATTACTGTTTTTCTTGTTCTCCTTTTATAATAAATTCAAACCTTCCTTCTGTGCACACCATCACCTAAGGCAGATTAGTGTGAAGATTCGTACTTTTTGTGAAGACAAAAAGAAAAAACGCACTTTAAAAATTTAAAAATGTATCCTTGTCACAGAATCATGACCGTTGCTTTCAAGGAACTCATCATTTATCAGCATTCTGGTTCCCTGATGGGCTGTGTGACTGGGATGTAACCTGGTGTTTGTGGCCCTGGCAAGTTGGTTCACTGCCCACAAATTGGAGTTAGTGGCAGATTACATGCTTTTAAGTGAGATTTCTTTTCCTCTACCCCTGGGGTCTCCCTTCCTCTCCTTGCTCACCATCATCTTCTCGCCACTGAATTCTCTCTTCCCCTTGCGCCCGCACCTGCGCTTGGCCTCTGCGCTAGGTGGACATGCACGCACGTGTGTACACACTAATGCACACTTTGCCCTTTCCCTCTGTCCATACATACATATTTATAGCCCCTGTCACTCCAGTCCTCTTCCCAGATTTCTCCGTTTTATCCTTCTACATATGTGAGCCTTGATTTATTAGAGTGATAATATCATTGCTCTAATTTATTAAGCCCCTACTATTTAGTAGAAATGAGAATGGTCTTTCTATATTGTCTCTCTCATTCAATCCTTAGATGTCTACGTATTAGGAAGAAGCTGAGGTGCAGAGAAATTTTTAAATTTTGTTTAAGGCTGCAGAACTAGTAATTGGCAGAGCCAGGAACTGAGACCAGGTTTCACTGGCCTCTAAGCCCATTCCACTAAGCACACAGTTCTGAAAAAAAATTTAGACTTTTGAATGAAGATTTTACATAAACTGAATTATCCTATAATAACTCTGCACATGGAACTTAAAAATTATCTTACAATGACTGTTCTAAAACCCATTACTTTTTAGGGAAGCATTGGTAACTTTTCAGAGATGATTAATCTTTGATGCAACTCTGTTACGAGTGCTGACTAATGGTCGGGTGACTGCTTATTTTGATCTTGGTGCTGGTAAAGAGGGCAGTGCAGGTCGGGAAAGGGAAAGAAGCTCATAGGTTTCAGCCGCTCAAAACTGCTAACAGTAGAGGTCTCCATATTACTTTGGTTCCAGTTTTTTTTCCTAGGCTAACTTAACCACTTCCTCTTTCATTCTGTTTTGTTCTGGCAGGCCCAATTATTATTTTTTAGACTATTATGAATTTTCATTTATTTATTTGTATTAAGGTAGCATTGATATACACTCTTATGAAGGTTTCACATGAGCAGTGTTGTGGTTACTGTATTCACTCATATTATCAAGTCCCCCCCACACCCCATTGTAGTCACTGTCCATCAGTGTAATAAGATCAGACTATTACGAATTTTTAAAATAATATTTCATTTCCTACTTTTTTAAGTGGATTTTACCATCCGTCTTTATTTCCTTCCCTTTCTTGTTCCTAGTTTTCCCCGCTTTCTCTTGCTTCAGTTCTTGCACCCTTGCTCACAGCCCATTAAACTACAGAAAGTAAAATACACTGGAATCCTATTCTCTAAAATCCTGGCCATCATTAGTAGAGTCCTCTGAGGTTTGCTTCATCTTCCTTTCATGGGTGACAGTTCATTCACCAATCACGGTGGTGCCCTGTAGCATTTGGAGGTGGTGTGTGGACCCCTGCCTGTATATTTTTTATTCTGTGAGGTTGGCTAAAAGATAATGGGGAGTTCAATAAGGAAACCTGATTGAGCATTCATTCGACAAAAAAAAGTGAATGAGTGTATGTGTGTCTTTGGGAATGAGAAGGAGGATGAATTCTACCTAAAGAATGCATAGTTTTATCTGCTGTGAGTTTTCACCATCCTCTTCAATCAATGTGGACTTTAGTATCAAAGCAAAATGATGACTCAGACTGGTTAAGTGACTGACATTTCAAGGATTAGGGAAGAGAGGGTAATAAAAGCAGAGTCTTTGAAAAGTTTGTATAAACTAAAACTGAAGCACATTTAATCTCTTTCCTCTCCTGCTGGCATTTCCTTCTACCCTCTGACTTCCTTGACTGGCTTGTCCTTAAGGAAGAATGGAGAGGATTCCTATGGGCCTCCTGTTCGAACAAAGAAAGATCTTCTCACAGGTTCCTGCTTCGGAGGAAGTTAGGGGTGGGGAAGCCAGACCCTTTACAGTTGGAATTGTCCAAGGTTAGTTCTTCAAGTTTCTTTGTTATTTTGAGATACGGACATTTTTTTGTCTTCAATCTGCTGTGACCTTTCAGGAAACTTCACTAGTAGGGAAATCAGAGGCAGTTGGGAGAAATAAAGTCTGCTACGTACAGTTCCTGGTGAGCATAAGATGTTAGTTAAGACCAATTTCAATGTGTAATATTTATTAATTGTTAAATTTTAAGTAATGAGGAGGGGCTCAAGACGGTGGCGTGAGCAGGGCAGCGGAACTCTCCTCCCAAAACGATATAGATTCTTGAAAATACAACAAATACAACTACTCCTAAAAGAGAGACCAGAAGATACAGGACAGCAGCCAGGCTACATCTACATCTGCGAGAACTCAGCACCTCACGAAAAGGGTAAGATACAAAGCCATGACCCAGCGGGACCCGAGCACTCCCCCCATCCCAGCTCACTGGAGGGAGAAAAAGAATCAGAGTGGGGAGGGAGTGGAAGCACAGGCCGGCTAAATAACCAGCCCTGGTGATCTGCACCGGGAGCGCAGACACACATCGCATGGTGTATCGGAGATTAAAGAAACAGAAAAGTAAAACCCAAGACGGAGACTGTGAGTGGGTCCCCACAGCCGGCTCCCCTGGGGCAGAAGAAAAGCGGGTGCTTTTTAAAAGTCTTAAAGGGACAAGGACCCAACAGCTGAACAAAATCGTTCCAATGCACTCAGCCCAGCAGGCTGGGAGTCTTGAGGAATTTTGGGCCTCCTAACCCCCTGCCAGGTAAAGCAGCCCAGAAGCACCTCATGGTAAAAAGCAGCCTGCCATTCATTCCCCCCTGCAGGTGCCAGCTGACCCACCACAACTGCGGAGCAGCCAGAGAGCGGCCCTGCCCACGGCAACCACACAGAGTCTCTTCTCAGCGCGTAGCTAACACGGAGGACAGAGGAAGTTGGAGCAAGGTCTGGAAGGCACGAAGGGGCCGTCCTGGCAGTAGAACGCACCCGCAGGGCTCTAGGCTAGCCTGAGGGCGGCCCCACCCACGCAGCTCAGGGGATTATCCCAGAGACTGCGTCCGGGTGTGCAGGTAACCAGCAAAGGCTGCGGAAGCCAGAGCAAAGTCCGCAAGGCGAGAAAGGCCCCATCCTTGCAGTAGAATGCACCCGGCATGGCTTCCACACCCCCTAGGCTAGCCTGAGGGCCACCCCACCTGCGCAGCTCAGGGGATTATCCCAGAGACTATCTCCCGGTGTGTGGGTAACCAGCAAAGGCTGCAGAGAAGGGCAAGGTGAAAAACAAGCAGAAAGGGACTTTGTTCTCCCAGCCGACACATGTGTCACCTGCCTGCGACCACTTCTATCACCATGAAAAGACAGAAGAACCTGGTCCAGTCAAAAATCACCCAGACAAACCCAGAGAGAGGGCCTGGTGGGATAGATTTAAACAATATTCTGAAAAAAATTTCAGAATAAAAGTCATAACCATGCTGGGACCTACAGAGAAATATGCAAGAGCTAAGGGATGAAGTCAGGAGGGACATTACAGAAATGAAACAACTGATTGACAAGCTTAAGAGCAGACTGGATGAGGTGCAAGAGACTATTAATGGAATAGAAAGCAGAGAACAGGAATACAGAGAAGCTGAGGCAGAGAGAGATAAAAGGATCTCTAGGAATGAAAGAATATTAAGAGAAATGTGTGACCAATTCAAATGGAACAATATTAGCATTATAGGGGTACCAGAAGAAGAAGAGAGAGAAAAAGGGATAGAAAGTGTCTTTGAAGAAATAATTGCCGAAAACTTTCCCAAGCTGGGGAAGGAAATAGTCTCACAGTCCATGGAAGCCCACAGATCTCCCAACACAAGGGACCCAAGGAGGACAACACCAAGACATATAATAATTAAAATGGCAAAGATCAAAGACAAGGACAGAGTATTAAAGGCAGCTAGAGAGAGAAAAAAGATCACCTACAAAGGAAAACCCATCAGGCTATCATCAGACTTCTCAACAGAAACCTTACAGGCCAGAAGAGAATGGCATGATATATTTAACGCATGAAACAGAAGGACCTCGAACCAAGAATATTGTATCCAGCATGATTATCATTTAAATTTGAGAGAGGGATTAAACAATTCCCAGACAAGCGAAAGCTGAGGGAATTTGCCTCCCACAAACCACCTCTACAGGATATTTTAAAGGGACTGCTCTAGATTGAAGCACTCCTAAGGCTAAATAGATGTCACCAGAGAAAATAAAATCACAGCAAAGAAAGCAGACCATCCAAATACCAGCTAAAGGCAAAAAATAAAATCAACTTTCCACAAAAACAGTGAAAGGAAACACAAAAGAGTATAGAATAAAACACCTAAAATATAAAGAATGGAGGAGGAAGAATAAGAAGGGAGAGAAATAAAGAATCATCAGACTGTGTTTATAATAGCTTAATAAGAGAGTTAAGTTAGATGGTTAAATAGTAAAGAAGCTACCTTGAACCTTTGGTAACCACGAATCCAAAGCCTGCAATGGCAATAAGTACATCTCTATCAATAATCACCCTAAATGTAAACAGACTGAATACACCAATGAAAGGACACAGAGTAATAGAATGGACAGAAAAACAAGACCCATTTATATGCTGCTTACAAGAGACTCACCTCAAACCCAAAGATATACACAGACTAAAAGTGAAGGGATGGAAAAAGTCATTTCATGCAAACAACAGGGAGAAAAAAGCAGGTGTTGGAGTACTTGTTTCAGACAAAATAGACTTCAAAACAAAGAAAGTAGCAAGAGATAAAGAAGAACATTACATAATGATAAAGGGGTCAGTCCAACAAGAGGATATAACCAATATAAATATATATGCACCCAACACAGGAGCACCGACATATGTGAAACAAATACTAACAGAATTAAAGGAGAAAATAGAAAGCAATGCATTCATTTTAGAAGACTTCAACACACCACTCACTCCAGAGGACAGATCAACCAGACAGAAAATAAGTAAAGACACAGAGGCACTGAACAACATATTAGAACAGATGGACCTAACAGACATCTACAGAACTCTACACCCAAAAGCAACAGGATACACATTCTTCTCAAGTGCACATGGAACATTTTCCAGAATAGACCACATACTAGGCCACAAAAAGAACCTCAGTAAATCCATAAATATTGAAATTCTACCAACCAACTTCTCAGATCACAAAGGTATAAAACTAGAAATAAATTGTGCAAAGAAAACAAAAAGGCTCAGAAACACATGGAGGCTAAACAACATGCTCCTAAATAATCAACAGATGAACGACCAAATTAAAACAGAGATCAATCAATATATGGAGACAAATGACAACAACAACACAAAGCCCCAACTACTGTGGGACGCAGCAAAGGCAGTTCTAAGATGAAAGTATATTGCAATCCGGGCCTATTTATTATATAAGGAAGAACAATCCCAAATGAATAGACTAAAGTCACAATATTGAAATTTGAGAAAGAAGAACAAATGAGGCCCAAAGTCACCAGAACGAGGGACATAATAAAGATCAGAGAAGAAATAAATAAAATTGAGAAGAATAAAACAAAACAACAGAAAAAATCAATGAAACCAAGAGCTCATTCTTCGAAAAAATAAACAAAATAGATAAACCCCTAGCCAGACTTATTAAGAGAAAAAGAGAATCTTCACACATAAACAGAATCAGAAATGAGAAAGGAAAAATCATGATGGACCCCACAGAAATACAAAGAATTATAAGAGAATATAATGAAAATCTATATGCTAACAAGCTAGATAACCTACAAGAAATGGACAGCTTCTTAGAAAAATACAACCTTCCAAGATTGACCAAGGAAGAAACAGAAATCTAAACTGACCAATTACCAGCAACGAAACTGAATCGGTAATCAAAAAACTACCCAAGAACAAAACCCCTGGACCAGATGGATTCATCTCTGAATTCTACCAGACATATAGAGAAGAAATAACACCCATTCTCCTTAAAGTTTACCAAAAAATAGAAGAGGAGGGAATACTTCCAAACTCATTCTATGAAGCCAGCATCACTGTAATACCCAAACCAGGCAAGGACACCACAAAAATAGAAAATTACAGACCAATATCCCTGATGAACATAGATGCAAAAATACTCAACAAAATATTAGCAAACCAAATAAAAAAATACATCAAGAGGATCATAAACCATGACCAAGTGGGATTCATCTCAGGGATGCAAGGATGGTACAAAATTCGAAAATCCATCAACATCATCCACCACATCAACTAAAAGAAGAACAAAAACCACATGATCATCTCCATAGATGCTGAAAAAGCATTTGACACAGTTCAACATCCATTCATGATAAAAACTCTTAACAAAATGGGTAGAGAGGGCAAGTACCTCAACATAACAAAAGCCATATATGACAAACCGACAGCCAACATCATACTGAACAGTGAGAAGCTGAAAGCTTTTCCTTTAAGATTGGAAACAAGACAGTGATGCCCACTCTTCCCACTGTTATTCAACATAGTACTGGAGGTCCTAGCCATGGCAATCAGACAAAACAAAGACATACAAGGCATCCAGATTGGTAAAGAAGAAGTCAAATTGTCACTATTTGCAGATGAAATGATATACATAAAAAACCCTAAAGACTCCACTCCGAAACTACTAGAAGTAATATCTGAATTCAGCAAAGTTGCAGAATACAAAATTAATACATGGAAATCTGTTGCTTTCCTATACACTAACGATGACTTAACAGAAAGAGAAATCAAGAAAATGATTCCATTCACAATTGCATCAAAAAGAATAAAATACCTAGGAATAAACCTAACAAAGGAAGTGAAAGACCTGTACTCTGAAAACTACAAGACACTCCTAAGAGAAATTAAAGAGGACACTAACAAATGGAAATTCATCCCATGCTCTTGGTTAGGAAGAATAAATATTGTCAAAATGGCTATACTACCTAAAGCAATGTACAGATTCAATGCAATCCCTATCAAAATACCAACAGCATTCTTCAAGAACTGGGACAAATAATTCTAAACTTCATATGGAACCACAAAAGACCCCGAATAGCCAAAGCAATCCTGAGAAGGAAGAATAAAACCGGAGGAATTATGCTCCCAGACTTCAAGCTCAACTACAAAGCCACAATAATTAAGACAATTTGGTACTGACACAAGAACAGACCCACAGACCAGTGGAACAGAATAGAGAGTCCAGAGATTAACCCAAGTATATATGGTCAATTAATATACGATAAAGGAGCCATGGATATACAATGGGGGAAATGACAGCCTCTTCAATAGCTGGTGTTGGCAAAAGTGGACAGCTACATGTAAGAGAATGAAACTGGATCAGTGCCTACCCCATACACAAAAGTGAATTCAAAATGGATGAAAGACCTGAATGTAAGTCATGAAACCATAAAACTCTTAGAAAAAAACATAGGCAAAAATCTCTTGGATATAAATATGAGCAACTTCTTCATGAACATATCTCCATGGGCAAGGGAAACAAAAGCAAAAATGAAGAAGTGGGACTATATCAAGCTGAAAAGCTTCTGTACAGCAAAGGACACCATCAGTAGAACAAAAAGACTTCTACAGTATGGGAGAATATATTCGTAAATGACATATCCGATAAGGGGTTGATATCCAAAATATATAAAGAGCTCACACACCTCAGCAAACAAAAAGCAAATAGTCCAATTAAAAAATGGCCAGAGGAGCTGAACAGACACTTCTCCAGATGGCCAACAGGCACACGAAAACATGCTTCACATCGCCAATCATCAGAGAAATGCAAATTAAAACCACAATGAGATACCACCTCACAGCAGTAAGGATGGCCACCATCCAAAAGACAAACAACAACAAATGTTGGCGAGGATGTGGAGAAAAGGGAACCCTCCTACACTGCTGGTGGAAGTGCAAATTAGTTCAACCATTGTGGAAAGCAGTATGAAGGGTCCTCAAAAAACTCAAAATAGAAATACCATTTGACCCAGGAATTCCACTCCTAGGAATTTACCCTAAGAATGCAGCAGCATAGTTTGAAAAAGACACATGCACCCCCATGTTTATTGCAGCACTATTTACAATAGCCAAGAAATGGAAGCAACCTAAGTGTCCATCAGTAGATGAATGGATAAAGAAGATGTGGTATATATACACAATGCCATATTATTCAGGTATAAGAAGAAAGCAAATCATGCCATTTGCAACAACATGGATGGAGTTAGAGGGTATTATGCTCAGTGAAATAAGCCAGGCGGAAAAAGACAGTATCAAATGATTTCACTCATATGTGGAGCATAAGAGCAAAGAAAAAAACTGAAAGAACAAAACAGCAGCAGACTCACAGAACCCAAGAAGGGACTAACTGTTACCAAAGGCAAAGGGACTGGGGAGTATGGGTGGAAGGGAGGGACTAGGGGGAAAAGAGGGCATTACAATTGGCAGACATAATATGGGGGGGCATGGGGAGGGCTGTACAGCACAGAGAAGACAAGTAGTGATTCTATAGCATCTCTCTAGGCTGATGGACAGTGACTGTAATGACTGTAATGGGGTACGTCGTGGAGACTTGATGATGTGGGGAGTCTAGTAACCATAATATTGCACATGTAACTGTAGATTATTGATGCCAAAATAATTTTTAAGTAATTATTTCATGCACAGGTGTATCATTGCCCACAAAACATCTGTTTCTATGCATTTTTTTTATTTGTGTACAAGTCATTTAAGCTGTGGGTACCATGCAGAACAACATGTACAGGTGTTAAGCATTTAGAGCCATTCAAGGTGTCCATCCCGAGGTGGCTGGCCATGATGCATGTATCTAGCTGATAATATTTACCCTTAAGATCCCACCAAGAATTGAGCAGGGAAGTGGGATAACCAGTGGGATCTGCTTCTGGTACCTTCCCCAGATACTTTGCTTCACTCTCTTTGGGAGTTATGCCATATCATCTTCCCAGAATTGAAAAAAATGCAGTTGAGGGGAGCAAAATAAGTGACCCCAAAATATGCCACTTTGGCATGTGGATTATTTTGAGGTGAAGACAGTCAAGACCCAGCAGACTCAAGAAAACCTTTTTCCTCTCCCTTAAACACCTGAAAGAATTTAGATATGGGGCCTGGCCCAGAAAGAGAGGTATTATCAAAGAGAAGTTTTTATCTGAAAGACCCATCTGTATGGGAGGACAACATCTAATTACCAATAACAGACCTTCTTCTTACTGTCCTGTGAATGCCCACCTCTCCTTGGGATGCCTGGGCTGTACCCCATCCTTAGCTCTGCATGGTATATATCAGCCTCAACTCACCAACTTGTCCTTGAGTCTCATATTTTTTATGGGGCTTGTGTATGTACCTAATTAAATTTGTTTTTCTCCTGTTAATCTGTCTTATGTCAGTTTGATTAATAGACCAGCCAAGAGAACCTAGAAAGGTGTTGGAAAAAAATTTTCCTCCCCTATGCAGTGAATATGCTCATCTTCACAAATAGGTTGTCTTGCATGGAACAGGGCATGCATTCTGAGTCCAGTTTCTAGTTGTGACCGAGGTCCAGCTTTACCATTAGCCTTCCTTACCAGGCTCAGCCCTGCCCTTAACCAGTAACGGGCATTTGGATGAAAGTTGAGTAACACTAACTGACTGGTAGGGGTACTCAGATACAGATAACATTGGGGGAAATCAATAATCTGAAACAAACAGGGGTGCATAGCACATACAAGCTAAGAAATAAAAGACAACAATTTAGCCTCTGTGTGTGTTTTCTTTTTAATTCAAATTAGGATCTTATTCAAAGGGCTTAAGTGACAAAGAATAGATTCCAAAAAGAAAAATTTAGACTTATGAAAGTCTTAGAATCTTCCTATAAGTTAATAAGCATAATCAGTCCAGGAAAATACTATCTGGAAACTATGACAAAATAGCACAATATTAGGAAAATCAGCCAATAGGGTGGCCAGAAAGCCTACTGGATGAATCGGGAAACACGATTCTGGTTGTTTTCTGGCCCTTTCTTTTCTGGCAGGGATTATGAAGGTTCCCACTCTTTTTAGAATGTCACCATCAGGAATGTGTTGCTCCTTCCCTTTCAGTTGTGTTCTTAAAGGAAAACAGGAGATTGAATAGAAACTGTGGGGTGCCCGTGTTCAGATAACGATCAATTTCAAAAGAAAGAATAAGGACAGAAATTTTCCAGCAATTGTAACAATATGCCCGTTATTGTCAGCAGGCTTAACGGAATCATGGTTTTCAGAATTTAGGAGGCAGGCTAACTTGGTAAGTGGAAACAAAATTTAGGGAAGACAGAGACTAGTGTCCAAACAAACAAACTAACTAACTAACTTTGTTTGGTGGCCAAAGTAACTTCTCCTGATTGGATAAGACAGACATGAGATGCAAGAACACAGCTGATTCTTCAGAGCACACTTCTACCATATCTCTTCTTGTGCCTAACCTTTATGAGAAAGAGAGGACACAGTTTTCTTTCTCACTGTACAAAAAGAGAGGCAGTGGAGGTCGACTGGAGAACGAGACGATCAAGCGGGTGGAGGAGGCACGTACTGCCCTCTTCCTGGTAGACTGCAAGCCGGCCGTCACAGGGTGGCAAGGCTTATGGCGCTCAAGTGGTTAAGAGATGCTGAGGTCAAAGCCACAAACACTGAAGTAGTGGAAAGCCATGCACAGGCGTCTCAAAAGGCAGAGGGCTTCGCTGAGAAAAGAACAGGAATTCGATTAAGGCAATGTCTTAACACATGAAATGGGTAGGTAGCGATTTACAGAGCCCCAGAGATAAACGGCTTCCAGGGGGCAGTGCAAAGCCATGGCAAATGTTACGAAGGGCAGAGGAAAGTCAGACGAGTGCAGAAGAAAGGAAAGAACTCCCAAACCCTGTGTCTGATTCAATTATAGAGGAGGAACCACAAAATCTATGTAAACGACAGGGCTTACCAGGGACCTGATAGTGACTCTAAAATTAACTTTATTGATGGAAGAAATGCATATAGAAAAATTAATAACTACTGATAAAATTAAAAAAAATATATCCCTTTTATTTTAAATACCCAGAGCTAACATTATAGCTGGCACATAAAGATTACTTAATGACTATTAGCCATCTTAAAGTATATATATATTTGAATACATATCCACCTATTGACCTACACTTAAAAAAATCTACATTTATTGCTTAACAATATTTTGGGAATATTTTTTCCATGTCTATAAATATACTTTGCTGTTTTACTTGTTTTACTACTAATATCTGTATGTTTTACAATATACAAGATGACCATCTTGGCTGTATGTGGAAATCAACAGACCTTATTTATAAATGCAATTAAATGCCCGCTAGTCAGGAAAGAGATTATAAAAACAGAAGAGCTTCAAAGGGAAAAAACCCGGCAGATTGAATGTGCACACATTTATATGAATGTATGCAGAAGCGGACTGTAGAAATGAAGATCCATTTTGAGCCCAGAGGAGAGAGAAGCCCCTCCCTTACTTGTTTCATGACCCGCCCCCCTTCTACTTCCCCTTCCTCCCTTCCCTCCCCTCCTGTCTCCCCAGATGTGTTTTGCTGGCTAGGTCACTCCAGGATTTCCTGATTCTAATGAAAAAGCACAGCTGATCAGGCCCCTGAGTTCAGATGGAAATCTCATCACCTTTTGACCTTTAGCCCCACCCTCTGTTACCAGCCTGAAAGCTGGCATACATGACGGAAAATGGAAGAAAAAAGAAGGCAAAGAAGCAAAGCAACATATGCCAGCCAGCAGCTGTCAGCTTTGCAGAGCCACACCTTGTTTTTCTCTTCCTGTGTTAATGATGAGAAACAGAGCCTTGGGCCGTAATAGTTCAGGGTGGGAACAGAGATGCAATGTACAAGCAGGTTTTTACCTACTCAAGGCAGTTACATTTCACTGAGAAAATAAGACATCTGTAGGAACTTCTTTATTTACCTATCACCAAATCAATAATTCTGCCCACATCTTTTCCCACCTTCTTTTCTCATGACCCTTTTCTTACCAAAGGCCGTTCTGGCCAGTTCGGCTGTGGACGCATTGCCTCTCTCTACTGGACATTAACCTTATCCTTCTTCTCCTACCCTTTCTTCTTCCTCCATCTCTTCCCTCAACATGTAAACTTCAGTAGCTATTAAATTAAAAAGGAAGCACATACAAAAAAAGTTGCAAAGTTTTCTGTCGAGCCCTTATCTCCCTCCAGCTACTAATTCCACCTATCTTTCTGTTTCTTTTTAAGTAAAACTCAAAAGAAGTTTTGTTGATATTAACAGTCCACTGACGGAACTCCATTACATCCTTCACCACATTCTAATCTGGCTTCTAGCTCCACTACTCGCCCAAATAGCTTTGCTCCCAGTTGCCAGTGAACTCGATGTTGACGAGACAGTGGGCATGCTGCGTCTCACCCTGCCAGCCTCTCAGCATCGCCCTACCTGGTGGATGATTCCGTGCTCCTCGGGTTTCTTGTACTGCACCCACTGCTCTTTCACCACGCTTTTACCTGCAACCTGGCTTCTCATGGTTTGACTGAAGGCTGGGTCCTGATCTCTTTCTTTTTACTCTGCATTTTTCTCCCCAGCGCTTCCATCCATATCCATGGCCTAACTGACCGTCCACACGATAATGACTCCTACTGTGGAGACTGTGGTCCACCACCCAGTTATGCCCTTCAGATCGGAGGCACTTGTTCGCCCAGCTGAGCTGAGGGCTGTTGGCAGCGCACAGCTGATACCCTCTCCGAGTGTTGTCCTCAGCCCACAGTCACACCCCTTTCACAACACAGCCTGTATCCGATGCTGGTTGAAGCCAGGGTGCAAAGACCTTCAGTTCAGGACAAGTCTGCAGGGCCGTGCCAGTTCCAGAGCTCCCTGTAGAATGGGTGGAGGTCTCTGTAACAATGACATCCAGTTTCACCTCTCCCTCTGCTCAATTATGAGGCCTGTACTCCTTTATAGATATTGTTTCCAACAGCTTTCCTGTGGTAGACACTGTGATGCGTGGCCCCAACGTCCCTTCAGGAATGGAGGACTGATTACTGCGGCTGCTTGAAATGCTACAGCAAACATGCTTAGATATAAGTTCCCTTCAGGACAGCTAACATCCAATGACTGATCAACATGGGGGCGAAAAGGCTTGACTCTCTCACCCCAACATGCTTTGGCACTAATGGGTTATCTTATTCAGAAGACTCCCTAGGGAAAGGGATTAACTCAACATTTCGAGGTACAGAGGGTCTGGATCGACACACAGAGACCTGGTATCATGATGTTTCCCCTGTTAAGGTGAAATTTACAAGGGACAGGAAACAATTCCTGGCTGAATTCCAGCTACAGTAGATTCACTAGGTCCCCAGACCCACCTGGGGATCATTTCTCAAACCCTAAGTACGCAGCTAAGGTTGATATACGGGCAGTTGGAGGAACTCCCATATTGGGTAACTGGCCTGTGGGGAAGGAGGTACCATAGTGGAGAGGGCCAGATGGAAACCTCTGAAACTGCCCCCACCGTCCCCAGTCAAGACAGCAAACAATGCAAAATCGCTCCCCGGGAGTCGGGGAGGGCGGAGACTCAGGCGGCTGTTAAAGACCCAAATGATGCAGGGGAAAATTACTACTCACTGTCGTGTCTTCGTTGAAGGCCTCAGTCTGGCTTCTGTAAAAACTGTATATTCTGGAGAATAACTGCACAAAATCACAAACTCTAACAAGTGATACCCCGATCGTAACTGTTGTGCCCGATGTGGTTTTATCACTAGATGAATAAGAGAAAATAGATCAAGGCCTCAGCACACGCTAACCTGGCCTCTGTCTCCACTACTTGCTAAAATAGGTTTGGCATAAATAGGTGAAACGGATTTCATTGATAAAGTAAATTATATATAAATAGATAAGATAGATTAAGTGGCTCTGAAGTACGTTCCAGATATTGGGAGTTACCTTGCTTATAATAATCGTAGTAGTCTTCCTGGTGCACTGTGTTCTCTCAAAGGCTTCAAATGCATGTTCATAGCCACTAATCACCAAATCATGAATCAGGTAAAATAATACAAAACTCAGTTATACTAAAAATGAGCTCCAAATTGTGTTTTTGGCAGATGGAATAAGTTAGGGTTGTCTAAGATGGCTAAGGCTTTTTGCTAATATTTGTAGAGAAGACATTTAAGATTTTTTATTTGACTAAGTTTCGGATAACTTCCCTGCTTCTCTCTTTTCCTTCTGAATAAGAATGGTCTCCCTGAAGTTTGCATTTTAAAGAGATGGCTTAGGTAAGAGTTCTTGAAGAAGACTAGGTAGAACATTTACAACTTCGGGGTCAGAGAAAGAATGCAAGTTCCCCCAAGAAGGACTTATTTTCCAAGGCCAGGCGTTTTACAGTCCTTACAAGTCTATTGAGGGGAATAGGGAAGGTTTTGTTGAGAGTTGGTACAAAGAATAGGTGGACTTTGAACTCCTTCTAGAGCTGCATTTCTGGTTTTGCAGAGATTTGTAAAATAAGAACAGTGGCTTTTAATTCCTTAAAGAATTGGGTTTCAGCCTAAATGATAGCAAGGGCTGATGTACCCATCCAACCACTTTATCTTCAATTTGCTTTTTCATATCACAGAAAAGATTTTCAACTAAGATGGAAATGAAAAGATTTCTATGTTGTGTGTTTAGAGCTGTTTGTCTTTGGTATGTTTTAGTAAATACTTCCACAAAGGCTTCAGAAGTTTTTTCTTTCCCTCTGGATATATATATATTTTAAATTAGGGAAGGAGGCCTAAAAAAAATTCCAATCAGACTCTGAATAGCACTTCCAATCTGGCCAACTTCTGACCACAAAATGAGTTTGAAAAAACAAACAAACAAGCCTTCCAAATATCTTATCAGTTTTCAGCTGGGATAAACAGTAAAGGAAAGAACAAGGTGAAAATTTATTTTCCTTTCTTGACCTGGCACTACAGACAGAGATCTGGAGCCTTTTCCCATGAATCATGAATGTTCTTAATGGCATCTAGAATGGTGAACACTTTCCAGAAGGCTTTCAATTGACTTTGCACAGACCCACTAGAGGAATCACTGTCTATGGCATCTACAGTGTTACAAAATTTATTTCCTTAACAGGACTTTAAGTCAAAAATTATTCCTTGATCCGTGGGCTGCAGAATGGATGTTATGTTAGCAGGCATGAAAACAACAATAATCTGTATGTAATCTCCATTGGGGCTCTTGGGTGCCCAAATGCATTGTCAATATTTGGAAAGGAATCTTTTTCTGAGCAGTAGGTCTCAACAACAGGCTTAAAATATTCAGTAAAACATGTTAAAATGGATGTGCTGTTACCCAGCCTTTGTTGTTCCATATATAGAGTACAAGCAGAGTAGATTTAGCATAAATCTTAAGGTCCCTGGTATTTTTGGAATGGGAAGTGAACATTGGCCTCAACTTAGCCCCTAACACGAGAGTCAGCCAGTCCTTTGAAACTTTGAAGCTAGGCACTGACTTCTCCTCTCTAGCTATGAAAGTCCTAGATGGCATCTTCTTCCTACAGAAGGCTGTTTCATCCACATTAACTATCTGTTGTTTAGTGTCGCTCCCTTCATTATCTTTGCTGGATCTTTTGGACAACTTACTGCAGCTTCTACACTAGCACTTGCTGCTTCACCCGCACTTTTATGTTGTGGAGACGACCGCTTTCCTTAAACACCATGAACCAACCTCTGGTAGCTTCCTACTTTTTTTCCTGCAGTTTCCTCACCTCTTTAAGCCTTCATAGAACTGAAGAAAGCTAGGGCCTTGCTCTAGATTAGGCTTTGGCTTAAGGGAATATTGTAGCTAGTTTGACTTTTTATCCAGACCACTAAAATTTTCTCTGTATCAGCAAGAACGCTGTTTCACTTTCTTATCATACATGTATTCACTGGAATAGCAATTTTAATTTCCATCAAGGACTTTTCCTTTGCATTCACAACTTAACTGTTTGGCACAAAGAGGCCTAGCTTTTGACTTATCTTGGCTTTTGACATACTCTCCTCACTAAGCTGAATCATTTCTAGATTTTGATTTAAAGTGAGAGACGTATGACTCTTCCATTCGCTTGAACACTTACAATTAGTAACCACTATAGGGCTACTAATTGGCCTAATTTCATTATTGTTGTGTCTCAAGGAGTAGGGAGGCCTAAAGAGAGGGAGAGAGAAGGGACTGGCTTGTTGGTGGAATGGGCAGAACACACAACATTCGCCAATTAAGTTTGCACAGCTCATGGCATCCCAAAACAATTACAATGGTAACATCAAAGATCATTGGCCACAGATTTACATAACAAATATAGTATTAATGAAAAAGCTTGAATATTGTAAGAATTTCCAACATGTGGCACAGAGACAAGAAGTGAGCAAATGGCATTAAAAAAAAAAAATGGCACCAACAGACTTTCTTGAAGCAAGCTTGCCACAAACCTTCAATTTGTAAATTCACAATGTCTTTGAAGCACAGTTATGTCAAGCGCAGTAAAATCAGTTATGCCTGTACTTATTTCCATTTACTATTTGTTTACTCTTTATGTCCTCTGCAGAATATAAGCTCCAGGGGGCAGGGGCATTTTTTACCTTGGTTTCCGTGTATCTTTACACCCAGCACAGGGCTTGGCTGGCACAGGGTAATCAGTAGCGTTTCCTGAACACTTAAATGAATGAAAGGCAATACTGAAAGATGGGCAAAAGCTTGCTCCAAGAATTAGGAAGACCACGGTTTGACTTAAATCTCTGATCTTGGGAGACTTGTGAAACCTCTTGAAACATATTTTGTCATCTGTAAAAGGGAGATAATAATAGTATCTACCGCAAAGTGTTGCTGTGAGGTTTAAGTGAGACAGCCTATCTACCAGGCACATTTTAAACCCTCAGCGCGCTGTAGCTGTGATTGGAACCCTGGCTGTCATCAGCATTCTCAGGCTGCATCGCCACCAGCCCGTGAACAGACCCTTTCCCTATCCCGACTAGCTGAGGGTCACAGTCAGAGCTGGGGAAGACCTTCTAGCTGGCCTGTGGGTGGGGAAGGGCCACGACTGCCACGGCCATGACAGTGCTCAAAGACAGGAGCGCTTCCCATAAAGCCTCTTTCCCCTTTTCTTTTGCCTTTCTCGGCCCTTCTCTCAGTTCCTTCCCTTTCTTTGTATTGCTCTACATTCTGGTTGAATTAAGTCAGCCCTTTGCTTAGCTCCTTTCTGCCCCTGGAAAGCATCTTTGGGAGTGTAAGGGATTCTGTACCCTCGGCTAACAGGATCGGCTTCGCAGAGATAGGTATTTGATGTTGCGAAAAGATAGGTTAACCAGACATCTAAGGAAACACATAGTATCTTGATAAAGCACAGAACGAATAACCTCACTTGTTTTCTCTTCTTCCTAGGTCACAGGAAACGCTGACGACTCCACCCTTCCCAGTGGTTGCTGGCTGAAAACACTGGTGTGGATTAATATGTAGGGTGAACAGAAAAGACAGATGGAAAAGAAAATGCAAATAAGGGCTAAAATGTTTTCATCAGTGGAATAGCATTGGAAATTGTAAAATAAGAGAGGGGGATTAGGAATCCTTGATTGTTTTATGTTTATTCAAGTGAGAGGGCTATTGCTTCTCTAGGAATCAGAGAAGACTTCCTGGAAAAGTACTGATTTATCCAGTCTCATGTCTGCTGACTCCTAGAAGACTTCCTGCCTGCGGCCCTTCTAGACTAGCCTGTAGTTCTCTGAGCATTTTGTCTTGACTGTGTGATGCTGTCTTCTCCTCCAGGACTGGCTTTTCTATTCCTCATTCCCTTAATGGCCCTGAGAACTCCTGCCTTGTAACTGTCCCACTGTTCACTTAGTACTCAGCACAGTGCCTGACACATTAGAGGCATTTCATAAATGCTCAAAGGAATGATAGATATTAAGAAGCTTCCTTATGCATATAGAAAATGGTAAGGAGGTAAAAAAAGGTAAATGTTGGGTGCGTACAAAGGATGTTCTAAAGTTGGGTTCAAGTCTTGGCGAGAATTTATTACTGCAAAAGATGATATAAACTAATAAAGAAAATATGTCAAAAGAATGGCTGGATATAGTCTTGGGAGCTAGTTGTTTCTGGGGGACAGAGGGGAGCTCAAGCTGGCAGAGGCTTGGCTGGCGGGTGACTGGAGATCATGCCCTGCACAAGCCCGGCAGAGGATAAGTCGGTGACGTTCAGCTCTCTCTCAACTAGCCTCGAGGTCAAGCTGTGCACTGAGGAGAGGGGCTGTGAGAGTTCTGTGGATGACTCATCTTGCTCTGAATGGTACCCCTGGAGTAGCCGAGCTTTTGTGATTTGTACAAAATTCCAAGCCAGCATTGACCCTGGAGGGACCACGTTTTGATACTTTTAATGCTGACGTTTTTAAGAAACCCCTGCCCACTTCCACTTAAGTGTCACCACTAGAAACAGCATGGGACCCTAGATTCTTCTCAGATCACAGTGCTTCTCCCTCTCTCTTTGGTATTGAGGGAGGAAGTCTACTTGGTGGGTGGAGGGAAAGGGAAAGATGTTCCATGTTGAGCTAGGCAGCTACCCTACACACATCACCTTCTCCCTCCTCATCCTGGATGGTGCCATGTTAAAAGCATCACCTGAAGAAGCTCTGGGGCTCTCACCCAGAGATCTCTAAAAGGAGACCATACTGTCACCTTTCCCGAGAGGTTTCAGTGAGGCTAGGCTCGACTTTAAAGAGATATACGGACCACTACCTGTCTCTTAAATCCTTTATTATTACTATCTGATTCTAGGATTTAAAATTTACATGCACTGAATATTCATACATGCAATCAGCTTTGATTATCCTGGGGCAGAGTATGTATATTGATTGGGTTAGTGGCCCAATTATAATCACTTTGATTTCAAGTTTTTATTAAGATAATCACACACTCTGTTTAATCAATCCCTTTGTTGAAATTATTACTATTTATGTTTATTCTTACAGGGGAGTTCATGCAAGGATTCTTTTTTCATGCAAAGCAGTGTATTTCCCCTACCCTTTCTTCTGATTGACATTTCAGGAGAAAAGAAGGCAAGTTAAGACAGTCTGAGAGGCCGCTGTTTAAGGGAGGCGTGTGGTGCAGTTGAAGGAAGACAGGCTACGGTCATTCATTTAACAAACATTTATTGAGGGCATCGACTACTTTAAAACCGGCCTAGGTGCCTTAGCTATGCGATCTGGGTGACTAACCATCCCGTTTGCCAGGACTGCCCTGTCGCTTGCATTTCTCTGTAAAATAGGGAAACGGATTCATTTTTAGATTATGAGTTTGGTGTAAGATTAAAAGAGATCATGTGGAAGAACATTGTAAGTTGTAAACTGCTGTATAAATATGAAGCACTATTCATTCGCTTCATCCCCAAGTACATGTAGCAAAGGGCCTGGACCTAGAACAGGATTTTCACACTAGGGTAAGGGAGGTACTGAGGGGTGCAGGGAACCCCGGGCTCATCAGGTACTGGGATAAGGTGCCACCTAACAGCAAAGTCTGGTGCCCAAGGGGGATGGCAGTATTATATCAGAGACCTGCAGGAAAATAGTAAAGAAGTCCAAAAAGTGGTGATGGCTTCTGGTGTGAGCTCAAGTTCATCCGTCTGCAAGCAGACATCAGTGCAACAGCCAGGGGCTGAGAGTTTGGGAACCTCGGCAGGAGGGGACTGGCAAGAGCAGCCCAGGTGATCTAGCCGAGGAACCTGGGTAGTGGGTAGGTGCCTGCAACAAGAACAGATCGGAAAGAGGCTCTGAGGCAGAGCCCCATCATCAGGCCAAGACCCGAGGCTGTGATGGACCCTTAGCCAGGATGACTCAAAGGTCTGGGCCACAGAATGTGGGACTGAAGCTGGAGGTAGGAAGAGGAGTCTGGGAAAGAAACATGGGGTGGAAAAGTGGACTTCCCAACTCTGCCAAGGACAGATCTGTGCATGGTTTTACTAACTTTTCACAGAGTTTGATATTCCAGATATCTTTACATCCTCAACTCTGTATTGTTTACACTACTCTTTTTTTATTAGTCCTCTCATCACCTTTCTGCTTATTTTTTATAATATTCAACACATTTTCAATAAGCACTCATCATGTACCAGATCTTGGGGATGTTTAGCAAACACCTGCCATATGTTATATCATGGAGGCATATCCCTGTAAGGCAGCTTTATTTCATTCCTTTTCCAGGAAGGAAAATGAGGCTTAGAAAGGCTAGCTAACTAACTTCAGTGTGCACAGTAGGCCATGGAGTTGGGATTTGAACTCGGCACTGCTTTACTCAAGAGCCCACGGTCATTCTATTCTAGGGTCCAGACTCTCAATCTGAGCCTCAAAGATTTAGTTTATGTGTCACTTTCAGTGTGCACCTTGGTTACTAGTTTTTCTTATGAGCATATTTTGCTTCCCTAGTTTTCCTAAAGCACCCTGACTCTAAACTTCTCACTTTGATCCAAGGTGCCATGAGTTGGGGAAGTGCTCTGAGACGGTGTCACTCACAGTGACAGCCTGTGACCAGCGTTACAGGCCCACAAAGGTCAGGCCCGTAAGTCAGCGTGTGAATCACTAAGCACACTGTTTTAGTTCACCTGACACTTTCCTTTTCTCTAAAGCAAGGCTTTCTTGATGAAAGAAGAATTGCCTTGGGTCTACTTTCTGGCACAAGTTTCTTATCTCCTAGTAAATCAGCAAAAACAGTTGGAAGACTAACATTGGTCCAGAAATAGGCACTGGTCCGAGGACAACACTTTGGGTAAAGATATTCAGTCAACATCACGCCTCCTCGCTCTCTGCTGTCGATTTTGGATTATTCCAACAGCACCTCGGAGGGTCTCCTGGCTTCCAGTTGTTCCTTCCAGCACATTCTCCACGCCTCTGCTGAAGAGTCTTTCTAACATGCAAATCTGCTTGTGACAGTCCTGTGCGTAATAACCTTCTGTGGTTCCCAGTGTCACCTGAGAAGCACAAGCCCCGCCTGGGACCAGAGGCTCTGTGCTCTTCCTCGCCGGCTCTCTCTCCCTCTTGCTCTTTCGGGTCCAGTTCTACTGAATTACAAGTAGTTCCCAAATAGGCCATGTGCTCCCTTCACAGTTCGGTATATGTCGCTCTGTCCAGCCTGTTGTCCCCTTTTCCCCTCTTTCCCCTGTCACAGATGCACACATTCTGTCTCTTTGCCTGGCTAATAGCTACAATAGCTACAAGGAACTTCAAAGAGGATATGGGAATAGAGGTGGGGTTGAAAAAACTTTGTTTTATCTTTAGGATCTGAGCAGGTGGAGAGGAACTGGGAAGACTGTGCTGGGAATATGCAGGATGGATCGGGGAGATATTCCAGAAGGCTGCTGCCCGGCATGAGGTGATTTAATTGCCTGAAAGTGGGGCAAGGTAAAAAAAGGAAATGGTATGGAGATAGGGTTTCCCACAAAACAGCTCACCGGTGATAAATCACAGGCAGGGGGATTAATGTTTTCAAAGAGCTCATACAACATGGTAAACAAAGACAGTTGTACAGAGAAACTCCCTTGGGGCGCTCTGGAAGTGGCCAAATAGCTGGAAGAAGGACTTCTCTCTTGGCTGTCAAAGTTCTAACTCTGAAAAGCTTTAAAGTGCTACCTTTACGCAAGGAATGGCTACTGTTAGCCTGGGGGAATGGTGACAGGCTCGGCAGTCTGGTGGAGGAAGCAGCTGAACTCCATCCATTCCCTCCTCCCACACACTGGGGAGCTCGAGAGGCCGCGGACAGTGAGGATGTCAGATGCGGGGAAATACTCAATAGCCCTGCGGGGAGAGTCTCGGTTCTCCTCCAGGACAGGGAAGGCCTACTGAGGGTCACAGTCTCTCCCTGGCCCGTTAGCCTGATAAGCAAAGACTTTGGTGCGAAGAGATCATTCCCCTTTTTCACTTACTCAGATAAAGTGAGTAATTTATTACTCCAATTCTGGGAGACTAAGATTTATTAAAATCTGCAAATTGCCTTCTTCAAGAAAACATTTTATAAAAGGATTAGTTTCCTAGCAGGTGTTTAGTCTGATGGTGGTTCTAGAAAGATGTAAATAGGAGTTTGCCTATTTTATGTTATCCAAATGGTCTATAAAGATTAACACGTTCATTCTCATTGCCTGCATGTGAGGATCGTTATCCTCTTCTTTCTGCCGCGGAACTGAGGGGCCTAGCCCAAGGCTGTGCAGCTGGTGGATGGAGAATTAGGTGCTCTGCTGGGAGGCTTACAGGCAGGCTTCCTTTCCGAGTGCAAGGATATGCCTTGGGCCTCTGTTAAAATAGCTGGCACAGCCTGATGAAGCCCCAAGCCTCTGAAAGACAACAAAACAAAACAAAACAAAATCCACACTAATTGTGGGTGCCATCAAGAGAATGTGTGATAACGCAGACAGCAGCTGGGTTAAGATTGCCTTCCAGAATTCTGTGACAGCTACGACATGACAGTCAAATTAACTGTGCTGAAAACATCGTTAGGAAATGTTTAAGCAATTTCTGTGAGAAGTTTGTGAATAGTTACAAAGAAGTGCAATGGATTTTATACTACTGCTTTGTATTTGCACAGCACTTTCCTTTCCAGTTCTGAGAACAGTCCATGTACAACTGCTTCCTCACAAAAGTTTTTTTAAAATAATTTTTTCATTAAGGTATCATTGATATACACTCTTATGAAGGTTTCACATGAAAAAACAATATGGTTGTTATATTCACCCATAATATCAAGCCCCCCCACACCTCATTGAAGTCACCATCCATCAGTGTAGTAAGATGCCACAGAGTCACTACTTGTCTTCTCTGTGCAACACTGTCTGCCCCGTGACCTCCCACACCCCCACCCCATGCCTCACAATAGTTCTTGAAATGATGTGGATAAAATGAAAGCTTCTGTGGCCAGGATTCTCACCTGGCCATGGTTGGCTAGCTCACTACACATGTGTGGCCAATGAATTGCTACTGACTCTATATAAAGAGCTCTGCCCAGTGCTCTGGGTGACATGGTGGCACGGCTGTAAGGCTGGAGTGGTGGTGATGCTGGAGTTCTTGTTCACGAAGCCGAAGAATGAGCTTCACAAGCACTGAAGGTAGGAGAGCAAGGTACAGGCGTTTGTTTAGAGATAAAGTGAGAGGACAGAGCTCGTGGCTCATGCCAGGAGGGGACAAGAGAGTCTGGTGTGTTGTGTTGTCTAGAGGTCTTATAGGCAGATGAGGATTTTTCGAGAACATGAAAAAAAAGGCTTAGGGGTGTGGACTTATTAGGCGGTCCTAGAATATTTACAAGTAACTTAAATAAGGAATTTCCTGCCTTGATTTCTCTCTGGGATACCTGTGTCCTGGTCTAGAGGCATATCAAAAGGCAGCCTGCCCAGCCCCAAAGGTGGGCTGAGGTATTGTCTGTTTGCTAAAGAGTAAGTTAAGAATCTTGCTTTACTCTTCCTGGGTGTTAAAATGCAATCTTATTTTTAAGGTGGAATCTTCCTTGCCTTTTACTATGTTGTTTACAGCTGGGTCTGCATGCTAAATTAGTTGCCCAGTTTGCAAAACCACCCGTCAGATCTGAAAGAGGAAAGTCAGCACATAGGCCTGGGCCTTTTAGCATGCTAGAGTGACTCTTACAAATGATTAGCATAATAAAAACACGGGCTACTCTTCTTTATCTGGGGAACACCAACTGATCTTACTGAAGAATGACCCTGGAGCTTAATGTTTAACACAAGAGTTTTGGTAGGGGGTTTCCTTGCATGTAGGTACATTGCTCTGACTGCAAATATCCTGCCTTGCTTTTTCCGGAGGCCCTCCCCCTACTCTGTCTGAGCCCATGGTCCCTGTCTCAGTGACAGCACTGAGAACAGTGGCCCAGAGGACGGCTGCGAGGGATGACTGTGTGGGCAGGGAGGCGTGGAGGCAGAGACGCTAGTGCTCGACCTGCGGCCGGGAGAACAAGCCGGGTAATAAACCCTTTCACCCCAAGAACGTTTTACTGTCATTTTCTTTGGTCACATTGAATCCATAGTGAACATGACCTAGGCTGAAACCCATTGGCAAGACGAGTGAGTAGGTAGATATTATGGGCTGAAATCCATGCTCTAGTACCTGAGAATGTGACTGCATTAGAGAGAGGGCCTTTCGAGAGGTAGGTAAGTTAGAGCCAGGCCCTTAAGGTGGGTCCTGATGCAATCGATTAGTGTTCTTCTAGGAGGAAATCTGGGCTAGAAAGCGACACCGAAGGACCTGCACACAGAGGCTGGATCACGCGAGGCCCCTGGGAGAAGGCAGCCGTCTGCAAGCCGGGAGAGGGGCCTCAGGAGAAACCGGCCAGCTGGCATCGTGGCCTTGGACTTGCAGCTTCCACTAGTCCTGTGAGGAAAAAAATCTCTGTTGGTGAAGCCGCTCAGTCCGTGGTGTTCTATGATGGCGGTCCCAGCAAACTAACACAGCGGGCTATTTTGAGACATCCTCGAACATTACAGAAGTACACAGTCCTCACCAGAAAATGTCCATCGTAAACAGAAAACTTTAATATTGTCTCATTAGCAATAAAATTAGAAATGGCTCACCCTTACTGAGCATTCACTGTGCGCCAGGCATACTCACAAATGTGTTCATTTCATCCTCATAAAACTCCTCCAAATAAATAAATGGGGGAGAAAGAACAGATCTTCCTTATAGTAGTTTTGCAATTAATAAATGTGGAAGCAATGAGAAAAATAGAAAATCACCATTGGGTAAACACTACAATTAGTGGGTGAAAGTATGAACAGAAATCAGATATTTGCAGAGTCTCGAAGTATCTCCTTACAAGATATTTTTTAAGGACAAAGAGAAAGAGTAACTTTATAGTGGGGAAGCCTCCCACCCCCCACTATTCAAGTGGTCAAGATTAACCTCACCAATAACAAGACATTAACATAATGTGCTCTCAGATACAATGCACTTTCTAAGGCACAACATCCCTTCTGTGGTATCATTCCAAAATGTGCCAAATATGTGTATTCTCAGTCTACTCATGAATTAAAAATGAGGGACGTTTTATAAATTATTGGCCTGGACTTTTCTGAAGTATCACAGATTGGAGTAGATGAAGAAGACATCATAGCTCAATGTAATATAAGGTCCGAGACTGAATTTTGATCCAGAAAAGAGAAATAAGTAGGAAAACTTGTGAAAGTCAAACAAGTCTTTAGATTTAATTAATAGTATTCTACTGATGTCAATTTCCTGGTTTTTATAATTAGCCTATGTTTTGTAAGATGTTAACGTGACGGGAATCTGGGTGAAGGGTATATAGAAACTCTACAATCGTTGCAAATTTTCTGTAATTCTAAAGTTAATTCACAGTAAAATATTTAAAAAAATCCTCTTAAGTAGGTGCTATTTGTACTTCATTGTTAGTAGATGAAGTAACTTTCTCAGGGTTACCCAGCTTGTAAGGGAGAGGCAATGATATGACCCCAGGCTATGTGATTCCAGAATTTATACTGAATCCTGCAATACATCCCCTTAGTACCTTGAGGAGACGATGGAGTTTTGGCTTATGTTTAAGTTTTCATGTACTTGTTTCATAGAATTATATTTCTTTAGCAGTATGTTATAAAATACTTTTTTCTAAGCCATCATCCCTCCCCTGAGTCCGCATTAAGGAGATGTTGACATAGTTTTTGAGTTGAGAGAAATCAAAAGCTGGATAGGGCACGGGGTAAGATACCATACACACATCCAAAGAAGTGGCAGGCAGCCTTTGCTTCCCTCAGAGGACTTACACGTGGCTGAGACATCTGAATACCAGCTAATGGTATGGAGCAGGAAATAAGCACCAACTGAGTACAGGCTTTGTGTGCCACAGGAGGTTGGAGGAGGGGGAAAAACCCACTAAAGAAGGATTGAAACAAAAATGCACATGCCATGGAGAACACTGCAGTTAGAGAAATGACTTGGAAGAAGACAGATGGCAGTAGGAAAGATAAAGATAGCTGAGTAAATCGGTTAGATTGTAATCGTGGAGTCGTTGTGCATCTAAGATATTTTAGCGGGATTCCTGACTCAGGGGCCGGGGGCCACGCACACGCATGGAGGGGCCCGGAGTAAGACCCGAAGAGCAGCGGGGGTTCTGGCAAACTGGAGAGGGCCTGCCCCACCGGAACGCATTTCGGATTAAAACAACAAAACCATCGTCCTGCCAGAGATGGTCCACGGGCCGCTGTCTGAGCCTGCTTTTTGACATATGCTAAAGCATTATTGGCTGTTGAAATAGAGGACATAGCTTATGAAGAGAATGAATTAAATTTGGAATTTAAACTAAATAATCCTCCCCGAGCCTCAAGGCCGCGCAGCCAGCGAGTCAGTTGTGTGATACTCATTCCCTGTCACTTTCTAAGAGCTCTTGCTGCTTTCTTGTTGTTAGGACACTACTGCCACCTAGGGGTCGCTGGCGCTGTGTCTGCACCAGCAAAAAGCATTTACAGGGCTGCTTTCTGGATACGGAGCTTTCATTTTCCAGTGTTTTGTGACTCATGCTACAAAATACTTGAATAAGCTACATAATTCTTTATATTGTGTGGTTTTTAATGGAGTAAATTTTCACAAGCGGTGAGGGTTGTTCTGGTCATGTAGTCCATACCGTGATGGTGAGGCTTGCGCTTATGTATTCGGCATCTATCTGGTCAATAACTTTTTCTGCCACAGATGTGCACTTGTGAATTGCATCTCTTTGACATAGCTGTAGAAGTCCAACAAGTGTCTGAGATACTGTGTTGAAGGGAATGAAAGTTTGAGGTGGCATGGAAAGAAACATTAAAGGAAGAATCAGGAGATTTAGGTTGATTTGTTAGTTGTGTCACTTCGAACAAGTTTCTTGGCCCCTCTAGGCATCAATCTGGCTGCTAAAAAGTGTGGAGTTGAAAAGGGTCAGCAGTTCTCCAACCAGATCCCTTGGGGGCATCTTCTGAGGAATTTCATGGGATTAGAAATCCTAATGGGTTGTCCTCTGCTGGTGGGGGTTTAGGGAAAGGGGAGGTGGTGAGGTGAGATCCAGCCTGCTCCAACCAGAACAGTTCCATTACAAAACATTAACTGCTAAAAATTTAATTTTCAGTAGGTGATCCAAGCACATGATTCAGATTTGAAGAGGTACGAATGAGTATGCAGGACAAAGTCCCCTTGCTAACCTGCCCCCAGTTCCCTACTTTAGAGGAAACCCATGTCACAATCTCTTATCTATCTTTCTAAAGACACCCCCTGTCTTGCCTGAGGGTTTCAGCCCTGGTAAAGTTCACGCTGATTCAGTGAGACCGAGAAATGACAATGGCACGTTCTTGGGGTAAAAGGGTTTATACCCGGCTTTATTCTCCCAGGGGTAGGTCGAGCACTAGAATATGTCTGCAGCCAGCAGTGCACAGAGCCTCAATCTGCCTCTGCCCAGAGCACTGGGTGGAGCTCTTTATATAGAGACTCAGTCAATAATAGCTTATTGTCTGCAGGTTTGGGAGCATTAGCCTAGCCATAGGCCAATTACATCATCAAGTAGTTTAGGGTCAGGTGAGGATCCTGGCCATAGGGGCTTCCATTTTCCCCACAACCCCCCAACACATATTGTCCCATCTCCTTTCTTTTATTAACGCAATGGGGTAAAATTGCAATTTCTTGCCTGGCTTTGGTGCATCTGCATATCAATAGGTGTTTCCAAGGGGAGGAGGGAAGGACGGGAGAGCTTGGGGGGAGCTGTCTTCTGCTGCAGCCGTCATGAGACAACTGCTTGTAGAAATAAATGGGTTTCTTAAACTTTATTTCTCCCTTTGACTGATTTCGTTTTCAAGGGCATTTTGCCCCGGGATTTCCCCCCCAGAGTTACACACAAATAGCAACATAGCATACACACTGTTCCATAGTGCCTCTTTTTTAAAAAAATCTATTTTATATGCTGGAGTTTCATGTAAAATTTCATTTGTATTTCACTATACTATCTATATAATATTGGACTAATTTATCTATAAATTGATTTCACTGGGACATTCCAAAACACTTCACATACACTTTTTATTTGATACAAATGAGGGGTTCATAGACTGGTGGTTGTGCAGAGACAAACACCATTTGAACTTGCTCATGGTGTCAGGCCTCTGAGAGACGGGAGGAAAGCAAGCTCTAGGAGAACGCCCTGTTCAGTGTCTTCAGCTCTAAGCTGGTTGGCTGCTGCAAACGGTCGGCAGGGCGGAGCATAGCAAGGCCACTGCTCAGGCCCTGGATGTCAGCAACAGTAAAGGGGGCTTGGAGTGGGCGGGACAGAGCATGAGAGTGAGGACGGCTCAGTTTGGAAATTTTGCTGTTTTAAGATAACTGGAGATGGACTCCTCATTCCACCCATGCCCTATTTAAAAAGGATCAGATTTTCCATAGAGCAGCGGCTCTCGCCCAGCCCCAATTGCTGTTAGAATCACCTGGAGGCTTTCAGAAGCCCTCCCCATCTCAGCCAGGGCTCCACCTGCAGGGATTCTGGTTTCATGGGTGTGGGGCCCAAGGCCTGGTATTTTTGGAAAGCTCCCTAGATGATTCTAGAGGCAGCCGGGCGACAGCAGAGCTGTAGGTGGGTGGGTGGTGAAGGTGAGTGAGGCACTTCCTTCCTCCTCCAGCAAGTAGTTGCTCTGGGCGAATGGCCAGATTCCTTCCTGAACTGCTTCCCTGAAACTACGCGTGGTCTCCCTTTTTCTTCTGCACAGACACTGCCCTGGGCCGTTGCCTCTCTTGGTGCTTACCAGTCTCCTGAGCCTATAAAACCCCTTCAGGTAGTCTGGGCTGGAAACAACCTAATCCTACCCTTTCCAGCTCCTCTTACATCAGCTACTAAAGACATTACCTGAGCTCCTCACGTCCCAGGTCTGTTCTCAGGTCATCGGCGTCAGCGGTCCCTGGGAAGTCCTTAAAAATCGAATTCTTCAGTCCATCCCAGACCTACTGAATCAGAACCTCTGGGGGTGGGACCCAGCCATCTGCGTTCTGACAAATGCTCCCAGTCATTCTGGTAAAGCCCACATTTGAGAGCCGCTGTTTTGGGGCCAGTTCTGACCGGGACAGGAATTATATTCCCAGCCTTGGACCACCAGTGGGCGGCATCTGGCGTGGGCTGTGTTGCTAAGGGGGCTCTATCTGGAGCCCTTGGTTTGTGTCTTGGGCACCCGCAGGCTGAACCGGCTGCGGTTTTCCTCTAACACCCCATCTCTCCCATCCTGTCTTGGTGCTGGAGAATAAGCTGGGTTTCTTTCCTGACTTCTCAGCACTGCACTGTGCTGGGCTCCTCTCAGACTCAGTGCACGTACCCCCAGTGTGCTGCCGGCGTCGGTGGCCCCTGACCCCGTGAGAGAGCTGTCTAACTCCCCCGAGGCAGAAACATGTTCTCAAGGGGCCTTTCCAGAGGACTTACCTCCCGCGACAGATCGCCCAGCAGAACTGAGTCGCCTCCTTCATTGCGGCTTTATTAATGACTCATTTTGTGCTCTGAAGTCTGTTGTTTTATATTTTTAAAACATTTTACTTATTTATTTACCTACGTTGTGCTTAGTTTTCCTCTATGGAGACATGATGGTATCAGACGTGATTACCAGGTGAGGGGGGCTGATGTGTGTTTCAGCGGCCCCGAAACCTGAGCTTTCTGACGAGTGTGGTCCTTCGAAGAACTTATCTCAGGAAGCTTGCCTTTGCTTCTAACGAGGCTGTCATGTTCAAGATGGGACTGGCAGGGCCCTTCTGGATCGGCTGCGATGCTGACTCCAGCATCTAGTTCCTCCGTCTGGTTTCATCCTCCAGCGACATCTCCCGAGTGCCCATCGCTCCAGCCACGGAACGACTTGCTATTTCTTGAACTCAGCCTGCGTTTTCACATCTCTAGGACCTAGTTATTCTTACTCAGTTTAGAATGCTCCTTGCTTTCCTTTCTTTGCTTATTGATTCTGTTGATCCCCCAACTGTCAGTTAAAATGTTACTCAAGTCACAATAATGGCTTTCTCTCTTGTCATACATTGTGGTATTTCATCTCACCCACTTCTGTGGGTATTAAACATGTTTTATTGAATAAATACTGCCTTAAAATGTAAGTTTCCTGATGGCAGGGACCATAGAAACCATCTGTCCCCCCTGCAGCTCCTGACACGGTAAGAAGTCAATAGTTCTCTATAAAGAGCTCCAAAAGGGATGACATGACATGAGGAAGCCACGGCAATCCACCCGGTCTGATCACGTGCCGTGACTGCCAGAGCGAGGACCCATGGATTTTTAGCTATTTCATATCTAAAATCATCTACCTCAAAGGATAAAGATTCTGCGATCCTTAGGAATAACAAGATGCGTATCCGAGCACCAGCAGCTGGAACTAAGTACGTCCTACTTTGATAGTAGTGAAATGACTTCAGAACTACTTCAGAGTTGACAGCATTCTTTTTCTTTGTTAAAAGCCTGATTTTCTAGAAGTGTCCTGTGTGTGACATTCATGCTCGGTGTCTTTTTAAAGGTTTTGAGTTCTTGAGATAGAGAGTAGTGCTACAAATTCCAGCACCGTCTCACAATATAAGGACAGATGACCTCAGGTTTCTCTACGTTAGCGAGTCTCTGTGGCTTCAGATGTTTGACCGCCTAAAGGAGGAATTGGATTTGATGAGTCCACTGACTAAAGTAGCTCTGAAAAATGCAATACGGTTGGAAATTTATGCTTCAGTTGGAATGGGGTATGTCCCCACCGTCCCTCGTGGGGTTTTTCATTGTGGTATTTGGTCTTTTCGTTTTTTGTGGTTTGTCTCTCAGGAATGTTTCATAAGTGCATTTTCATTCTCCTATTTCTCTTCCCCAAATCCAAAGCGGTCTTGAGTCACACTTGGTGGCTCTGATTTCCAGCTGTCTCCCTGCCACAGAACGTGGAGCCCTGCTGGTGTGCCATGGAGGAGAATCCCCCTGAACACCATGGTCCCCTCTGTCATGACCTTCCGGACATTCTGCCCAGTGCTTGACATGTGCTGTTCTGACTGGTTCCCCCACCTGTTGTCACCATAAGGAAAATCGCCCTTCCTTTACTGGCAAGTTTCGATCTCTCTCCACCTGTCCCAGGGTTGATTCAAGATCTGCTTCTTCCAGCAGCGCTTCTCTGATAAATTCCGGCCCATTGGATCAGCTCTTTATTTCATATTTCTGAAAAGTTATACATTCAGTTTAGGATCTCTATTTTTCAGTTTCTTTTGTTAAATCGTTCTGAAGCTATTTTGTCTTATTTGTTTGAAGATATACTACATCGGGTAAAGAAGTGAATTAAGATATGATTCCTTGTGTCCCACCCCACCTGTCATGCTGAAGTAAAAGTAACAAATCTTTGGGGTTCAGGATCATGGATAAGGAGGGGCTAGAGGTTGACACTGAGTAAAGAAAGAGGTGACCCCATGGAGGGCGAGCTTCCCCCAGATTTATGAAGGATGGTTGTGGCGGAAAATTCTGAGTGTCACAGACCTGTGTAGCACTCCATCACAGCGCCCCAGGAGTTAATAGGACCACTGGCAAGGACATGTAGAAACCAGGGTGGCCAGACACTGTGAGTGGCGGCCTTGGGGCCCAGAGTAGATCTCAGCTTGGGCTGATTTAATTTGATTCAGAGACAGAAAAAAAAACCGAAAACAAAGTGACTTGCTTCTGAGTATAGTGGAATACTTATTCATATGTGCTACACGTAAAGGCCTTGAAGACGAGAACCATAGTTCTTCATCGTATCTGGACTCCAGTGACTATAAACGGATGGACTGACTCACTGGCTTGCATCTCTTTGTGGGAACTAAGGCACCAGTATCTGTGTATAAATTGCTGCCAGCACAGATCACTGATTGGTGATTAGAAAACATAGTGGGAAAAAGGGAGGGTGTACTTTGCAAATCATAGTTTTTTTTCTGACCATCATGCCAAACCCCAAACCGCAGTTGGATTTTCACCATACTTGGTCTCTTCTAAATGAGCACACGCAGGGGGCTGCTTCAGTTGTCCTGAAGTCAGATATCCATCAACGAATGTTTATTTAGCTTCTAAAAGTTACAGAGATTGGTCTAGATTTCTTCATGGAGCTTTCATTCTACCAGAGCAAAGAGACCAATAAGAAAAACAAAACAAAACCAAACAGGACAAGCAAACCCACTCCCAAACATAGCAGCTAAGTAAATGATACGGGGTGTTATAAGATACCATGGAGGGCCCGTTTGGGGCTGGGAATGCCATGGTTTGTATGAAAGATGCCATCTGAGACAGCCTCGGAGGAATTGGGGAGTCAGGCCTTTGCATTTCGTGGGGGAAGAGTGCTCAGAATGACAGAAAAGCCAGGGCAAAGGCTGGAGGTGAGAACATGTTTGGAATGTTCCAGAAATACCAGAGAGGCCAGGGTGGCTGACACGGAGTAAGAAGGAGTGAGAGTGGTGGGCAGGAGTCGGGAGGCCAATCATGTCACACCTGTCAGCCGTTGTGAGGACTTCGGCTTTCTTCTGAGAGACATGGGGACCTACTGCAGAGACTTGAACAGACAGGTGGCATGATCTGAACAATGTTTAAGAGGACCAGTCTGGCCGCTGTGTCGAGACTAGGCTGGTGGTGGGGTGAGGTCAGGCAGGAAGTAAGGGTGGTACCCAAAGACCAGCTGGGAACCTACTGCAATAAATCCGGGCTGGAGGTGGCGGTGATTTGGACTGTGGTGGTAATGGTGAAGAGTGTGATAAATTCTAAGTTTCTGGATATATTTTAAAAATAGAGTGTCTTGCCAACGGGTTTCAGCCCTGGACAAGTTCACTATGGATTCAGTGAGACGAAGGAATGACAATGGAACATTCTTGGGGTGAAAGGATTTATCCCCAACTTTATTCCCACGGTGACAGGTCAATCTAGAATCCCGTCCACTCAGAGCGAGTCTGCAGGCAGCAAGCTGGTCTCTGCCCTGGGCCTCTCTGCCCCTGCAGCCGTCCCAGTCTCTGTCCTCGGTGCCGCCACCACTCCAGCCTCAGCTCTCCTGCAGCCCAGAGCACTGGATGGAGCTCTTTCTATAGAGTCAATAACAACTCTGCCCGCACATGTGTAATAAGCAAGCCGACCAGGGCCAGGTGAGAATCCTGGCCACAGGAAGCTTCGCTTTCTCCACATAGAGTCAATAGCATTTTCTGCCAGAATAGGTGTGGTATGTGCAAGAGAGGGGTCAGGATGGGTCTAATTTATGGACTGAATAACCAGAAGGACGGCGTTGTCTTCACCTGAGATGAAGGAGTCTGTGGGGGGAGCGAGTTTTCTGTGGGTGGGTGGGTGAGTGGGGCTAAGCTGGAATTTCAGCAGCAGAGATTTGGATGTGTGATGTTTTCTATGTTCTGCTAATTCCAGAGAGTTATGTGGTACTTGTTTGCCAATATTTGTGTAAACTTTGTGAAGAACCATGAAATCCTAAATGCCTGTCACATTTTGAGCCCTTTAGGCAGCCTCTGCGAGTTCTGCATAGACAGAGTGGAATGGGGATGCCCCCCCCACCCCAAGTCATTGGGGTCTCTGGGTTAGCGTCTGAGATTCCCAGGTGCCAGAACTTGGCTAGGAGAGCAGTCCTCATTGGGTCCTAACCCTCCCATGTTCTCTCTCCTGTGTGGAAATTTGATGCAAGAGAGAAGGGAGGGAGAGATGGAGCAGCAGAGAAAAAGAAGCAGAGGAGGAGAGAGAAGTTTGTTCCTGAAGATGGCAGAGTCAGCCAGAAGGAGAACCAGAGCTGCCTGCTTCTGAAGGAGAGATGCAGGGGCAGGCCACCAGGGTTGTTTTAGGGTCTCAGACAAGCAGGGAACTTTATTTGTTCCGATTTACTTTTGGGTTCCTCATGGCGTCTTGCTCTGCAATGCTGCAGATACTGTCCTGCCTTCCTTTTAAAACGGAACATGGACAAGTAACCTGAGATGTAGCTATTTGCAAGGGGGAAAACGGCTAAATGATATAGTATGATATGGTGACTTAGGATATGTGGGGATGACCTGGGAAGTTAATCAGAGATGGTAGAGAGAGTTTAAGCTTTGCTTTCTGAAAAAACAAGTATGATTCACAACTATAAGAATTATAAAGAAATACAACTGATTAATTATTTCTAAGTACCTCATCCACAAATACTTATTCAATACCATATGAGGTACTGTCGTAAGTCCTGGGGAGAAGCCAGACACGGCCCTGTCACATGCATCTTGATGTGTCTTTGTGTCTTTATGTCTCTGAATTAGTTTCTCTTGTCTCTTTTACTCCCAGAGTCCACAGGTCTCCATCTTCCCTTCTCCCTACCCCTTTTTTCTTTTTTTTCTGGTTTCCTCACCTAGGTAACTTTTCCCCCCTGAACCTGTTTACTTTTCCTATCTTCAGCTCTAGGTCTCTCTAATTGCCTTCATCTATGAGTAAATCTCTTTAGGACTTAACTAGAAGGAGGTGCCTATATAGTTCCTCTGAATAGACACAACAATAAATATTTGTAAACTGAACAAATGAATTTATGTTCTCTCCTGAACTTCCTTGGAAGGGATGAAGTTAGTCGTGACAGAGACAAAGTAGAGCCCACCTAAGAAAGCTAAGCTTAGGTGATCATGAAACTTACTGCTCAAAGACCGGCAATGGCTACCATCAGACCTTGTCATGGCCTCTTGTAGAAGTGTTGGTGTCTTTCTTCCTCTATACAGGAATTGTGGTTTTCTTCAGGGTAGAGATAAATCTTACTCATCTCTGTATTTGTTTTTCCACGTGCCTTGCATGCGATAGACACATAGTAAACGACCCCAGAGTATAATTCGAAAGGAGTGGGGTGAGTTGCTCATGTAAAGCATCACATAGTTGTAGGTTTGGAAGTTAGTTTCAGTGCTCCAGGAGCAGCTTCCAGAAAGGAAAACATCCTTTTATCTTCTAAAGTTTTCGGCAGCTGAGGATACTCAAGGAGGAAACCCTGATTAAGTCTCAGGAAGCTGAAAAGGAAGATAAGACACAAAATAACGTAATGAGTCCGGATGGGTGGGCCTGATGTTAAAGACTTCTGATGTCATGACCAACCTGTTGCATAAACTCCCCTTTTGAATAACATCCTTTTTCTTCCCAATCTTTATCCACTTCAAAACATTTTACCTGGATTCCTCTCTCTCACACCAACTGCGGGATCTTGTGATGCTTTTTGAGAGTTTGTAGAAGAATTTACTCCCTGGATTTCCCAAAACCGTTTTTGAGATGTTCTCTCACAGCATCAGGAGACTCACAGGGCTCTGGACAGCATTCCCATCGCCAAATGGCAAATTTATACCCGGTCATATTCTTTGCTTTTTTTTTTTTCTCAGAGGGGAAAGGTGGAAATAATGCAAGAAGCCTACAGTTAGAAAATAAAATAAAAACTCAAACCCTTACATACTTCCCAACCCAGCCTTCCTCAGCAAGAGAGCACATTTGCTTGGCATGATGAACACCCAGCTTCCTGGTCATCTGAGAGCTGCCGTTTCTGTGCTTACAGTGTCTGCGATTGTCCATTCCTGAGAGCTTTGCAAGAGTGTGGGAATACACAGCAGAGCTCTTTGAGAGTTGTTTCTAGGTATTTTTAAGACAAGGGTGAAAAACAAGAAAGAATTAGCAGACTAGACGATTAGGGTTGGGAGGGGCATCCTGAATTAGCAGGGAGGTGTCTCTAGTCTTTATTTCTTCATGTGCCTAGAAATAGGGATCATTGATTCATTCAACAAACATTACTGAGCTCCCACCCTATTGCCAGGGACGGCTCTGGGCACTAGAGGTGCATCAATGAACAAAACAGAAAAAAAATTCCTTGCCCTCATGGAACTTACACTCTAGTGGGGGAATCCCTCCTGTCATTCTTTTTTTCCCTTGGAAGCAAGAGATAGTCTTGTGAGACAAACCCGAGGAAGAGAAGAGAGTCCCATCTCTGCCCCTGGTCTTGTCAACCTTTCCTCTCTATGCCAGTGTCCAAGAGCCCCATGGTTTTCCTAGAGACAGACTCCTCGTGTAGGGAAAGAAAGAGCTGGGAAAGTCAGTCCCAGAGTTGCAGTTTCATAAAAGGATGTGGAAGGAGCAGGACTGACTCTCGGAGGGATGGACCTGGGTCATCCTTCTTGCCAGAGCAGGAAGAGGACGCTGTCCCCTTGTTCTGCTGGGCAGTAGGTTCAACACCTGAGGCTTGTCCTTAGTTTCTTTCTTGTTTTCACCTCCACGTCCAGTCACCAGTCAAGTCTGTGGACACTGCACCCCACATCTGTCTCCGTCCCCCATCCCGCCCTCACCAGCAGCCTGCGTTCTCACCTACACTACTGCGGTAACCTCCTCCTCTCTCCTCTCAGTTTATCCTCTGCAGCGGTGTCACATTTGCCATCCAAGAACCAGCTTTAGTCAGGCTACTTCCTTGCCTTTCAAAAACTCCACTGGTTCCCTACTTTATAGATACCCTCACGCTCTCGCAGCTCTGCCCTAAACATCTTAATTTTTTTTTTATCTCCAACTCTTACATTTTATTTTTTCCTAGATTCCTGCCTGAGGAGATGGGCTACCTTTCCTGGCATTTGTCTCATGCTTTCTAACAGCTAAACCTTTGTCCCCACCCTTCCTGCCTCCTGGAGTTCCCCGCTCACACAGATGCCGTTTGAAATGCTCCACATTGATTAAGATGAAGTTCCAGCGTCCCTTCCTTCCTGAAGTCTTTTCTGACCCCTTTGTTTCTCTTCCATGGTGGCTGTCACCATTTGCCTTTTTTTCTCCTCCCCTCGCTAGTCATCAGGTCCTTCAGGCAGGGTTCCTGACTGCCACCTTCTTTATGACCTTCTTATTTGCTTTGTATATGTCAGGTGCATTCAAATATCTGCTGGATGTGGAATCATGGGTATTTGAAGCACATGGTGGGGTGGTGAGGCGGGGGCAGTACATTTTTGGCATGGGCCAGGTGGGCTGGAGGGATGTGTATTTTCTGTCAGGAGGGCTTTAGTGGTCACTTTTGTTGGGCTTGGGGTCAACCACATCTGAAATATTTCCAATGGGAAATGAGGAAAAGAGGTCTGTGCCCATGGAGATAAGGGCACAATCCTTTGCTGCAATCCTGATATACAAAGGAACTGGAAAATAATGACCACTGAGTAATGTCACCTAACATTTTCCCTGGACTTTGCCAAAAGAAGAGCGAAGAGAGGGAACTTATGCTTTAGAGAGTGTCCGGAGTGTGCAGTGCACACACCGTGCTTGGTTCCTCGCATGCCGTGATAATAACAGAGACACTTGTTGAGTGAGTAGTACATCATAAATAGGTGCTATTATGAGGAAATTGAGGAACAGAGAGGGTAAGTGACTTGTCCAAAGTCACACAGTTAGCTAAGGAACCATACTGAACACAGGGAGTCTGGTGCCAAAGTGCACCTCTTAATTCCACTGCTGGGCTGAATTTAAATCAATCATTGCAACCACCCAGAAGGCAGGTAGTATTGCCTTCATTTTACAGGTGAGAAAATAGGAGTCTTCTAGAGGTTAAGCAATGTTCTCATGGATGTACATGCAGTAAATGATTGACCTGAGATTCCAGTTTGATTTTACCAAGTGCCACAAAAGCACTTGTGAGGTTCTATTTTTCTCACAGTGTAGTCAGCAAAGAATCATTAACCTCTTTCAAGAAGAGTCATAAAGACTGGAAGAAATAGTTCTGGCTGATGTCCAGTAAACAGTTGTCTAGAATTAGGCAAAATTTCTTTCAGAAGAACTCCTTGTGTCCTCTTCTTTTGTGCTTATTATAGTGACAATGATTCACGCGCAATGGACTTCCTGGAAATGAGTGTCCAGTTTGGGGTTAATGGCTTGACACGCACAAATGGGTCAGTGAGTGGCCTCATTGGCTATGAATTTCCAGGAAATACCCTGAGAGTTGATCATAGCTGCTCAGAAAAGAATGTTCCCTTTCCCAGGTTTTTACACATGTCCCCAGAGGACTTCAGAGAGTGGACTGGATTCATTTATCAACTGGGAAATGCTCGGTACCTTGTGCTCCATCACGCGCTTATCTCCGGGTCCCGTGTCCGGAGGAGCTGGGTCTCTACCGGCGGCAGCGCGAACAGCGGGAATGTCGTCTCCGTGCAGAAATGTCCATTCCTCATCGTATAACAACTAATGGAATGGCCTCTCTTATTCGTTCAGGACCTTGGAATTGATCCTTAAACTTAGGTTCCGGCCTATTGGGAAGGCTTAAGTGTGGTTCTGATCACAAACGGTAGATGGAGCCGCTGCCCTCGCAGCCGCCCTCTGATTCCCAGGGTTCTGGGAGGGCCTGGGGCAAAGAAAACGGACCCGATTCTCAACTGCCTTCGACACTAAGAGCTAAAATAGAGTTACTGTGTAGTCCAGGACATGTTCCCTAGGTCTATTTTGATGAAATAATGTGTCTTTGAGGGCCAAATGGAACAACCAATGGCGACCGTGCTGGCAGGCAGCCTTCTGAAGGTACACGAGGTCCATCTTTCGGAGATGCCGTGATCAGTGCGACACGGGCAGGGACACATTTAAAGACAGTATTGTATCTAGGAGTTGGGCTGGCTGAAGACGTTGGATCAAAATATTTTTGCAATATTGAAAGGTAGGTAAGGAAATCTATAAAGTACAAAGTGTGGCTGGCTTGTGTGGTTACTTTAAAAATGAACGTCCAAAGAACAGCTCCATTCCGTGAAATGAATTACTCCACTCTGTGCATGTTCTCAACTGGAGGGGGCCTCCCTTCCTCTCCCTTTGGAGCCTTGAAGGCCTTCAGGCCTGTGAGGTTGGAGTTGGTGGGAAAATATGTTTGAGGTACATTTGGCGTGTCTTCTGTGTCACAGACTTCAGAGGTGGACAGAGAGTGGGCAGGCTATAGAAGTATTTGGGGAGCGAGTTCTAAGATAATCATACTCATTTTATTCCCTTTCTTGCCATCTCACCTCAGGCTTCTTAACCAAGGGGCTCTGAGATGTCAGAAGATGTAGATTCGAGATTTAAAATGATAGCAGTAGATAATCCTTTAGTCTCTGTGGGTAAAATTGCAATATTTCCAGAATCTCTCGCCTGGCCTTAGTGCATCTCCATATCCATAGGGGTGGAGAGGAGAAGCCCATCTCCGTCACAGCTGGGGTGAGGAGGGAGTGCCCTCGGACCAGAGAGCTTTGATGGGGCCTTGGCAGGCGGTCGCGAGAGACACAGGCAAGCAGGAGTAGACCACTGCTTGTAAGCAATAACTAGTTTCCCTCACTTTATTTCTCCCTCTGACTGATTTCAGCTTCAAAGATTTGTTTTGGCTTGGGAACATATTTTCCTCCTGGAGTACAGTCTCTTAGCCTTTTTGAGGACATTTTCCTAAAAGGTACAGAACTCTGGTGCTGGCAAAGGGCTAAGAAAGGATTTGAGGTTGAAGGTTACGCTTGAGATAGAGAGGCTGGTGTTTTCATGTAACACCCTGGGGACATTCCCTGGGTGTCAAGGACATGATTTTGTGTGACCGGTTATAGCATGAAATTTGGAGCTAAGGGATCTGGACTTAAAACATGACGTGATTAGGACCTTCCTTTTAGAATCCGCGATTTCTCCTTTATCTCTGCACATATAAAGAAGGTCTCAGAAATTCTTTCCAAGGTCCCATGATAGAAAGCTCTGGACACTAAAATTAAAAAATATATATACTTGATCCTTTATAGCACAGAAGGTACACTTATCAGGTCCTGTAATCCCCAACGAAGCCGCCTTTATGGTCTGGTGGGAGATCACTGATTGGACCTTGGGTTGGGAGCTCCTGGTCTGCTGCAGGGTCCCCCTTTCCTCTGTGGTTCCTGCTGTTGCCTCTGGAGACCCCACCTGGCTGTGGTTGATGTGCCAGTTAGGTCCTCCAAGAAGTAGGTGCGTAAGATGGAGTTAGGAGTGCAAGAGGTTTAGTGGGAGTAATGCCCATAAAAGTTAAAAGGGAGAAGAAGCAGGGTTGGCAGGGACAGCCTCAGGTGGCTATTTGGCTATAAAGATCTGACCATCTCAGCCAACCCAGCTTGGGAGCTCTCAAGTAGAGGTTGCTGTCAAGGCAGTTCCATATAAGGCAGAAATGGCCATGTCCCAGTCCCCCTGCTATGCTGTGCCATTGGCTGACAGCCCCTGGGGATGAGCATGGCCAAGGCTCAAAAGCCTAGGTGACGCCTGGAGTTGCCAACGCCTGTAAGCTGTCCTCTCGCTGCACTCCTTGCAGTTGCTGGCAGGAGATCCGATCAGCATGCCTCCATGGCTGCCACAGCTGCCACAGTTGTCAGGAGGTCCTCTTGCTGTTTTCTGCCCCACCTTTTCATCATTGGGTCTACCCAGTGTCTTTATCACAATGTGTGGTGAAGACATCAGATAATGAGTCCAGAGATTCAGGTACTACTTTGCTAAAAAACTTGGGGCGAGAGAGTATTAGTGCACCTGTCTTCTGAAATCTCTAAGATCCCTCCCAGCTCTGACACTTCCAAGTTTATGATCTGTTGTGGCGTCGCCAGGACTCAGCCTAACATGCCTGTGTTTCTCTCTTGTGGGAGGTGTGGCTTTTCCTCCATGGCCTGGGGGTCGAGAAAGTGATGGCTTCGTGGCCTTCTAGTGCTCTGTGGGCTCACTCACTGTTGGTCCTTTTCGGTTGTATTGATCCATGACGTAGAGTTTCTTCACCTACGTCCCTGTGTTTACTTCTTCTAGTTTAGGGACTGAGCACCCATCATGTTGTAGGCGCTGGACTAGATCTGAGGGTACATCGATGAGAAAGGTGCAGCCCTTGAACTCGTGGAGTCCAGTGGACATGCAATTGCCACGAGCATGTAGAGGCGTTAGTGCTGCGGAGTGCGGCAGGATCACTGTCTAGTGGTTCTGCTAAGCCCTGGGGCCTTGTGGTTGTGAAGGGAAGGTGTCCAAAGACAAAACTGAAGTTGAGTCCTCATGGAGGCCCAGGAGTTCCTCAGACAAAGGGTAGGAAGAGGTGTCACTAAAGGAGCAGGTGAGGAGAGGCCATTCTGCGTAGAAGACCCGCAGGTGCAAAGGTTCAATGCGGAGAGATGAGAAACCGTAATTACTTAGCGTATGTAAAGTGCAGTGAGAAGAAAGGGGAAGTCAGAAGGTGTGATGCAGAGCTGCTAGAGAGCCTATCCCGAGGGTAACGGGGCAGCCACAGAATGGCTGAAAGCGGCAACAGCAAAGACTTGGCTTCCTTCCTCACACTTGCTTCTGCACTGGGGGTTGCAGGAAGAAAGTTACCACAGCCTCAGCCCAGCGCTGCTCTCGCGCCCCAGATCTTCAGAAGACAGGTGGGTGTTGCTGGTGAACGCAGTCGGGAGGCAGGGGTATGTGAGTGTAAGTTTGCCTGTCTCAGCACCATTGTGAGGTGTGTTTCCCCCAGGTGGCAGTTACAGGTGTGACCGCACATCAGCGTCGTGCACGGCAGTTGAGGCTCAGCACGTTGTAATGGCAAGTGCACTGGCTGGAAGCCGAGGCCTCGGGCCTCATTCAGCTGCTCCACTGCCTGCCTGGAGTGATACCTGGTGAGCGGAAATGACTTTCAGTCGACGCAGTGCCCTTCCTGCATCAGACTAAGGTCCGCGATTTCATAAAGTGCCCTGCACAGAACCATACCATATTTTACTGCACTTCATTTTATTTGCTTCATGGATATTGCATTTTTTACAAATCGATGGTTCGTGGCAACCGTGAGGCAAGCAAGTCTAACAATACCATTTTTCCAACACCATTTGCTCGCTTCCCGTTTCTGTGTCACATTTCAGTAATTCTCACAATATTCCAAACTTTTTCATCCTTATTACATTTGCTTTGATGATCTGTGATCATTGATCATGATTCTCTGGAAGCCCAGATGATGGTTAGCAATTTTTAGCAATAAAAGATTTTTAAATTAAGGTATACACATTTAAAGACATAATGCTATTGAACACTGAGTAGACTACATCACAGTGTAAACAAATTATGTATCTACTGGGAAATCAAAACATTCACTTGACTCACTTTATCGTGATACTCGCCTTATTGCAGGGGTGTGGAACGGAGCCCTCAAGCCCCCCAGGAACGCCTGTGCAGGCAGCGATTCTGGGACTGCGCTCTCTTAACCAACACCACCTGGGAACTTGCTAGAAATGCAAATTACCCAACTCCACTCCAAACTTACTGAATCGGAAACTCTGGGGGTAGGAACTAGAAATCTTATTTTAATGAGCCCTCCAGGCCTTTCTGGTGAGCTAAGTTTGATCACCCCACAAGTGGGATAAACTTCAATACAAATTTGCTGCACCGAAATGGGAAAACAGAAGCTCGTCTCCGTTGCTTTCCTTGCTGCACCTTCGCAGAAGCACCAGGAGAGGGCGCCCACAGACCTGCCTTTCGCCCTGCCTTGTGGCGGAGCCCAAAGAGACGGTAAACACCGGAAACCGGAAAGTTTCATCTGTTGCAGAAGTGAATTACATGTATATGAAAAAGGACTTCAAAAGGCTGTGGTGTCGAAGTGGCAGTTAAAGAGAGGGCAACGCTCGGAGTCGCGGCTGTAGAGGGCAGCGGTGACTGCTTGGATCAGCACCCCAAATTCCGGAAGCATCTTGGGCTGAATTATTTCTTTGTAGCATTTCTTCGAGCCCCTTTCCTTTGATAGACTCGAGCCTTACGACTTTTCTTTGTTCTTTTTTTTCCCCCCACATGTCAGTTTTAGAGCCGACGGGCTCCTGGCGTCAAGGGCATTAGATCTGCGTGCTGCGCCAGCCATCTGGGTTCCGCCTTGCTCTGCAGCGCTTTGCAAGGTTCACACCCAAGGGTGAGCAGGGAATACCTCCCCTCTCCCACTTCCTCATTCAGACCCTGCCACCTTTAATTTAGTCCGCAGACCACCCTTTTCATCTCTCGTGCTGCGTTTGTGTCTCCGCCTGCATCTTTCTCCTTTACTCCAGCTTTCTGGAGCCCCTCGCTGTTGAGTCATGAACAGGCTGAGCTCCCGCGCTGCAGGGTTTTGCGGAGAGGTAGTTGGTGGGTCCAGCACTAAACACAGTCCTGAACCGTGGGGCGGGGATGGAGGCAAGAATGACAAATCTCTCTACTTCTCCTTTTCTCTTTCCTTGGTACTTGCATATCCACCCTTTTGAGTCACACTTATATCAGACAATCTTGAGGATGGGGTGATGGGCACAGGATGACCTGGGGTTTTGCATTTGTCTTAGCTATTCCCCAAAACGAAATATTTATCTCCAGAAAATAGTTAACATATCAAGGGACTTATCGTTGGTGTTTGCGCTACTAAACAGTTTAGAAACCTTTCTGCAATCGTGTTCTGTAAATTTCATCCCAATACAACTTCATTTGCATTGTCCAAATAGGATAGTTCAAAATAATGCAGCTTTATTCGTTTTTTTTTAAAGATAATTTGTAAGAGCAGTTTTAGGTTTATAACAAACTGAGAGGAAGATACAGAGATTTCCCTGTGCCCTCTCCCCCCACACATGCATAGCCTCCCCATTATCAACACCACTCACCAGAATGGTACATTTTTTATTAAGGATAAACCTACCTTGACATTGCCCCCAAGTTCATGGCTAACCTTAAAGTTCACACTTGGTGTTATATATTCTGTGAGTTTGGACAGATGTGTGATGACACAGACCCACCATTACAGTGTCATACGGAATAGCCCCACTGTCCTAAGAATCCCCTGGGCGCTGCTCATTCATCTCTCTCCTCCCCCATACCTGGCAACCACTGATCGTTTCATGGTACATAGTTTCACCTTTTCCGGAATGTCCTCCAGTTGGAATCATACGCTATGTAGCATTTTCAAATTGGCTTCTTTCACTTAGCAATATACATTTAAGGTTTCTCCATGCCTTTGCTTCAGTCGTTTCTAAATGTTCAACGCATCTCCTACATTTGACGGGAGCAGGAAAGGGGATTGTGTAGGGATCTGTATTTGGGAAACAAATGCCCATGGATGTAAGAGAGACTTATTTTCTAATTTTAAGACTAGAGAGAGGCACTGTTTCTCACTTTACACTGAGGTAGTTATATACCTATTCTAAACAACAAATTCAGAGGGGAAATGCTCACCTGCTCTCGTGAGTGGAGGAGGGATAGGAAGAGGAAGGTGAAATCTCTTAAAGCCGGGTTTCTGATGACAGAGCCAGTGCAGTGAACTCCTAAGATGTTTGCTCCTTAGGTCCAGCTTGTCTCCAGTTTGCAGTGAATATGTATTTAAATAATGGTGTGTAACTGCAGCGTTGTTATCCACAGCTGGCTTTGATTTGTGCCTGTGATATAAGTGAGACTTTTTGTTTATTTGTGTTTTGATTTTGCCAGTCCCTGACAAAGATTCTTTCCTTGACCAAACTCTTTTTTTTGTTTTGTTTTGTTTTCTTCTTCTTCTTCTTTTTTTTTTCTTCTTTTTTCTTTCCTTGACCAAACTCTTATCAGGCTTTTCTGAGCTCTTTTTTCAACTAGGCCTCAACTCTTGGAGTTCCCTGTTTTTCTCTGCATTGCCCAATTTTAACAAGAGTCCTGAGTCAGCTTAACCAGAATCCCCACCCTCAATATCTAATCGCCCTCGACATCTACCCAACTTCCTCATTCTTCACCATCCCCCTGGTGGTGTCTCATCCCCCTGGCCTGCCTTCAGCAAGAATCTTATTAGGTGGGTGTAGCAGAATCCCCACCTTACCCCTGTTTCTTCTTAGTAATATTCCATCCACCGACCTTCACCCTGCCCCTGGGCTATAAATTCTTGTTTTCCTTGTATTTGTAGTTAAGCCCAATCTCTGTGGAACCCCACTGCAGTGGTCCCTACCCTATGTGACGGTCCCCATTGAGTAAAGTCTGCCTTATCATTTTCTAACAGTGCCAGGAATCATTTTTTTTTTCTTTAACATCCCTCTTAAGGGACTAAAATTCTGAAGCTGCTCTGCCATTTTCTGGTTAACAGGGAATGTGCTCTTGAAAACCCATTCTATTTTCATTTCCAAAAACTGAAGATTATGATACTTTCTTTCCACTTTATGCCAATTAACCATTTACTGCTGCAGCCCCAGAAGAGAGCCTGTCACATAGTGGGAGTGCAAGAAACATTTGCTAAATAAATAATCCTAAAGCCCGTGTTCTTCCTACATAGCGACTTCCTTTTGCATCTTGATCCTCACGTGGCACCACTCTTTCTGGGTAGGGGCAGGGACCCTTGCCATCCACTAAGTGCCCAGGGGTTAAACTTCCTCTTGGGAATCGGGAGGTTGTGCAGCTTGCCCAAGACCCAGATGGCTTGTCCTGTTCTCTGTCATGTCTTCCTCACGTCTGGAACCCTGAGTACCCTGGCTGGTCCATTCCCAGCTCCTGTCCCTGCCTGACCCATCACAGGCTGTATGCTGGGGGTCTCCTTGCTCCTGGCAGCAGGGGAGCAAGCCTGCCACGGACTAGGTGGGCCTGAGAGGAGAGCGAGATGAAGTTCGCTCACAGGCCAGGGATGGGACGCTTACTGGGCATGGCAGCTCCCGAAACCCAGTTGCCGGCATACTTAAGCATCTTAGGTGTGGACTTTGCATGCTCCTGGGGCTCTCACTTAGATTACTTTAGAATTTCTTTAAACCATTGCATTTCAAGTGTCCCATGCTCTGTGGCACAAATATCTGGGTCTGGAGTGGGCCGGCTTGGGTCTAGGACTGTGCCGGGGACTCAGGGTAACATGGTCCTTCACCGTTTTCTGCTTCAGCCCAGCACCAGCACCGGGCCTCCACCTGACCCCGTGTTTCAGCCAGGTCTGAAATCCTGAGGACATCTTTCTTTACTGCACAAAGTCAGCCTCTGTTGGTCTCCTTTGACTTTATAAGACACTGAGACCTGGTTTTAGGAGCTAGATTCTTGCCTCACTTTCTGCGTCCAAGCTCTGCTTATAATCCTGTTTTGGCAACTGGGTCCTGGTCTTGTCTCCCTCAGGGCCTGTGCTCCACACTCCTCCCTGCTCACGATCCGCAGGCCTTCAGTACTTTTTTGGTCAATTTTTCTTGCCCACCTCATGGCCAAATTTTCTGGGAGCAGAGTCTTGCTCCTGAATGCTGGGTGCCGCTCTGAGCGCCCCCTGCTGGATGCTCCTGATACAAATTGCTGCCCTGCTCACCTGGGCCTCTGGCGGTGCTTGTTTGCCCGCCTCCCCTGTTGGGTGCCGCTGGGTGTCAGGACACTGACATTCCATGTTCATGTTTCCTCCTAGGGCTGACCCACCCGAAGAGGTCTGTGTGCCGACAGGTCCCTGCTGTGCTGGGTTTGGGCCTTTACTCCAGTCTTGGCCCCTCCAACCTTCTTTCCATAACCTGTAGGATGACTTTGTAAAGACGAACATTTCATCCTGTCACCATTTGGATTAAAACTCTCTGAAGGCTCCTCATTGCCTTTGGAATAAAGTTCAAGTTCCAGGTGGTAGCAGCCTCTCACCAGACTGTAGCGTGGTGCCATCCTGTGTAATGGTCACAAGCACAGACCCGAATTTCAGTCTGTCTGCATTCGCATCCTGCCTCCCTTACATACTAGCTGTGCGACTTCACTCTCGACTCAGCTTCTTTTTCTGTAAAATAGGGATAAAATACGTATTCACTGAGGTGTCATGAGGATTCAGTGAATTATATTGAAAGCATTTAGAATAGAATTTGATACATAGTAACATTACATAAGGCTTAACTATAATTACTCAAGATTGAGTCTAGCTATCCACTTTTACAGTCTATTCCATCCTGATTACATCATCAGTATTTTCCTTGAATATATCCTATTTTGTATTTACATCTATGTACGTGCTGTTCCCATGCATAAAATACTTTTCCCATTTCTTCACCTAGTCTAACTTCTACTTGTCTTTCAAAACACAGTAGGATTTCACCTCAGGAGAAGCCTTCTGAAGCCTTCCTTTTCCTTCCGCATGATTTAGAGGAATCCACCACAGTGACCCAGCCACACCTACATCATACTGATCATGCTGTCTTTTATTTTTATTTTTTAAATTAAGGTATTTTTGATATACACTCTTATGAAGGTTTCACATGAAAAAACAATGTGGTTACTACATTTACCCATATTATCAAGTCCCCACACATACCCCAATTCAGTCACTATCCATCAGTGTAGTAAGATGCCACAGATTCACTGTTTGCCTTCTCTGTGCTACACTGTTTTCCCCGTGACCCCCCACACCATGTGTACTAACCATAATACCCCACAATCCCCTTCTCCCACCCTCCCACCCACCCTCCCACACCCCTCCCCTTTGGTAACCACTAGTTCCTTCTTGGAGTCTGTGAGTCTGCTGCTATTTTGTTCCTTCAGTTTTGCTGCACTGTTATACTCCACAAATGAGGGAAATCATTTGGCACTTGTCTTTCTCTGCCTGGCTTATTTCACTGAGTATAATATCCTCCAGCTCCATCCATGTTGTTGCAAATGGCAGGATTTGTTTCCTTCTTATGGTTGAATAATATTCCATCGTGTATATGTACCACATCTTCTTTATCCATTCATCTACTGATGGACACTTAGGTTGCTTCCATTTCTTGGCTATTGTAAATAGTGCTGCAATAAACATAGGGGTGTATATGTCTTTTTGAATTTGAGAAGTTGTATTCTTTGGGTAAATTCCAAGGAGTGAGTTTCCCGGGTCAAATGGTATTTCTATTTTTAGTTTTTTGAGAAACCTCCATACTGCTTTCCACAATGGTTGAACTAGCTTACATTCCCACCAGCAGTGTAGGAGGGTTCCCCTTTCTCCACATCCTCGCCAGCATTTGTTGTTCTTATTCTTTTCGATGATGGCCATCCTTACTGGTGTGAGGTGATATCTCATTGTGGTTTTAATTTGCATTTCCCTGATGACTAGTGATGTGGAGCATCTTTTCATGTGTCTGTTGGCCATCTGAATTTCTTCTTTGGAGAACTGTCACTTCATATCCTCTGCCCATTTTTTAATCAGGTTATTTGCTTTTTGGGTGTAGAGGCATGTAAGTTCTTTATATATTTTGGCTGTTAACCCTTTGTTAGATGTGTCATTTACAAATATATTCTCCCATACTGTAGGATGCCTTTTTGTTCTGTTGTTGGTGTCCTTTGCCATACAGAAACTTTTTAGTTTGATGTAGTTCCATGAGTTCATTTTTTATTTTGTTTCCCTTGCTCGAGGAGATGTGTTCAGGAAGAAATCACTCATGCTTATATTCAGGAGATTTTTGCCTATGTTGTCTTCTAAGAATTTTATGGTTTCATGACTTACATTCAGGTCCTTGATCCATTTCGAGTTTACTTTTGTGTATAGGGTTAAACAATAATCCAGTTTCATTCTCTTGCATGTAACTGTCCAGTTTTGCCAACACCAGCTGTTGAAGAGGATGTCATTTCCCTATTGTATGTCCATGGCTGCTTTATCATATATTAATTGACCATATGTAGTTGTGTTTATATCAGGGCTCTCTAGTCTGTTCCATTGGTCTATGGGTCTGTTCTTGTGCCAGTACAAAATTGTCTTGATTACTGTGGCTTTGTAGTAAAGTTTGAAGTTGGGGAGCATAATCCCCCCAGCTTTATTCTTCCTTTTCAGGATTGCTTTGGTTATTCGGGGTCTTTTGTGGTTTTGAATTTTAGGATGATTTTCTCTAGTTCGTTGAAAAATGCTGCTGGTATTTTGATAGGAATTGCACTGAATCTGTAGATTGCTTTAGGCAGGATGGCCATTTTGACAATATTAATTCTTCCTATCCATGAGCAAGATATGTGTTTCTATTTATTGGTATCTTCTTTAATTTCTCTCATGAGTGTCTTGTAGTTTTCAGAGTATAGGTCTTTCACTTCCTTGGTTAGGTTTATTCCTAGGTATTTTATTCTTTTTGATGCAACTGTGAATGGAATTGTTTTCCTGATTTCTCTCTCTGCTAGCTCATTGTTAGTGTATAGGAATGCCACAGATTTCTGCATATTAATTTTGTATTCCACAACTTTGCTGAATTCAGATATTAGATCTAGTAGTTTTGGAGTAGATTCTTTAGGGTTTTTTATATACAATATCATGTCATCTGCAAACAGGGACAGTTTAACTTCTTCCCTGCCAATATGGATGCCTTTTATTTCTTTGTGTTGTCTGATTGCCGTGGCTAGGACCTCCAGTACTATGTTGAATAGAAGTGGGGAGAGTTGGCATCCCTGTCTTGTTCCCGATCATAAAGTAAAAGCTTTCAGCTTCTTGCTGTTAAGTATAATGTTGGCTGTGGGTTTGTCATATATGGCCTTTATTATGTTGAGGTACTTGCCCTCTATACCCATTTTGTTGAGAGTTTTTATCATGAATGGATGTTGAATTCTGTCAAATGCTTTTTCAGCATCTATGGAGATGATCATGTGGTTTTTGTCCTTTTAGTTGATGTGGTGGATGATGTTGATGGATTTTTGAATGTTGAACCATCCTTGCATCCCTGGAATAAATCCTACTTGATTATGGTGGATGATCCTTTTGATGTATTTTTTAATTCGGTTTGCTAATATTTTGTTGAATATTTTTGCATCTATGTTCATCAGGGATATTGGTCTGTAATTTTCTTTTTTTGTGGTGTCTTTGCCAGGTTTTGTTTTGGTATTAGAGTGATGCTGGCCTCATAGAATGAGTTTGGAAGTATTCCCTCTTCTTCTACTTGGAAAACTTTAAGGAGGATGGGTATTAGGTCTTCACTAAATGTTTGATAAAATTCAGTGGTGAAGCCATCTGGTACAGGAGTTTTGTTCTTAGATAGGTTTTTGATTACCAGTTCAATTTCCTTGCTGGTAATTGGTCTGTTCAGATTTTCTGTTTCTTTCTGGGTCAGCCTTGGAAGTTTGTATTTTTCTAGAAAGTTGTCCATTTCTTCTAGGTTATCCAGTTTGTTAGCATATAATTTTTCATAGTATTCTCTAATAGTTCTTTGTATTTCTGTGCTGTCCGTAGTGATTTTTCCTTTCTCATTTCTGATTCCGTTTATGTGAGTAGACTCTCTTTTTTTCTTGATAAGTCTGGGTGGTGTTTATCTATTTTGTTTATTTTCTCGAAGAACCAGCTCTTTCGTTGATCCTGTCTATTGTTTTATTCTTCTTGATTTTATTTATTTCTGCTCTAATCTTTATTATGTCCCTCCTTCTACTGACTTTGGGTCTCATTTGTTCTTCTTTTTCTAATTTCGTGAATTGTGAATTTAGACTGCTCATGTGGGATTGTTGTTCTTTTCTGAGGTAAGCCTGCATTGCAATATACTTTTCTCTTAGCACCGCCTTCGCTGTGTCCCACAGATTTTGTGGTGTTGAATTATTGTTGTCATTTGTCTCCATATATTGCTTGATCTCTGTTTTTATTTGGTCATTGATCCATTGATTATTTAGGAGCATGTTATTAAGCCTCCATGTGTTTGTGGGATTTTTCATTTTCTTTGTGTAATTTATTTCTAGTTTCATACCTTTGTGATCTGAGAAGCTGGTTGGTACAATTTAAATCTTTTTGAATTTACTGAGGCTCTTTTTGTGGCCTAGTATATGATCTGTTTTTGGAAATGTTCCATGTGCATTTGAGAAGAATGTGTATTCTGCTGCTTTTGGGTGTAGATTTCTGTAGATGTCTGTTAGGTCCATCTGTTCTAATGTGTTGTTCAGTGCCTCTGTCTCCTTACTTATTTTCTGTCTGGTTAATCTGTCCTTCAGAGTGAGTGGTGTGTTGAAGTCTCCTAGAATGAATGTATTGCTTTCTATTTCCCCCTTTAATTCTGTTAGTATTTGTTTCACATATGTAGGAGCTCCTGTGTTGAGTGCATAGATATTTATAATGAGTATATCTTCTTGTTGGATTGACCCTGTTATCATTATGTAATGTCCTTCTTTGTCTCTTGTGACTTTCTTTGTTTTGAAGTCTATTTTGTCTTATATAAGCACTGCAACTCCTGCTTTTTTCTCCCTATTAGTTGCATGAAATGTCTATTTCCATCCCTTCACTTTTAGTCTGTGTATTTCTTTGGGTTTAATGTGAGTCTCTTTTTGGCAGCATATAGATGGGTCTTGTTTTTTTATCCATTCAGTGACTCTATGTCTTTTGATTGGTGCATTCAGTCCATTTATGGTGATTATGTATAGGTATGTACTTATTGGTATTGCAGACTTCAGATAGGTGCATACCAAAGGTTCAAGGTTAACTTCCTTACTATCTAAGAGTCTAACTTAACTCACTTAATATGCTATTACAAACACAATATAAAGGTTTTTTTTCTTCCTCCTTTTTCTTCCTCCTCCATTCTTTATATATTAGGTATCATATTCTGTACTCTTTGTCTATCCCTTGATTGACTTTGGGGATAGTTAATTTAATTTTGCAGTTGCTTAGTAATTAGCTGTTCTATTTTCTTTACTGTGGTTTTATTACCTCTGGTGACAGCTATTAAACCTTAGGAACACTTCCATCTATAGCAGTCCCTTGAAAATACACTGTAGAGATGGTTTGTGGGAGGTAAATTCTCTAAGCTTTTTCTTGTCTGGAAATTGTTTAATACCTCCTTCAAATTTAAATGATAATCTTGCCAGGTAAAGTAATCTTGGTTCAAGGCCTTTCTGCTTCATTGCATTAAATACATCATGCCACTCCCTTCTGGCCTGTAAGGTTTCTACTGAGAAGTCTGATGATAGCCTGATGGGCTTTCCTTTCTATGTGATCTTATTTCTCTCTCTGGCTGCTTTTAATAGTCTGTCCTTATCCTTGATCTTTGCCATTTTAATTACTATATGTCTTGGTGTTGTCTTCCTTGGGTCCCTTATGTTGGGAGATCTGTGCACCTCCATGGCCTGAGAGACTATCTCCTTCCCCAGATTGGGGAAATTTTCAGCAATCACCTCCTCAAAGACACTTTCTATCCCTTTTTCTCTCTCTTCTTCTTCTGGTACCCCTATAATGTGAATACTGTTCCGTTTGGATTGGTCACACAGTTCTCTCAATATTCTTTCATTCTTAGAGATCCTTTTTTCTCTCTGTGCCTCAGCTTCTTTGTATTCCTCTTCTGTAGTTTCTATTTCCTTTATCATCTCCTCCACCGTATCCAGTCTGCTTTTAATACCGTCCATTGTTCTCTTCAATGATTGGATTTCTGACCATAATTCATTCCTGAGTTCTTGAATATCTTTCTGTACCTCCATGAGCATGTTAATGAGTCATAAGGTCAATATCATTTATATCTTTCTCAGGAGTTGTATTAATAATTTTACTCTGGACCAGGTTCCTTTGGTGTTTTATATTTGTGTATGGCGCCCTCTAGTGCCCAGAAGCGCTACTCAGAGCTGCTCCACTCGTGAAGCCATGTTAGGGATTGCAGGGGAGTGGTATTGGTGCCTGGGGGGAGGAAATAGCTGTTTCCTGCTTCCCGGCTGCTATGCCTGTCTCCACTGCCTGAACCAGTGGGCCGAGCACACAGGTATAAGCCTCTATGCTTTGCGTTTTTAGTTGCTGTAGACAGATCTTCCCTCTGGCTAGCCTAATGCCAGGGTGGGTTTCCCAGTTTGAAAGCCTGGTGGGGCTGGACAGGAGAAAGGTGCAGTAGTCTGCCTGTCATGGAAGGGTTTCTTGGAGCTGTGTAGGCAGCCAGGAAGCTGGGGTACCTGAAGATTGTGAAAGCTCCCAATCTGCTGGGCAGAGTGCACCCTGACAATTTTGTCTACCTGTCCTTTCTCCTCAGCAGTAAGCTCTGTGCAATCCTTGCCCCTGTAGCAGCCCTCTTTCTAAGGGGCTTCTTTGTTAGGAAGTCTCTCAGACTGACTGCCTTACTTTTGTCCCAGAGCAGCTGGATATGGATCCCTGCTTTCCACAAGCAGCTGGAATCTTAGTCTCTCTAGGAATTCTGCCTGTCTTAGCTTTCCAACCCCCTAATTATGAGAGAATCATGCAAGCACCATGAAATGTAGATTTGTGCTCTAAGAGCACATCTCCAGAGTTAGGTATTCAGCAGTCCCAGATCTCCACTCCGTCGCTGCTCCATTTCTCTTCCTCCCGCTGGTGAGCTGGGGTGGGAGAAGGGCTTGGATCCCACCAGGCCACAGCTTTGGTACGTTACCCTTTTCCGTGAGGGCTGCTCTTGTCTCCAGGTGTATGCAGTCTGGTACAGTCCTCTTTCCTGTTGCTCTTTCAAGAGTAGTTGTATTAGTTATATTTTCGTATTATATGCGGTTTTAGGAGGAAGCCTTTGTCTCACCTCTCACACCGCCATCTTTAATCCCATCCGACCATGCTGTCTTTTAACCTTTAATTTATATATTGTTTCATTTGCAAGACAGGAAGCATCTTCTGAGGAAGGGGTGCTTTTTAGTTTTTGGATCAGTGCACCCAGGACAGTTTTTGCAGAGAGAACATACTCAGTGACTGAGTCCCATGGCTTGCCAAGCTTCCATTGTGACTGCGGTCTCCTTGGCTATGGCAGGAGGCAAGCCTGATCACCCGAGTGGGGGCCCAGAGGAATGCCAGGGGTGCTGCTGGCACCAACTTGGTCTCCCGGTGGTGATGACCCACCACTGGGTTTCACTGTTCCGGGGCTCTTCTCATGGATGCAAGCTCCTAAAACGTCTTACCTCCCTCTGCATCCATGATCCAGCACTGCCCTGCCAGCCTCAGGGATGGAGTGCTGTGCTCTGGGGACAAAGAGCTGCGCCAAGACTTTCTTACTGCAGAATGTGTGATGGTGACATGTTAAGAAATGGGTATTTCGTTTCTGTTCCTGACATAGAGCTCCTAAAACGCTTATAATTTCTCAAGTGATAGGAGCAGTTTTTTAAATAATTGTTTTAGTCCCTGCTTCCTGCCACAAGAGCTCCTAAGATCCTTGGAATCTCCAGAGTGGTAAGAGTGTCCTTCTGCGTGTTAATGAGCTGCCTGGGGGCCCGAAGCTCTGAGAGACCTTCAGGATGGGGGCTGGTTGCCAGAGGAGCCAACCGTGTGTTTAGAGGTTTAGAAATTTCCGCCCTCCCCACAACCAACAGGGAAAAAGGGGCTGCAGATTGAGCTCAGTCACCAATTGCCGATAACTGAACCAACCACGCCTGTGTAAGGGACCCTCCACAACAGTCCTAAAGGATCAGTTTGCAGGCTTCAGGTCAGTGCGCACATGGAGGGGCTGAGAGCGTGGTGCTCCTGGAAAGGGCATAGAATCTCTGCTCCCCTGACGGCCTTGCCCTACGTATCTCCTCCATCGGATTGTTCTTGAGTTATATCCTTTATAACAAACTGGTAATAAGCAAAGTGTTTCTCTGATTTCTGTGAGCTGTTCTGACAAATTATTGAACCCAAGGACAGGGTTGTGGGAACTCCCAGTGGCTAACTTCTGAGCCAGTTAGTCAGAAGTGTGGGGGGCCTGGACTGACAATCAGCTTCTAAAGTGGGGCGAGGGGCAGCCTAGGGGACTGAGCCGTGAACCTGTGGCGTCTGCACCGACTCTGGTTGTTAGCGTCGGAACTGAATCGTAGGATGCACGGTTGGAGAATCGGAGAACTGGTTAGTGTAAGAACTTCCCCTCCCTATTTAGTGAGTAATGAGTATACGAACAGTTTCCCTTTTAGTGCCCGTGACAAATTCTAAAGAGATCATCAGAGTCCAAAAAGAAATATCCTGATGGGCAGAGACTTCTATTTATTTAAAAGTATCGATTTCCCCTTTTACTTAGTAACAGTAATTTATTCGGAGTAGTGATGAATCCAACCTGAAGACACCATCTTCCACATACCTTGCAACGAGGTGTGGCCATGTGAGTAGATTCTGGCCAGTATGTTTTATGTGAAAGTGTTGGTTGATACTTCTGACAAGCCTTTGTGGATGGGGAGAGTGTACCGTCTGCCATCCTGTTATTTGGAATGTGCTTGTGATGGCTGCAGCTCTAACAGCCACTGTGGGCCATGAGTCTGAGGTCCTCAGCCTCCATAACAGCCCTGGGCTGCCAGCCTCTGGTTTTTGCCAGGGCTCGTTTTGAGTTTTCTGTCTCATTCAGCTAAACCTAATTCAGTTGATCCAGTGTATGATATGTTCTTGTCCAAGCAGGAGCACATGGAAAACTTCTGGATGAATTTAGACCATGTCCCCAAATCAAGGCCCAGATGGACTCTCTAGTCTGCCCTGGGAATGTGTCTAACCCAGCCTGTGGAAACCTTCGGCAATCTGCTTGTCTTTGCTGTGTTCCCTTCTACCTCCTGCTCCTGTGTGGTTCCTGACCCGTCTCCCTCGAGCTCTCTGCTTCTTTTGTCCTTCATTCGTACTGACCTCCTGCCTGGTGACAGACCCTCTGCTCAGCTTGTTTCACCACCAAGCCCTCAGGTTCCAGTCCTGTCTCAGTGATACAACTCTTTAGATACTCTCTCCATACTCACAAGTAGCAACAGCATAAAAGGTGGGTGACAGACTATTAGAAGTTCTAGCTAACAGGAATTTTTTCTTCTCTATGAGCCCACAGGACGTGTATTTTTATAGGAGTTTGATATATTTAAGGTTGCTGTACCCCACCTCTCAGATGAACACTTTCTGTGTTGGGAAAGCCCCTAGGGAGTACCAGCCATTTAGAGCCTACCATAGAAGGCTGGGGGTTACTATTTCATGCTATCCTGCTGATTTATGATGGAAGCCATTTTGCAGAAGTCTTAAAGAGGCCATAAATTGAAGGAAAGCCACAGCCACCTGGCCTTGCACGCTGTCAGCGTACTCCCTGGCAGCTCAGCCTCACCCTGGGGACATTTCCTTTCCCAATGCTAACTTTAATCACCAGTTTAATTAGAATCTGTTAGAGATTATTACATCTTTCTCTGATGAGAACAGGTCCCAGCAGGCTGAGGGCTCAACACCCTGCTCCTGGCTGTTCACCACAGGATGACCCAGGTGTGCAAGGTTACAATCGCCTCGTTAGACCTCACAAAGGGGAATGTGGGGCTGAGTAAGTGTCTTTCTCAAAGTATTCTCACATCCAGTGTTGTATTTTAATTAATCTTCAATTCAGACAAATATGTGACAGCCCACTTGCGGGGTATCCGTTTGCTTGTTTGGAAATTCAGGGGCTCCATTCCATGTCGGACAGGGTCTCTCAATCTGGGTCCTCTGAAACTGGCCCGACAGCAGCAGCAAGCCTTCTATCCACTTGCACAAAGGTGGCACCAATTGCTATTGTTTCTATGACAACTGATGGCTTTTTTTTTTTCCATTTCCTAAAAGCTGCCTCCTGTATGATGGACAGCAGCATGTGGAAGAAATGTGTGAGGCAGAGACTAGCCTGCTAGGTCGCTGAAGCAAACACACACAATGATTTTATTGTCTTCCCTGGTCCTGGCCCTTTGTCTCTGCCTCCTGTCCCAGTGTTTGCCATGCAAGTCACACTGAAGTGGGAATAATAGCCGCTGGGCTGAACGAAGAGAGACCCCAGCAATTTGTGTGCAATCTCACTTGAACTCTTGGATTTTGGAAGGCAGTTTTTCTTTTTCTTTTCTTTTTTTTTTAACACTGCTGTTCGGCTTCTTGTGCTTAATGAGGCTTTTCAGAAGGGAAAACTAGCAAACAACCAAACAAGAGTTCTGCCCTTTAAGCAATTGCTTTCTAAATTCTTTATCAGAATACAGCTGTGCTATGAAGGTGAGTTAGGGATCTCTGTATTTGTAATCTGCAGTGTTGACATCAAACCAGACTCTCCATGTGGCTGCTTTAACAGCACCAGCATTTAACATTCCATTTCATTAAATGAGGAAACTGGGAAAAATTAACTTTCTGAGGATAATAATTACCTTTTAATAAATAGCTTTGGTCAGTGGTTCCCAATCTGAGGGCTAAATATTTTTGGAAGGATCTTAATGTCATTGTAAACTATGACAAGTCTTCCAGAAGAGCTGTATTGTCTACAGCCTGAACAGATGAAATGGCTCTCACAGATTGGTGACTTTATTTCTCAACCGTGTGTAGATGCTGTTCAAAATAGTAAACTATAAATTCATTCTAAACTTGGCATTTTTTAATATTAGATGAGAGATTTCGTAGGCAAAGTGTTTTCAGAACTACTTTATGTAGTTTCTTCAGCTGGGTAGGGATGTTCCAAAAGCATTTAGGAGGCTGGGTGTCAGACACCTGAGAGATATTTAGAGATTGCGTAAACTGAGCAGCGATTGCAGAGATCTCTTTGGAATCAAAGAGAGGTTCAGGTATGGAAATGTTAAATCTTGGGTTTGGAATCATGCAGCCAGAGGGGCAGAGTGGGGATGAGTTTTGCATCTAGCTCTTTTTTCTTTCAGTTTTATTGAGAAGTACTTGATACACATCACCCAATAAGTCTAAGGCATATGCATGACGGTTTGATTTACATATATGGTAAAATGATTACTGCAATAGGTTCACAAACGTCCCTCATCCACATACAATAAAAGGAAAAGAAAGAAAAAGAGAAAAGAAGGAAGTTTCTCCTTGTGATGAGAATTCATAGGGTTTACTCTCTTTCCTATATATCATACAGCAGTGTTAGCTATAATCATCATATGTTACATCCCTACTACTTATTAAGTGGAACTTTCTGACTTTTGACCTTGCTCCAATTTCCCCTCCTTTCACCCTTCACTGCTGATAACCACAAGTATAATGTCTTTTTCTATTTTTTTGTTTTAGATTCCACATATAATTGAGATCATATAGTATTTGTCTTTCTGACTTATTTGTCTTAGCAAAATGACTTCAAGTTTCATCCATTTTGCTGCAAATGGTGGGATTTCCTCATTTTTTATGGCTGAATAATATTCCATTGTATATATAAACCACAACTTCTTTGTCCTTTATACTTCAGTGGATTCTTAGTTTTTTGTTTCCATGTCTTAACTATTGTAAACAATGCTGCTATGAACATGGGGGTGCAGATATCTCTTTGAGTGAGTTTTTTCATTTCCTTTGGATATATTCCCAAAAGTGGGATTGTTGGAGCTTATGGTAGTTCTATTTTTAATTTTTTCAGGATCCTTTATACTGTTTTCAATAGTGGCTGTACCAATTTACAACCTTACCAATAGAACACAAGGGTCCCCTTTTCTCTACATCCATGCCAGCATTTATTATCTCATGTCTTTTTTACAATGGCTATTCTAACAAGTGTCAGCTAACATCTCATTGTGGTTTTAATTTGCATTTCCATAATCACTAGTGATGTTGAGTATCTTTTCATGTACCTGTTGGCCTTTCATATATCTTCTTTGGAGGAATGTCTATTCAGGTGTTCTGCCCATTTTTATATTGGTTATTTGTTTACTTTTTCCTGTTGAGTTTTACGAGTTCTTTATATATTTTGGATTTTAACCCCATGTCTGACATGTGCATTTCAAATATTTTTTTCTCATTCCATAGGTTGTCTTTTAACTTTGTCCATGGTTTCTCTTGCTGTGTAGAAGCTTTTTAATTTGATGTAATCCCACTGTTTTTAATTTTGTTGCTTGTGCTTTTGAGAAAATCATTACCAGGACTGATGTCAAGGAGATTTATTCTTATATTTTCCTCTAAGAGTTTCATGGTTTCAGGTCTTACATTTAAATCTTTAATCCATTTTGAGTTAAGTTTTGCGAGTGGTGTAAGATATGGGTCCAGTTTCATTCTTTTACATGTGAAAATGCAATTATCCCAGAACCATTTATTGAAAAGACTATCATTTCTCCATAGAGTACTCTTGGATCCCTTGTCAAATATTAGTTGACTGTATATGCTAAGGTTTATTTTTGGCCTCTCAGTTCTGTTCCATTGGTTTATTTGTCTGGTTTTATGCTGGTACCATACTGTTTTGGTGACTACAGGTTTACAGCATAGTTTGATATTCTGGAAGTGTGATGCTTTCTACTTTGTTCTTCTTTCTCAGGATTTCTTTGGCTATTCAGAGTCTTTGGTGGTTCCATATGAATTTTAGGAGTGTTTTTTCCTATTTTTCTAAAAATTGCCATTGGAACCTTGAGAAGGATTGCTTTCAATCTATAGATGGCTTTTGGTAGTAATGATACTATAGCAATATTAATTCTTTCAATCCATAAACATGGGATACCTTTCCATTTATTTGTGTCTTTGATTTATTTTATCAATGTCTTGTGGTTTTCAAAGGAGAGATCTCTTACCTCCTTAGTTAAATGTATTCCTAAATATCTATTGTTTTTGATGCTACTGTAAAGGGATCGATGTCTTTATTTCTTTTTCAGAAAATCTGTTAGTGTATAGAAATGTTCTGATTTTTGAATGCTGATTTTTGTATCATGCAATTTTACTGCACCTGTTGATTAGATCTAACAGTTTTTGGTCAAATATTTAAGGTTGCTGTATATAAAATAATGTCATGTGCAAATTAAGACAATTTTGCTTTTTCTTTTCCAATTCTGAAAGGTTTAATTCCTTTTCTTGCCTGATTGCTTTAGCTAGGACTTCCAATACTATGCTTAATAGAAGTGGTGAGTGTGGGAACCCTGTCTTGCTACTGATCTTAAAGGAAATGCTTTCAACCTTTCACCATTGAATATAATGCTGGCTGTGGGCTTGTCATATATTGTGTTTATTATGTTGAAATATGTTCCATCTATGCCTAATTTGTTGAGTTTTTATCATCAATGGACATTGAATTTTGTCAAATGCCTTTTCTACCTCTACTGAGATGATTATAAGATGAGTATCTTTTCTTTCATTCTATTAATATGTATCACATTGACTGATATGATTATACTGAATCATCCTTGCATTCCAGGGAGAAATTCCATTTTATAACAGTGTATGATCCTTTTAATGTACTACTGAACTGGTTTGCTAATATTTTATTGGGAATGTTTACATTTATATTCATCAGGGATATGGGCCTGGAGTTTTCTTTCCTAGTAGTCTTTTTCTAGTTTTGGTGTCAGGATGATTTTGGCTTTATAAAATGAGTTTAGAAGTATTCCTTCCTCTTTGATTTTTGGAAGAGTTTGAGAAGGATTGGTTTTAATTCTTTAAATGCTTGGTAAAATTCACTAGTGAAACACTTTGATCATAGCATTTCTTGGGAGATTTTTGATTAGTGATTCAATCTCTTTACTGGTAATTTGTTTATTCAAATTTTTCTATTTCCTCCTGATTCAGTTTTGGTAAGTTACAGGTTTCTAAGATTTTTCCATTTCTTCTAGGTGTCCAGTTTGTTGGTGTATAGTCGTTCATAGTAGCCTCTTAATGGTCTTTTGGATTTATGTGGTATCGGTTGTAACATCTTTTACATTTATAAATTTGTTGATTTCGGCCCTTTCTATTTTTTTCTTGGTTAGTGTATCCAAGGGCTTGTCAAATCTATCTTTTCAAAGAAACAACTCTTAGTTTGTTTAATCTCTTCTATTGTTTTTCTGTTCCTTACTTTATTTGTGCTCTAATTTTTATTATTTCCTTTCTCCTGCTAACCTTGGGCTCAGTTTTTTTCTTTTTCAAGTTCCTTAAACTGTACAGTTAGGTTGTTTATTGAAGATCTATCTTGCTTCTTAAAACAAGAATTTATTGCTATAAACTGTTTCCTTCTTACAACTGCTGCATCCATATATTGTGTTTCCATTTTCTTTGTTTCAAGAAACTTTTTTGTTTCCCCTTTAATTTCTTCTTTGATCCATTGGTTGCTCAGGAGAGTGTTATTTCATTTCCATGAGTTCATGAATTTTCTAGTTTTTCTTTTGCTGACTTCTAGCTTCATGCCATTGCGGTCAGAGAGGATACTTGGTATGATTTCAGTCTTCTTGAATTTGCTAAGACTTGTTCTGTGGCCTGTCATATGGTACATCCTAGAAAATGTTCCATGGGCTCTTGAGAAGAATGTGTATCTTACTGTTGTTGGGTAGAATGTTCTGTATATATTTGTTGGACCCATTTAGTATATGGTTGTTCAAATCTACTCTTTACTCATTGATTCTCTGTCTGGACGATCTTTCCATTGTTGAGAATTGGTTATTAAAATTCCCAACTATTATTTTATTACTCTTTATTTCTCCTTTTAGCTCTGTTAGCTTTTGCTTTATTTAAGTGCTCCAGTGTTGGGCTTATAAATATTAACAATGATTATATCATCTTGTTGTATTGACCCCTTTATCATTATATAATGACAGTCTTTGTCTCTTTTTTTACCATTTTTAGTTTAAAAGTCTATTTTGTCTAATATAAGCATAGCTACCCCTGCCTTTTTTTTGGTGACCATTTGCTTGAAATGTATTTTTCCATCCTTTCAGTGTAAGACATGTGTCCTAAGGGTAAAGTAAGTCTATTGTAGGCAGCATATTGTTAGATCTTGCTTTTCTTAAAAATCAGTTCCACCATTCTAAGTCTTTTAATTGGACAATTATATTTAAAGTAATCGTTGATTGGTAAGGACTTACTATTGCTATTTTGCTGTTTTTTGATTGTTTTGTAGGTCTGTTGGCCCTTGTTTCTTACCCTGCTATCTTTGTGTATGTGTGTGCTTTGATGTCTTTTGGCATCAGTATGCTTTGACTTCATTATTGTGTCCTTTTGTGTAATTACTGAAGAATTTTACCCTGTGGTTATCATGAGGCTTATATAAGATATCTTAACTTTATAATACCCTATTTTAAACTGATAACAAATTAACTTCAATAAAATTTATAAACTGTACACATTGCTTCTCCTCTCCCTCATATTTTAGGTTATTGCTATTAGAATTTACATCCTTCTTATATTGTGTAACTAATAACAGATTATAGTAGTTATGGTAATTTTTACTACATTCATTTTTTTAACTTTTAAACTACAGTTGTAAGAGAATTATGCACCAATATTACCATATTGTAGAATCCAACTATGACTAGTATATTTACCATTAGCAGTGAGATTTCTATTATCTTTTTATAATGTTAATTAGTGTCCTTTTAGTTCCACTCAAAGAACTCCCTGTAGAATTTCTTGTAAGGCAGTTTTGAACTCCCTCAGCCTTTGTTTGGGAAAGTTGTTATTCTTCCTTTGTTTCTGAAAGGCCACTTCACTGGGTATAGAATTCCTGGTTTATAGCTATTTTCTTTCAACATTTTAATATGTCATCCCATTCTTTCCTGGCCTGAAACGTTTCTGTTGAGAAATATGTCTATAGTCTCATGGGAGTTCCCCTGTATATAACTTCTCTCTTTTGCTGCTCTTAAAATTATTTCTTTGTCCTTGACTTTTTACAAGTTGATTATATGTCTTGGTGTAGCTCTATGTGAGTTCAACCTATATGGATCTTTGGGTCCTCATGGATCTGAATGTTCATTTCTCTCCCCAGGTTCAAGAAGTTTTCAGCTATTATTACTTTAAATATACTTCCTATCCCTTTCTCTTTCTCTTCTCCTTCTGGAATTCCCATAACGTGAATATTGTTTCTTTTCGTCATGTCCCATAATTTCCATAGGCTTTCGTCAATCTTTTTCATTCTTTTTTCTTTTGCTCCTCCAACTGGTTATTTTCCAATGTCTTGTCCTCCAGGTCACTGATTCTTTCTTCCTGTATGGTCAAATCTATATTTGAAACTCTCTGTTAAATTCTTCAGTTCAATTTTTGCATTTTTCAACTATAGGATTACTGTTTTTGTTTTTGTTTTGATTGCTATTTCCTTGTTGAGCTTCTTGTTTTGTTCATGAATTGTTTTTCTAATTTCATTTAGTTGTCTTTCTGTGTGTTCTTGTAGTTCACTAAGTTTTCTTAAGAGGACTATTCTGAATTCTTTGATAGTTCAGAGATTTCCATTTCTTTAGAGTGACTTATCTGAGATGTATTAGTTCCCTTTGGTAGTGTCATGGTTTTTGTAATCCTTGATTCCTTATGTTGGTATCTACACACTTGATTAATTGGGCTCCTCTTTCAGACTTTACAGGTTTGCTTTGGCAAAGACAGCTCAGTTTGGGTTTCTAAGTGTGTCTGCTGGTAATGTCCTTAGGCAGTGGGGCCTGTTATTATGGTATATATATATATATCATTAAGGTATCATTGATATACAATCTTATGAAGGTTTCACATGAAAAACATTGTGGTTTCTACATTCACCCATATTATCAAGTCCCCCCCATACCCAATGCAGTCACTGTCCATCAGTGTAGTGAGATGCCCCAGAGCCCCTACTTGTCTTCTCTGAGCTACACTGTCTCCCCATGACCCCCTGCCCAACACCATGTGTACCAATCATAATGCCCATCAATCCCATTATCCTTCCCTTCCCAACCATCCTCCCCCACCCTCCCCTTTGGTAACCACTAGTCCCTTCTTGGAGTGTGTGAGTCCACTGCTGTTTTGTTCCTTCAGTTTTGCTTCATTGTTATACTCCACAAATGAGGGAAATCATTTGGTACTTGTCTTTCTCCATCTGGCTTATTTCACTGAGCATAATACCCTCTAGCTCCATCCATGTTGCTGCAGGTAGGATTTGTTTTCTTCTTATGGCTGAATAATATTCCATTGTGTATATGTACCACCTCTTCTTAATCCATTCATCTACTGATGGACACTTAGGTTGCTTCCATTTCTTGGCTATTGTAAATAGTGCTGCAATAAACATAGGGGTGCATCTGTCTTTTTGAAACTGGGCTCCTGCATTCTTAGGGTAAATTCCTAGAAGTGGAACTCCTGGGTCAAAAGGTATTTCTATTTTTAGTTTTTTGAGGAACCTCCATACTGCTTTCCACAATGGCTGAACTAATTTATATCCCTACCAGCAGTGTAGGAGGGTTCCCCTTTCTCCACATCCTTGCCAGCATTTGTTGTTCCTAGTCTTTTTGATGTTGGCCATTCTAACTGGTGTGAGGTGATATCTCATTGTAGTTTTAATTTGCATTTCCCTGATAATTAGCGATGTGGAGCATCTTTTCATGTGCCTGTTGGCCATCTGAATTTCTTCTTTGGAGAAGTGTCTGTTCATATCCTCCACCCATTTTTTAATTGGGTTATTTGTTTTTTGGGTGTTGAGACATGTGAGTTTTTAAATATATTTTGAATGTTAACCCCTTGTCAGATATGTCATTTACAAATGTATACTCCCATACTGTAAGATGCCTTTTTGTTCTACTGATGGTGTCCTTTGCTGTACAGAAGCTTTTTAGTGTGATGTAGTCCTGTTTGTTCATTTTTGCTTTTGTTTCCCTTGCCTGAGGAGATGCATTCAGGAAAAAGTTGCTCATGTTTATATTCAAGAGATTTTTGCCTATGTTGTCTTCTAAGAGTTTTATGGTTTCATGACTTACACTCAGGTCTTTGATCCATTTCAAGTTTACTTTTCTGTATGGAGTTAGACAGTAATCCAGTTTCATTCTATTACATGTAGCTGTCCAGTTTTGCCAACACTAGTTGTTGAAGAGGCTGTCATTTCCCCATGTATGTCCACGGCTCCTTTATCATATATTAATTGACCATATTATGGTCTATTTTTGTGTGAGGCAACTGTTTGAGTTCTGAGGATGGGAGTGTGGGAGTGTCCACTGGCTGAGAGCAGTTGGGTAGGACTGCTGGCTTGGTTCTTCACCCACATGTAGGATGGGCTCTGTGGCTGTATGGATTCTCTGGTCAGGCTTACTAGACGGTCTGGACTAAGTACTACATTCAGTAGCTGATGAGACTATAAATTAGCTTCCTGGACCTGGCAGGGCAGTAGGACTGGACCAAGGGTCTGTGTAACTCATTGAGGATTAAAATTAGGCCAGAGTGTGCATTGATTCCCTGGTCAGGTGAGGCCCTGGTTTTGTTCTGCAAGGGCTATGCTTTCTGCTCAAGTGCCACTGTTGATAGGGCTGTTGAATGGGCTGTACTTCTTCCATGTACTTTTCTTAGTTTCCCTTGTTGGGCAGGATGAAGGCTGTATTCCACAATGAGTGGGGCTATGAATTAGATTCACTGACCTGGCACAATGAGAGAAGCACCCCTAACACTGGTAAAGCTTTTTGTTTTCTTAACTCAAGTTGACCCACACCCCAAGTTCCCTGACTGAATGGGGCTACCGGCTTTGCTCTTCAAACTCTCAACTCTGCCCATCCACCTTTTGGCTTGAGCACCACTGGCCCCACTCCTTCCAAGAGTTGCCACCAGTTCTTCTGGTCACATAAGGCTGAAAAACACTCTCCATAGTGGGTGGGGCTGTGACTTCACCCCTTGCCGTGGCATGGGGGAACCAGGCTCTAGGGATGGCGGAACTCCTCATCTAAGGATTCGAATCAGGCCGATTTATATACTGCTGAGTTCCCTGGTCAGAGCGCACCCTCATCTTAGCTCTGCAGATGAGTGAAGCTGCTGGTTGGGATCATTACTTGGCATCGCAGGTGTGACTCAGTCTGCTAAGATCTCTGCATTGGTTGCTGCAAGGTCTCCCCCCTTTTCCATAAGCCAGATTCTCAGTGTTGAGTGCAACCTCTGTAGTATGAGATCAGAGTAAAGGCTCCTGAAAAGTGACCCACAATGTTGGGTGGTGTTGACTGATCCCCCTGAATTCTCTTTTTCCTCTGGAGGAACCAGAGGCTCAGGGGGGACCCCTCTGCATGGTACTGGGCTGGACTGGGGCAGGGGGAATGCATTCAATGTGTAGCCACCTCTCTTACTCTTCTAATACAGTTTGTCTTGGTGTCTGGGGTGCAGGGGGGGCACTTCAGCCTCATCCATGTGTTGTGGGATTCTCTTATTCTTGAAGAGTCGTTAGTTCTTGCAATGAAGTCAGGAACAACCTACAACACTACCTTGGTGATGTCACGGTATCCAGTTCTTGACTGTTGGCAGATGATGTAAATGCTTGAATGGCTGTGGGAGAGAACCAAGACCTTAAAGGGGCTTCCATTAGACTGTCTTTCGAGTACTTTCAGCTTTGGTATTCTGAGGCTTTGTCTTGTAGAGCAAGTGGCTTGAAACGATCTAAACTGACTACTTTTGGAAGCTGAAAATGTAGGAATAAATGCAAAATCACCCAGGCAAGTGGCATCTGCAACTGGCTGGGGAGCTTGTGGCTTGGGAACTGTCCCAGGAGCCTCCTTCATCGCCGTGTGCTTGGGGGAGGCTCGGAAGGAGACGTCATGGTATTCAGAGCCCTCCAAAGTTCACCCTTATATACTTCTCTCTCTTGGTTCAACTTCTTGGGTCCTTTCTACCTACCTGATCTGTTAGATCTTCAGGTTCTTCCTCACTCAGCTTCCTCCACCTGATGCGAAATGGGGACATAGCAGCAGAGCAGAAAGACTGACTGAGGAGATACAGTGTGTCCAAATGATGGCTCTACTAATACCGGGGTTCTTGTTCATGGAGCTAAAGAATGAACTCTGTAAACATTCAAGGTAGGAGAGCAAGGTAGAGACTTCTATTTAGAGATAAAGTGAGAGGACAGAGTGCCTCGCTCACGCCAGGAGTGGACCAGAGAGTCCATGGTGGTGCCATTGTCTAGGGGTTTTACGCACGGTTGAGGATTTTCAGGAATAAGGGTAAAGGGCTAGGGGTGCAGACTTGTTATAAGACTGCTGTCCTGCCCCCAAGGTTGGCTTGTTGTCTGTTTGCTTGGGCTGTTTATAGTTGAGATTGCTTACCAAATTACTCCTTTGCTAGGTTGCGGATTACTTGATTAGGATTACAGAATGAAAAACAGCACATAGGTACATTTAAAAATAATCTGGGCCTTTTAGCAGGCTAAGGCAAATTTTACAGTGTCGTGATCTAACTGATACGGTGAAGTCACAGGTTATGCTGAGTTACTCTTCTTTATTTGTGGAGCACTCCAACATTCCAGGCCAAGTTGCTTCTGGCCTTTTGAGCTTTAACTGATCTCACTGAAGATGTCTATATTCCTCGTCTGGTATCTTTACCCTACAGAATTAGTGTGACTCTGACTTTGCATAATGCTTAACACAGAGTTTTGATGGGACTTTGCACATTGTTACATTGTTTTGTCTGTAATTATCTTGCTTTGCTTTTTTCCGGAGGCCCTCCCCCTACTCTGCCTAAACCCACTGTCCCTGTATCTCTACCATGAATTTGCAGTGTGATTCTCTATGCCTCAGTTTTCTTTTGAAAAAAAAAAATCAAGATGTAAGACCTACTTATAAATTTTAAAGTATAGATGAGTCAGTGGAGGTAATGCTCTGAGCTGAGTGATACCAACATAATAGGCACTCGGTAAATGAGTGACTTGCAGTTACTAATGATGCCCTTCTGCATTTGTAACAATTCAAGCTCTGCCCTTTCACCAAGCTTTTGCCTAAGCATCTTTAAAATTGTGGAGACTTCCCAGATCATTCTCGTCCAGTAATCCCTTACTGTTATGAACTGTCTGATCTACTTGTTTCACAATTAATCTTGTAATGATTTTAGTGCATGCAGACATTTTAATTATGTCTTTTGTTAGAAGGAATTTCCTCCGCTTGCCTGTAAGATTTTGAGAGCCCTATGACTGTGTCTTATATATCCTTTAATCTGCAGTTACTTGCACAGTGACAGTTTCTTGATAAGTATATCAGTTTATCAATAAGAGTGTTTTGATTGAATAAATGCACTTCTAATGTTGACTGTTGCAGTGCTTGACACAGAGCGAGGGATATTTTTTGGGACATGTAGGCAGTTATTTGTGCAGGTTTTAAGGCATTAGTTCAAAGATATTTCTACTCATGATTATGAAAGGATTGATGAAACTGTGAATACTGAGTCTGCTGGAATCCTAGCTCCCCACCAGGGCCATTTGAACAGTTCACATTAGTGATAACTTCCTTGCAGGATAGTGTGGATTCCCCATGAACTGTTAATTAGGGGGAACAGGTTCATTACTGCAAAGTGGTTGAGTTTAGAATAAGCTAAATAAGATTAAAATCATTTCAGAGGGAGCACTTCATGGGATATTAATACATTGGCTGTAAATAATGAAAGATAATGAGAGCATTAAATCCTAGCAACAATATATTAACTGCAAGGGAACTAATCTGTAAATGAGCGCTTTGCTTTTCTCTGAGACACTTCACATTTGCTGAAAGGACAGCTGAGAATGGCCGCCGAGGAGACACCTTGGTAAAATTTGAGGGTAGCTTTTAATAGCTGGGTTTTGTGGGTTCATTGCAATGTTGGGGCTTGAATTTTTTAGTAGTGAAAAATAAGAACTCTAGAGGGGAACAAAGATAAGCTTTTTCTTTAAAGAATTAATAACATTCCCTTAATCAAGATGAAAAATTCACTGGATGCTTTCTCATAGTACATTTTTGTGTCATCCCCAGAGTGGATTTCAATACATGGATTTTACTTACATCCACAGGTGGGTGGGTGTGGGACAGAGGAAGCAATGGTGGCGGCAGTGTCCCAGGTCTAGCTCACCTTTTCCGTTTCTGCAGCAGGGTGGTACCAAGAGTGGGACAGATGCTTGGGGGAAAAGAGCTGGGAGGGAGACAGCTGAGACCCCAGATTCTTTTCCCGTTGCCCCTAATGTGCTCCAGGCTGATCCCGCTGTGAAAGCAGGAGGAAGGGGGTAGGGATCCGGAAGGGCTAATGGAGAGAGAAAAAATCACTCTTGCTGCTTGGTTGGGCTTTGACTATACTTTGTGATGAGTTCAGGGGCTGGTCTCTGGAGACTGTCCAAAGGAGAAGCTGTGTTCTGTGAAATCTGACATCAGTATGTAAGAGGAGGTTTGGCCCTTCTTTGACATTTACTGTTATTCCTTTTTTATTGACCTCAATATTGAGTTAATATTACTTAACCTACTCTAGCTCGTTGGTTTTTTTTTTTTTTTTTTTTTTTGCTAAATATCCCACAACATCTCCTTTAATTTTATGGAAAAAGACTTGGAGACATGCAGGTAGATTTGTGATTTACTAGGGCTACAAATTAGCAGCAGAACCAAGAATCGAATACAAAGCCAGGGACACAGAGTATTTGGTTTAACTATTATATGTTCTTTGTTATCAGTGAAGAACTTATTATGTTGTTAGGATACATTCTGGTCACTATTGAGGGGCATTGTTCTATGTAGAATGAGAACACTTGGCTTGATTCATTGTCTTAGAGTCTTAGTAATTATATCATTTCTCCAATTCATAGCATTTTATAATTTATCATGAGTGTTTTAGTCAATTAGTATGAATTAGAAAGGTCCTATAGACTACAGATTTCCTGTAGGACTCTCTTTGGTGATTACAAATGCAGTTTCACTAAATCTTGGTAAAAATAAAACAACTTTCTAAAGTTTCTAGAAGGCTTACCTTTCTCTCAATTTTTTCTCTATTTTCCAGTAAATTCAATATTATTATTTGAATGTCAAATGACATCTTTTGAATTATACAAACCCCCATACGCAGGGATCAACTTAGAAGTTCAGTAGAGTCTTTTTCTAAACAACCAGCTCATTAACTCTTGAAACCTTTTCTTTGAATTTTAAACACCCAGGCAACAAGAATTGAGAAAAGAGTACTTTTAAAACCCTTTCTTGCACAGAAATTCTAATGCTGATCTGTTCCATAATCAGATTTTATTGTAGTATAATACAGCTTGGTTTATGATCCTTTAAAAAAAATAGTATGCACTGTTTTCTGTTTTCTCTCTACCCTTTTGTTAGGTAATGAACAGTGGATAGATTTTTTTTCTCTCTCTAAAGGATAAAGACAGAATGTTCTAAGCCTGTAAAAGCATTAATATCATTTAGAATCCAAAATATGAAAGGTTCAACATAATTAACACAGAGTATCAGTTTGCTTCACAGCTTTTTTTTTAATTGACATATCATGGACAGTAGTATTGCCTCTCAGTTTGGTAACATTAATAAATAAGTGCTTGTAATTTAAGAGTAATTATGAATCCGTCCATGTGTGATTTTCTAATGAAGTCAAGTAAAGAAATCAGCAGTTGGGAGGCATTCTTTAGTTTTTAATTAGGAAAATAAAAGCAAAGTTTGCGGTCTTAATTTTTCACCCAATTCTTTCCGTTGTATTGCTCTTATATAATGGCATGATAAAGTCATTGCATTTAGAGAACGCCAAGTTTGACAGCACGGTACTTGGAACTATGAAATCCTTTTCTCTGCCACTTTCAGAAGCAGTGCTATTAATCATGTAATATATTTGCCCTTGGCATAAATACATTTTTTTGAGATCCTTGGATATAAAGTGCCATAGAAAATTATAACACACTCCATTTTCCCAAAGACTGTGAGGAAGACATGTGATATGAATTTCTGTACTCATTTTTTTTATTTTTAAGAGAGACTATTTTTTTTAACATTTTTAAATTAAGGTATTATTGATATACACTCTTATGAAGGTTTCACATGAAAAAACAATATGATTACTACATTTACCCATATTATTAAGTCCCAACCCTTACCCCAATGCAGTCACTGTCCATCAGGGTAGTAAGATGCCACAGATTCATTGTTTGCCTTCTCTGTGCTACACTGTTTTCCCTGTGATCCCCCACACCATGTGTACTAAATATAATACCCCACAATCCCCTTCTCCCCCCCTCCCACCCCCCCCCCCCACCCCCCTCCCCTTTGGTAACCACTAGTTCCTTCTTGGAGTCTCTGAGTCTGCTGTTATTTTGTTCCTCAGTTTTGCTTCGTTGTTATACTCCACAAATGAGGAAAATCATTTGGCACTTGTCTTTCTCCGCCTGGCTTATTTCACCGAGCATAATATCCTCCAGGTCCATCCATGTTGCAAATGGTAGGATTTGTTTCTTCCTTATGGCTGAATAATATTCCATTGTGTATATGTACCACATCTTCTTTATCCATTCATCTACTGATGGGCACTTAGGTTGCTTCCATATCTTGGCTATTGTAAAAAGTGCTACAATAAACATAGGGGTGTCTGTACTCATTTTACATCCAGGGCTTTTTGACATGTCACTGACCTACCCAAAGCCCCACTGCAAGATGAGAAAAGAACATAGGTGTCAATTCCTGACACTCCCCAAAGACCACTAGAATAACCTATTGATGAAATAAAGCTGAGTTTATTAATTAACTGAAATAGGGAGAACACCCCTTGGATAATGTCCAGGATCTCAGAGGTCAGAGACAGGTATAGGGTTTTGTGGTCTGGTTGAAAGTAGGTAGCATTTCAACCTGATTGGAATCAGACAAAGATCAAGTTATAATACTGTAGGATTAGTGGACAAAGGGTTTATATGCACACAAGTATAGGGAAGGGCTACTGGGTGGTCACAAGCCATACTGCCCATAACTCAGCCCATTGGCTTCTCTTCCTCTCTCTGTCTTCCATCCATATTGTCTCAGTCTTATTGCCACAGCCCTCCACTTCAGGGGCTGCCCATAGCTGGAGCCATCTGTATACCATGCATCTTCAGGTATAGGGGCTCTTACCTTCCAATAAGGGCTCTTTGTTACTAATGGCTCCAAGCAAATTCTTCCTGATTTTCACTGGTATATGTCACTGGCCCCAATGAGCAATGGAGTTCTCCACTCCAGAGGCTAGTAGAGAGGGTGCTATGCTGCTGGAAATGTGTGACCCATTGGGCCAGTGTCAGCATCTATGTCATGTCACTCTGTGGTCTTTGGGTCCAGTCTTGTACCCAGCCTGTGATAGGCTTGGTGGTTATTACCTTTGTTGGGCTGTTCTCATGATCGGCTCTGGAGCCAGCAAGGTGTGGTACATGATAACCCATTACTTCTCTATCAAGGTGTACCGGACCTCTCCTCCTTTCCAGAGTTGTAACCAGAATCCAATAGGTTGGCATGTCTGTTTAAGCCACTGCCAAAGACCCCATCCATAACCATCTTTGTTTACATGAACGTCTAGCTCACAGGGCCTTGATGAGTCCATTACACTCAAGACCTGTACGGCCTTGACTGCTCGCTTAGCAGCAGTGAAAGCAGCTGGACATGTTTCATCTCAGTCCCACCGGATGCTCTTTCATACCAACCCATATAAGGGCTTCAGAATTTGTGCCAAGTGTAGGATAAACACTGTCCAGCAGCCCCAAAGATCCCCAAACTCTTGTAATACTGCCACAGTGGTAGGGGTGGGGAAAGCCTGGAGCTTGTCTATGACTGCTTCAGGAACAACTTTAGTTTTACCCGACTTGACAACCCCCAAGAACTTTGCAGACAAACCAGGTCCCTGAACCTTGGTGCTGTTCACAGCCCATTCTTTCTCCTGTAGGTGTTGCAGCAGTCTAGGAACTGTCCCTTCTAAATCTGCAAGAGAATCAGATGTGAGCATGACATCATCAATGTAGTGATACAGCTGCACCATTTGCAGTTTCTTCCATGTGGCCAAGTCTTGGGCTACAAGTCCATGACAGATGGTGGGACTGTGGAGGTATCCCTGTGGAAGGACAGTGAATGTCCACTGCCAGCCTTCCCACGTGAAGGCAAACTGTTCCTGACTTTGCTCTGCTAGGTCAATAGAGAAGAAAGCATTAGCAAGGTCTACTGCATAATGATATGTCCCCAGTCCATCACTGAGGATGTCCATAAGGGCTGCTATAGAGGGGACAGCAGCACGCAAAGGGGGTGTGACTTTATTCAATTCCCTGTAGTCCATGGTCATACGCCAGGAGCCATCTAGCTTTTTCACTGGTCACCCTGGGGAATTAAAAGAACTATGAGTGGGCTTTCTGATGCTCACCCTCTCCAACTCTTGTACAGTTTCTCCAATTTCTTTGTGACCCCCAGGCAATTTATACTGCTTAGTATTTGTCACTTGATGAGGTACAGGCAGAGCTACAGGTGGGTGCTTAGTATGTCCCCTCAGAACTGCCTTTACCACACGTACCCTCAGTCTGAACTCACCTGCAGTGGTCTGTAACCACAGGCCCTGCAGGATATCTACCCCCAAAATATATTCTAGGATGGGAGAAATGTATACAGTATACTCTTTTGGGATAAACACCCTATCCCCAGTGGGATTAGGGCTTTCTTTACTCTAATGGCCTTACCCCCATAGCCATTTATGTCAGCAGGGGTCCCAGATAATGGTCAGGGTCCCAGGATAACATTCAGCTCTTGTGTCCACCAGCTCCAGGACACACTGCATATTCACAGGGGACTAATGAATTGCTAATTCAACATGTGGCCTCCAGTACCCACCATGTGCCCCAAGTTAGGGACCTTGACACTCCCTCAGTCACACCACAATGGCCACTTGTCTTCCTGTGGGGGTGGGGGTCCAGGCAGGGTCTGCATTCCATGTCTTGGACCTCAGTGACTGGAACCACTGCTCTGGCTTTAACTGTTGCCATAACTCTAGGAAAATCTTATTGGGCTGTATATCTAGTTTTCCTTTATCCTTTATCAAATCAACCCATGTCTGGGTCCTCGAGACCCTCACAGGGCCCTTTAAATATTTTCCCTCAGAAACAGACTGTATCTCCTTGCACGCTCTCATTGTCTCGACCTCTCCTAGATTTGTGAGAGTATGAGTACTTTATGGGTTGCTCTAAGTGGGGGGCAAGAATACACTAGGGACCCAAAGAGGGATGGACAGCTGTTTGAAGTACTACATTGCTCGATCCCATGGTGAACAGCCCCTCATCTGGACCCTAATGGTCCGTATTGTAGATGGTATGCCTCACGCCCAACTCCTGTAACACCTGTTGGAGCTCAGCATAGCATACGTCTGCCATCTAGTGGGGAAAGATGGCAAAACACCTTGATGAGACCACACGGCCCAGAGGGCTGCCGTCATCCAATCCAGAAGAGTGTGGTTCCCTGGGGTCTGATAAGCATTTTGTAATCTCTGCCAGAGAGAGGGGTGAGTCATTCAGGAAACCAGTCTCCTCATTTCTGACCCAGACAAAACAATGCCATCGACTCCTGAATCCCAAAGAGGCAAAAGCCATGTGGGCAGAGGCTCCGAGGGCTTCGGCCGAAACCGGGAGCTCAAATCCACCAGCTCAGCCTGGGTGCAGGGGCGGAGCATGGGGTGCTCCACAGCCTGGGGAGGGGGCTGTGTCTCTTCTGAATGAATCTGCAGTTTCTGTGTATTTTCTTAACTACAGCTGGGTGGGCTTTCAGTAGGGGAGGGTTTGGTGCCTCCAGCGACTCTAGCGCCCGGCAGCCCCGGCAGCGGCTCCGCCCCACCCCCTCGTCCTTCCCCAGCCCCTCCTTTCGAGCTGAAGGCACCACCCTTCCTCCGCCTCTTGAAGCTTGCATCCTCCTGCTGTCCCTTCCTTCACCACTAGTGTGTGTCTCAGTTGTTAGGCACTTTCCTTCCTCGTAGCATCCCACGTCTGGTGTTCCCATTCTGCCACTTCCCTCCCAAGAGCATCTCTCTCCCCAGTAAGGCTTTCCAATGCTGTGGGAAATTTCCAACCCACAGTCCCTGCAGCTGCATGACTCTCGGTTCCCCGAAGGAGTCCCACATTTTGCACAGGGCCAACGCCACTGCCTCAGGTGTCCCCTGGGGAGGGGACCAACCCTCTAGGAGGCAAATCACCCCAGAGCGATTCCCCACTGGCGGATCCCCAGCGGTTTCCCTACATTCTATAGGAGGATCCCTGGATGTTTCCATAAGGAGATCCCTGGTATTTCCCCACCGTTCATAGGCGCAGCTAGCTGAAGCACTTCACAAGGACAGCCGCTGAAGCACTTCACAAGGACAGCCGTTCAGTTTTGCTGGGCCCTGCGGATTGCACCAAAAGCAGCTCCGGGAGGAGGAGGTGGGGGGTTCCCTGCCCAGGGCAAGTTCTCCATGAATCTGATGAGACTGAAGGAAGAGAAGGACAGAGTTGGGGAATGAAAGAGTTTATTTTCACAGCCCGTCTTTCCTCCTCTGAACCCCAGCCGCTCGGCTCTCTCTCCCTACTCATGCTCAGCCGCCTACCACGCTGGGAGGGGCTCTGTGGTCCGTCCTGGGTGACTGGCCGGCGCCTGACCAGTTAAGTACCAGGAATGGAGGGGAGGAGAGAATGGGTGCTTCCTTGCCCCCCACACCCTGGATCTGCGGTCCTGTGACTGACCAGTGGCTCTGGCGCTGGTAAACATTCCATAGATGTGCAAACATGCACTTATTATATACACAATGGGCGCTATTAAGGCCAGGTGGAAATCCTGGTCAGAAAGTTCTATTTTCCACACTGGCATCTTTTCACGTGTTTATGGCCATTCAGATATCTTCTGTGAAGTATCTGTTAACATTTTTCTGCCATTTTAAAATTGGGTTGTCTTATTATCATTGAGTTGCAAGTCTTTTATTAGATTTATGCATTGTAACTATTTTATCTCAGTCTGTAGCTTGACTTTTTATTTTTTTAACATTGATTTTTAATTTTGACAATGTCTAATATATTAGTTTTCTTTCTATTGCTACTGTAACAAATTACTACAAATTTAGTGGCTTAACACAACACAAATTTATTATTTAAAGCTTTGGAATGTCAGAACACCAAACCAGGTTGATAGGGCTGCCCGCATTCCTTCTGGAGTCTCCAGGGAGAGGCCATTCCCTTGTCTTTTCCAACTTCTCGAGGCTGCGTATATGCCTTGCCTGGTGATGCCATATCCCTTTGACCTCTGCCTCCATCCTCATGTTGCCTTCTCTGATTTGACCCTCCTGCCTCCCTTCTATAAGGGTCCTTTTGTGATTGCATTAGGCCCTCCTAGGTAACCCAGGGCACTGTCCCCATTTCAACATTCTTAATGTAATCACATAGGCAAAATATCTTTTGTCATATAAGGTAACATATTCACAGGTTCTGGAGATAAGCATCCAACACATTCACTTTTTAATGAATAATGATGAACCTTCTGTCACACAGCACAGGACTCTGCTCATAATGGTTTTGCTGATTGACATTCACAGCAACTATATTCCAACAGTGAAGAATGAATTGGATAAAGAAAGGATGGTAAAGATTTTTATTTAGGCAAAATGCCAGTTAAGTATTGCTATACAAAGGGATATTATAATAGACATATTGGAGTTTGGGTGAATAAATTTTAATATTTTATATGATAACCTTATATGATAACAGTTTTCCATCACAACTGGAGAATAGATTATCTGATTATTAATATATTCCAGTTAATAAAGATCCTTGTATACATTTTGAATTTAAGAAGGGTAAAGTAGGAAAAATATTTTTATTTATGTCCAATGTACTTGGTACTGAACTATGTACCTTACAAAAATGTTATCTCATTAAATCTCCAAAACAATCCCTGGATGTTAGGGTGAGTATGATAATACCCAGAGAGATAATATGGTTTGCTTATGTCCACATAGCTAATTTAGGAGCCAGTATTTAAGCCTAGAAATATCTTACCCTAGAATCCCTACCCTTTCTACCTCCTTAAAAAAATGACTAAATTCCCTTGATACTAAAACTAATTTCAGCCTCCTTGGTTAATTCACAAAGAATCTATGATCTTGTAATGACTTGGGGTGTCACTGAACATCAGTCGCTGTTTTACTTGAAAGAGGTAGATATGCTAATTAATAAAGTCTTTCCAGTAAATTGAACTTCCTAATAAATTGTTAGATTGTGTGGTATCCTGTTAATATAGAATTTGTTTGGCAGTTGTTGGGATTTTAAGATGGTTCTAAGATGCTATTATATACAAGGAATCCAGGAAAAACCCCATATCAGGCCCCAAACTGTGGTCATCCCTCCCACCAAGTGACTATGCTGTGAATATTTCGGAAGGAGAGACATAGGAAAGGAAACATAACTGAGGGAAGCAGGATGCGACTTCATTGTTAGCTATGCCTGTAATCCTCAAAGTGAAACTTTGTGGAAAACATGGCCAGTATGGGGCCCTAACAGGGCTGGGAAATTCCTCTACCTTATATTCTTGACTTTTAGTCCTTAAAAGAATTATTTTTAGTTCACGAGTGTTTAAAAACCAAGGCAGGTTTGTTGCAGTGCTTTTTGGAGGAAGAAGCCACCAGTGTGTCAGTCCATCTCACAGTTTCATCGATGGTTTCCCTGTCCGTGTTCCTCCGAAGCCACTGAAGGACATTTCAGCTGAAGACATATTGCCTTTTGAGGTTGCTCCCCAAAGTTTCTGAAACTGTTCAAAATGAGATATTATTTCCAAGACCACTATATAGTGTTGGTTAAAATGACCATATTTCCCATCTCAAATTATACCTGGATCCAGTGGGCAGCAGGGAGGTTTACACACTAAGTGCAGATGACAAAATTCCCTCACTAATGTGATGCCCCAAATGCCCCAGATTGGAACAAGGGTAGCTCTCTACCTCTTGTTGCCATGGGAAAATTAAAGCCCTCAAATGGACTCACTCTTCTATTGGGGAAAATTAGTCTCAAAGAAATGACCTTCCATTTAGTTTTCAATAATAGAATCTATGTGGGGTTTGGGTTCACGGGTACAGTCTAGTTTATCTTTCAACTTATGACATCTCCATATTTGAATCAACCCAATACCTAGTTTCTCATGTATTCTACTTTTTCCAAAAATCATAGAATATGAAACAAAAGTGTGCCCATGATTTCTATGTCGACAGGAACTTTGAGAAAAAGATAGAAGTTTAGGAAACATAAGAAACGTGAGAAAAAAATACATTAGTGTTACCCAAATTTTGGGAGATTGAGGAAGCCAGGCAAATGCATGGTAACTTATCAGAGGCAAGTCAGATAAGAAAGAAGCCATTGCAGGGGATGTTGTCCAGGCATTTGTGTGAAGGCAGTGAACCAAAATGCTGGGCAGAATCTGAGGAGAATCAGCCTGAAGTTAGATGCCTTAGAGAACATTCTGTTTTACATGGGGAAATAATGTTTTTGGATATAAAATTCAAACTGGCTTAAACAATAAGAAAATGTAGTATCTCACAGAACTAGCATGCATAGGTGAGAGACTGTGGGCCCAGGAGCAGTGCCGTGGGGGTGGAGCTCATTGGTATCTCCAAGGACCAGGGGCCTCTCCAGCGCTTTGCTCTATGGTCCTCGGTGTGAGCCACCCTAAAGGTGATGCGCCTGGTGGTGGTCAGATGGTTGTTGGCAACGGGGGCTGCTTGCTGCCTTGTTTATGTCCAGCAGAGGAGAAAGAGGACAACCTTTTCCTTGAGTTAGGAGTATAATTCTTTTCTGTTAATCTGATTGGACAAACAGAAACCGCTCCCACCCATTGGCCGAAGTCACATGCTAATTGGCACATTGGTTGATTTGTAAGATTCTCTGAAAGCGAAAATAGAGTGGTTATCAGAACAACAACGGGGTGCTGTTGAGAGGGATAAAGAAAGATGGGATGTTGGGTAGACAACCAACAGTGCTGACTTGAGAGTCCAATGGTGAGGAAGTGAGCAGCCCCGAGATTCAAGTTCAAGAGCTCTCCAGCGGAAGTCACACCGAGACACAGTGACTGGGTACCCCGCTTGGGCCCATGGGCATTCATCATAGCTGATAACACTGGAACCTGGTTTGCACATGAGAACTAGATCATTTTTTATGAACCACATCATGGGCAGAGAGGGATGGAGACCAAAAGCCAGAGAATCCAGAGACTCTGAGTGTCAGGCGATGGGCCGGAGAACAAGCTACCAGCTTAGAACCTGGGCGAACTGCGAACAGGTGCAGGCCGTGGAGAAAGATGAACTGGGGGGGTGGCTGAGTACTCGGGACAGAATCATAAATGTGTGGGAGGCTTGCTGTCTCATGGCGCTGGAATTGTGGAGCAAGCCTGCAAACTTCAATCGGAATGGATGGGAACATTGTTTCTCATAGTTTAATGTGCACAGAATCATCCTGAGGACTTGTAGAAACTCCGATTGCTCTGTCCCACCTCCTTAGTTTCTGATCTGGGATAGAGTTTGAAGAATCTGCATTTCTAACAAATTCACAGGCGCTCACAGTGCTGCTAGTCTGGGGATCTCACTTTGAGAACTGCTGGGTTGGAAGAATATAGCCTGTCAGGAGCTGTTCAAGCAGTGGTTTTCAATGTGTGGGACAAGGGCCATCTATGTAAGCATCACTAGCAGAGCTTACTGAAGACTCCAGTTATCCAGGCTCTGCTTCTAGAGGTTTGTATGAGCAGTTTTGGAGAAGAACCTACAGATCTATTCTGAACAGGTTCCCCAGGTGATTCTTAGGTCACTAAGGTTTGTGAACCACTCTTTAAACCGTGTGGAGCTCCCTTAAACCACCACCTCCCCTGGATGCTCTGTGTAGTGAGTAGGCTATTGCAGTAACATACCCCACCCTCCGCTGGTATCACTATGGCACAGAGTTAAGCACTGGGTTTTTTTGGGGCTTGACAGAAGGGTTCAGGTGCTGCGTGAGGTCTCTTTGGGTTGACCTCAGGCCATGGCACCTACCCATTCGGGGCTTCAAGTTCTTAATCTGTAAGGTTTGTGCATATGTAAGAAATATGTAAGAAAATATATTTAACTCAATAGCTTGCTATGCTACTATAACTACGTTTTCTTTCTTGTATTCTAAAAAATGTTCTTAGAATTAAAAACTGCCTTATTTTTTTTCCATCTTGAAATTTATGTACACCTACTCTTATTTCTCCAAAGGCTTTACTAGATCTGCTGTACAGGTTTAAGCAGCTTTTTCAAATGGTTTAACATGTCTGACCATCTATCAGTCCCAGCTCTTTACCACCTTATTCTGCTCTTTGTAGTGTAGATCCTCTGCTCGGGTCTTTTTCTTCCAGGCCTGTTGCACATGGACATCTTTGGATCTTACCCCTCCTCTGTGTGGTCTTGCCTCCTTGATGCTGTGCTGCCTTCTTCCTTGATCCATCTCATTTTTCTGGAGCAGTCCTTCATAAATTAAAACTTAAATTTAAAAATATTGGAAAAACTCAGGAAACCAGGGAGAAGAGTGTAATGAATCCCTCTATAGTTGTCATACGGATTCAAACATTATCAGCAAGTTTGCCACATTTATTGTATTTGCCTCTATTTCTTTTTTATCCTTTCTCTTTCCCTCTCTTTTTTCCTCCCTTGCCGAAGTGTTTCAAAGCAGCTGCCAGTATTTTCAGCTATTACATTGGATAAATTCTCCTTGAGAGACACACTGCATTCGATATACATGGTGAAGAAAGACTCTGACTGCATCACTTAACGTGCTGGCAACCAGCTGCACAGGAACACTTATCCTGGATCTTTCAGCTACAAGAACCAGTGCATTCCATTTTCAAGGGACACGGAGTTGGGTTTCTGGCACACGCAAAATTTCCAAGCTGACTGGTTTTGGCATAATGATTTCAGAACATTTTTTTCCCCAAGATCAAAGATCATAGTACTTAAATTAGTTCCCAAATAAACTTGCTCTTTAAACTATTGTTATTCAATAGGTGCAACGTTTAATTTATAATATTCAGCTATGGATACTTAAAAATAGAAAATAATGTGATGTTTAGTTCCTTTAAAATATGCTTCCTGTACAGTACCAACATAAGGATTAGGATTTGATATGCAATAGGAAAATTACTTTGTTTCATTAGGAACTGTACAAATGTGATGACAAAGGGCTTACTATGTCTATTAATGCCTCATTAGGTAGCTTAGTGAACTTTAATCTAACAGAGTAGCGACAGCAAATTTTGTATCACAAACCAGTAGCTGATGGGACATTTGTTGGCTACAAATTGTGTCCATGAATTACCATGTTAGCCTTCATATAATTGTAAATCCTATACTAGTATTTGTATTCGGGCATTCTTATCTTCATTATTAAAAATGTGGTATTTCGTAATTCTTTTTGCAGTTTTTAAATTGTATTAACAGAATACCTGAGATCAATTTGATGTAAATAATTCAGAAATGCTGATAAAAACCTCCCTGATCACTCCCTTATGGCTCCATTCTCCATGGGGTCCTTTGCTCTTTTACAGCACATAGATCCTAGAAACTTTCAGCTTCCAAATAAATAACTTGGGTTAGAGTCCTGTTTTCTCCTCTTAGATCTTTATACCCAGAAGGTGAGGAAATCAGGTTTATTATGAGGAATTCATCAATGTATTTATTATGAAGTCTTCGCATTAATCTTATTTATACTCTACTTCACATATTTTTAGTAAAAGTCATGTAAAAAAAGCTTTGAGTAGCATAAACAATGAACTTATTCATGTTTGTTAATATTTAAAGTGATGTAAAGATGAATACAGTGCTTCCCCTTAGTGACAAAGAAAAGCATAATTACAACTCAATTTTAACATTAATCATCTCAAATTTTACCAGGAGGTTGGGTGAAAACACTAGCCAAGTAGTTATTTTAATGATGGCAATAATAATTTTTAACTCACAGGGATTTTGACATGATTTTTACCAGCTCATTTTACTAGCTTCCTAAACCTGGCTGGGGGATCTTGTATTTTCCAAAAATGGCAGATACACAGTTAACCCTGAACAGCCTGGGTTTTAACTGTGCAGGTCCCCTTACCCATGGAATTTTTTCAATAAATATGCTGCAGATTTTTTTGGAGATTTGCAACAGTTAGAAAAACTATTTTCTCTAGTTTATTGTAAGAATACAGGATATAATACCTATAAAGTACAAAACATGTTAATTGACTGTTTATGTTATTGGTTAAGTCTGACAGTTAAACGTAGGTCATCGTAGTTAAGTTCCTGGGAAGTCAAAAATTATACACAGATTTTTGACTGCACTGGGGTTGGTGCACCTAGCACCCATTCCCGGTGTGCCTCTTAACTTGAGATATCCTGTCACCAAGAGGTGGGGTCTATGTTCTCTCCCCCTGAATTGTATTTTCATGAGAGCTTGGGACCTGTGAGGCCGGCCTGCAGAGAACGCAGCAGGTGCTTGGCTTGGTCCCTCTTCGGATATGCTCCTTGGAAGTCCTAGGCTGTCATGTAAGGCATCCAGCTACTCTGAAGCCATAGTGCTGGAGAGTCCAGGTGTGTAGACCAAGTGCAGGTAGAGAAAATGTCAGAGGATCCCCAGGTGTTCCAGTTCTTCCCGCCTAGGAACCGGATATGTGAGCGAATGAGCGCCCTCTGTCTGCAACCATGTGAAAAAGCCTGAGGGGGATCTGCCCAGGTGGGCTCTGCCCTGTGAGAAGACGTTAAATGTGGCTGTTTTAAGGCACTAAGTTTTGGGATAATTTATTATGCAGCCATAGTAAATGGAATACTGGCTCTTATTCATGGTTCCTTCATGCAGAGAACAGCATCATCATTCATATGACAATCCCCAATTTCACAGCACATTATTTCAGACTTCTCTGAGATCCAGCAGGGAGTTCCAATTGCATATGCAAATTTCTGTGGTCTCAAATGTACCTAGAGATAATGCAAACATATACCAGTAAGCAACGAACGGTAGGTGGTGTCCAGTCAGGGAGAAGAGCCAAAAGCAGGCAGCACCAATGCAGCCTACCACAGTCACCAAAACCGCAGGAGTCTATTAATACAAAAAAGAAACAAACGTTTTCTTTATATTCCTGTTTACCTGGTGCCGTAGGAAAAGGACTGAACAGATATCCACCGAAGTGTTAAGGGTCCTCTGGTAGTGGGCGAGAAATGTAAAAGAGATGAAGGAAGACTCCAGCTCTTCTTAAACATCTTCAGTGTTTGACTCTTTTACAATAAGACTCCAAGCAACTGCAGGAGACGGAGGCTGAGAGCTGCCGCATGTCACGCACCAGGTCACTTGGCAATCAGAGCCACGGAGCTGGGCCTGACGCAGAATCATTTGCAATGTATTTTCTTCTGGTACCTGCCTTTGCCCATCTGTATGTGCCTCACATATTTCCTTGTCGTCATCTGAGCACGTCCAAAGAAAGAGAGCCGTATGGACTGTATTTCTGGCTGTTTTCCTTTAGTTCCAGGCTCTGTGTATAAAGTCATAGTTATTTGCTTTTGCTTTACCGCTTCCTCATGTCCTCCTTCAGGTCACTGACAAAGTGTTGATGCAAGGAAGATTAAAAAAGCCTTTGGTGTTATCCAAGAAAAAGAAACTGACCATTGTGTCAGAGAAATTAGCACGAGCAATAGAGTGTTTTCTTCCATAGAAAGATCTATTTGCAGGGTTTTAAAGAATTTCTGTGGATACCTTGGTTATAACTGAGAAATAGGGTTCCTGACTCAACTGCCATTAATTTGCAAATCGCCTCAAGATATTCCTTCTCTTTCCTTACTTAGCTTTTATATACAACAAGGGAAGGAAAAATACAGATGTAGCCCCATGAAAAGAATCAATACACAAAATGGGAAATTTGCAAAACAGGTAAGCTATGGAGTTGGTCTATATAATACCTTGATTTCCAAAAGGCTTTTCTCACAGAATTCTTTTAAATAGAATGAGTCTAATATACTTAGGATTTTATTTACAGATCACAAAGAAATAGGAGGTGGTGATGGTAGGGCATAGAAAGATCACATATTTTTAGGAAATCATAATGATTAAAGAGCTATAAAAAATGAAAAAAAAAACAATTGGAAAATTGTTAGGCCATCATAAAAATACCAAATCCATAATAAGTTTAGAAAAAATGTGAGACAAAATGAAAATGTTTATGGTGTGCAAGATGGAAAGTGTTTTTTCCCTTGTAATAAAAACTATCTTGTTGCACAGAGGAAAAGTATGGTAGTGTATTTTGTGAAAATAAGGCATGCTATGAGTCATGAAGGGCTCTATTTCAGCAACTTATAGGCAGAAAACAAAGTCCGGAACAATTGGGTAGAGCTACAGCCCTGCTGAAGGTAGGTTACTGTTTCCTGATTCTATCATGCACTTTGAAATGGAAACATCGCTGCTATATAAAAAGGTGATCTGTACATTTCTGTGCTGAATAGCATGCATTCTTACTGCCTTTTGGTGATTTTGTTTTAATAGCCTATTTATCCCTTGCTTTCATTTTTACTCCTGGAGCAAATGAAACCATCTGTAAGGTCCGAAGCAGCCACAGCTCTCCATTTCTTGCTGTTTGTAAGTGAGCACTTGGTGAGGTCTTGGGAAAGGTCTCTTCCCATGCTTGTCTGCTAGAGCCTCTCTGTTATGCACAGAGGGCTGCAGATGCACCGCTGCACAGGAAATACCAGCCTATGGATCAGTGGGACAACAGATTTAGAAATATGGGGAATTCAACTTTTCTTTTTTTGCATAGCCTGGGAGTCTAGCCACGGCCTCAGATGGAAACGGAGAGACACAGACTGAGTCTGCTGTACATTAAGGAAAGCTCCCTCCCTTCCTTCCTAAATGGTAACATCCTTATTGGTTTTTTTTCCCTTAAATGTAGAAGTAATGCATGCTCTTTGGGGAAAATAATTATGTATAAAGTAGGAAGTGAAAATCTCTGCCCTCCTACCAATGTCATCACCTTCAGGACATAACCCGTTAACATTTTGTTACAAAGCATTCCAAATATTTTTGATAGTGTGAAGACAATTTTATTTTTCTGATGCAAAAAATACAATACTTCCTGTTTTATAATGTGCTCTTACACCTTAACTATATTATATTGAGCTATATGCTATATATCTTTCTGGGTCATTATATATAGACCTATAGCATGTCCTTCAAACAGAAATATTATTCATTTAATGGGTGTTTCAGTGATGAGCATTGCCCCCTGTTATATATGACACTGCAAGGCATAGCTTTTCACTTACATTTTTCTGCTCTGATCCTTCCATTTTATATGGTAATTATCCCAACATAGAATCGGTGGGTCAAACAGTATGCATGATTAATATATTGCAGTACATGCTGCCAATGACTCTCTAGAAATGTACCAAATACACTCCCACTAGATGTACACAAAGGTGTTACATCTTTCTATATGTTTGCTCAAACTGGTTTATCAATCTTTTCATTTTATTTTTATTTTTATTAATCTAAAATTACATATGCAATATTATGGTTATTAAACTACCCCCTTCATCAGGTCCCCCCCACCAACCCCATTACAGTCACTGTCCATCAGCATAGTGAGATGCTATAGAATCACTACTTGTCTTCTCTGTGTTGTAGAGCCTCCCCGTGTCCCCCCAACATTACATGTGCTAATCGTAATGCCCCTTTTCCCCCCTTATCCCTCCCTTCCCAACCATCCTCCCCAGTCCCTTTTCCCTTTGGTAACTGTTAGTCCGTTCTTGGGTTCTGTGAGTCTGCTGCTGTTTTTTTCTTTCAGTTTTTTTCTTTGCTCTTATGCTCCACATATGAGTGAAATCATTTGATACTTGTCTTTTTCGGCTTGGCTTATTTCACTGAGCGTAATACCCTCTAGCTCCATCCATGTTGTTGCAAATGGTAGGATTTGTTTTCTTCTTATGGCTGAATAATACTCCATTGTGTATATGTACCACATCTTCTTTATCCATTCATCTACTGATGGACACTTAGGTTGCTTCCATTTCTTGGCTATTGTAAATAGTGCTGTGATAAACATAGGGGTGCATATGTCTTTTTCAAACTGGGCTGCTGCATTCTTAGGGTAAATTCCTAGGAGTGGGATTCCTGGGTCAAACGGTATTTCTATTTTGAGTTTTTTGAGGAACCTCCATACTGCTTTCCACTATTGTTGAACTATTTTACATTCCCACAAGCAGTGTAGGAGGGTTCCCTTTTCTCCACACCCTCACCAACATTTGTGGTTGTTTGTGTTTTCGATGCTGGCCATCCTTACTGGTGTGAGGTGATATCTCATTGTGGTTTTAATCTGCATTTCTCTGATGATTAGCAATGTGGAGCATCTTTTCATGTGCCTGTTGGCCATCTGAATTTCTTCTTTGGAGAAGTGTCTATTCATGTCCTCTGCCCATTTCTTAATTGGAATATTTGTTTTTGGTTTGTTGAGGTGCGTGAGTTCTTTATATATTTTGGATGTCAACCCCTTATTGGATATGTCATTTATAAATATATTCTCCCATACTGTAGGATGTCTTTTTGTTCTACTGATGGTATCCTTTGCTGTACAGCATATAGATGGGTCTTGCTTTTTTATCCATTCTGTTACTCTGTGTCTTTTGATTGGTGCATTCAGGCCATTTACATTTAGGGTGACTATCAATAGACATGTACTTATTGCCATTGCTGGCTTTAGATTTGTGGTTACCAAAGGTTCAAGGGCTGCTTCTTTACTACCTAACAATCTAACTTAACTTTCTTTTTAAGTTATTGTAAACACCATCTGATGATTCTTTATTTCTCTCCCTTCTTATTCTTCCTCCTCCATTCTTTATATGCTCGGTGTTTTATTCTTTGCCGTTAGTTAGTATTTGGATGGTCTGCTTTCTTTGCTATAATTTTACTTTCTCTGGTGACGCCTTTTTAGCCTTAGGAGTGCAGTCCTTTTAAGATATCCTGTAGAGGTGGTTTATGGGAGGCAAATTCCCTCAGCTTTTGCTTGTCTTGGAATTGTTTAATCCCTCCCTCAAATTTAAATGATAATTGTGCTGGATATAATATTCTTGGTTCGAGGCTCTTCTGTTTCATTACGTTAAATATATCATGCCATTCTCTTCTGACCTGTAAGGTTTCTGTTGAGAAGTCTGATGATAGTCTGATAAGTTTTCCTTTGTAGGTGATCTTTTTTCTCTCTCTAGCTGCCTTTAATACTCTGTCTTTATCTTTGATCTTTGCCATCTTAATTATTATGTGTCTTGGTGTTGTCTTCCTTGGGTCCCTTGTGTTGGGAGATCTGTGGGCTTCCATGGTCTGAGAGACTATTTCCTTCCCCAGCTTGGGGAATTTTTCAGCAATTATTTCTTCAAAGACACTTTCTATCCCTTTTTCTTTCTCTTCTTCTTCTGGTACTCCTATAATGCGAATATTGTTCTGTTTTGATTGGTCACACAGTTCTCTTAATATTCTTTCATTCCTAGAGACCCTTTTATTTGTCTCTGCCTCAGCTTCTCTGTATTCCTGTTCTCTGATTTCTATTCCATTAACAGTCTCTTGCATCTCGTCCAGTCTGCTGCTAAGCCCATCGATCGCTTGTCTCATTTATGCATTGTCTTTCCTCACTTCCCTCACTTCCTCCCTTAGCTCTTGCATATTTCTCTGTAGATCCATCAGCATGGTTATGACTTTTATTCGGCATTCTTTTTCAGGAAGATTGTGCATGTCCATCCCTTCAGGCTCCCTCTCTGAGGTTGTCTGGCTAAGCTTTGTTTGTGCCATATTCCTTTGTCTTTTCATGGTGATACAAGTGGTTACTGGTAAGTGCCACGTGTGTCAGCTGGGCTCTTTAAGACTTTTAAAAAGAAAAAAAAAAAGAAGGAAAAAAAAGACGGAAAAAACAAACAAACGCCCGCTAGGAGTAGATTCTGTGCAGTTGCTGTAGGTGGTGCTGCTGCTCCACTCTTCCGTTCCACTGGACCCTTTGTGGTGCTGCCCCGGGGGTGGGGAACGAATGGCAGGCTGCTGGTTCCTGTGGGAAACCTCGGCGCGGCTCCTCTGCTTGGCCGGCGTAGGCGTCTGAAATTCCCCAGGACTCCCAGCGTGCTGGGCTGAGTGCGTTGGGATGATTTTGTTCTGCTGTTGGGCCCTTGTGTCTTTGAGACTTTTAAAAAAGCCGGCTGAGGGGACCCCACTGCGCTGTGCCTCTCAGATCCTGCCCCTCTGTCTCTCCAATCTCCGATACACCATGCGATATGTGTCAGCGCTCCCGGCGCAGATCACCAGGGCTGGTTATTTGGTGGGCTGGTGTCTCCACTCCCTCCCGCTCTGAATCCTTTCCTCCCACTGGTGAGCTGGGGTGGGGGAGCACTCGGGTCTCACTGGTCGTGGCCCCGTATCCTACCCGCTCCTTGAGGTGCTGAGTCCCCGCAGGTGCAGCTCTAGCCTGGCTGTTGTATCTTCTGGTCTCTCTTTTAGAAATAGTTGTATTTGTTGTATTTTCATAAATATATATGGTTTTGGGAGGAGATTTCTGCCGCCCTGCTCATGCCGCCATCTTCCCAGAAGGATGGTTTATCAATCTTTTAACTTCTGCCAAACTGATAGGCAAAGACCAATATCTAATTGCACTATATTTATGAAAGAACTGCTTTTGCTGAGTCCCGATCTTGCTGTGTTCTCTGTGGTTCGGCTTTGGGCACTCTCCCCTGGTCCCAGCGTCAGCCCTGTCCCGGTCGTCAGAGCGTTGCTGCGCACTGCTGGTCTTCGCTGTAGTCCATTCCCTTAGCTCAGCAGGGCAGGGCGATCGCTTCTGTCTCTGATGTAGAGTCTCATTATATTTACACACACAGGCAATCAT